>VZTJ01003242.1:2235122-2345339 GCA_013397795.1 Orthonyx spaldingii
TCCCATAAAACCTTACAAGGCTGAATTGCTTACCTGAATATAAAAGATTTACTTTCACTGAATCATTTAACACACAACCATATTAATTGCATTCTGAGATGGAAAAAATGATAATGGAATAAATCATAATGTGGAAATATCTTAACACTAGAATTTGCTTACATATTTTAATGCAGTGCAAGGACTTTGTGCAAAATACAGGAAAATATATATTCTCTTTAACATGTGTATACATTGTGACTATCCTCACAATAGCCCTTGGAAAGCTGAATTAACAAATTCCCACAGTAGCACCAGAACGAGAGGAGATGGGGCCACATCTTTATGTACAACGTTAAGCGCTGTACATAATTTAATCACTTTAATTTAAAGCAGGGAGAGCGAGGGTTAGCGATGTTTTAACTAATCTTTTAACACCCAATTTGGCCTGATCTGTGACCAGAGTGCTTTAAGCCAGGAGTAGCATTCTATTCTCCCCAAGTGTGAGAGTGGGAGAGAGGGAGAGACCCAGGTTTTGAGTCTTATGTGCCTGACAGCATTTCCAGCTCCCTGCTCCCTTTATAAGCACACCTTGACCTGAATGTTTCCCTTTCATGAGGAGAAGCAAAGCACAACAGGTATGTTTTCCCCCAGATGAGAAGAAATCCTCCTGAGGTGTGTCCTGGAACAAAGGCATTGAACCTAACCCACCCCAGCTCGCTTCTGAATTAGGCTGATACGATAGTACAGACAGATCAGTGCTGATCTCCCTTCACTCCCCCTCCCTCCCCAGTCTTTGTTGTGAGCTACCAAGTAAATATGCAACAAAACTCAATGTAAATCATAACCCGCATGGAGCCACAGCTTGCCATCCAGACCCAGAATCCTACAGAGGTTTGTGAGGTGGAAAGACTGTGTCTTTCACACAAAGCGATGGCTATGCTCACTCCCATCCTTCTTTTACTTTCTGCTTAACCCTTTAGGCTGTGGCTGATGCCCTTCCTCACATCCTGCACCCGAGTCGTTCTCTCCTTTTTCATTTTTCCCTTTTTCCCGTTAAGTCTGACCTCAGCATCTGAAACCAAATAAGCACACTGCAGGTGGAATGAAAGCTGCAAATGCATTTGCTCATTTAACCCATGTGCTTGATATTAACTGTTGAAGTTTCAGATGCAAAGGAATTGTTACAACAAGCATAAAGCTGATAACCTTTTGAAGAAATAGATTAATACAACTGGGAAACGCGGCCAGGTATTTTCCTGTGAGAAGAAGGGAGCAAATGTTGTATGCTGTTCAGCCCCACATGATTTTGCTTTCCTGCCCTCCTGCTCAATCTTGACACAACCCTCTAGACTATATGCACTGTCAGGGACACCAGTGAGGGACTCCTCCCCACCTGTCTTTTGGGGAGAAAGGGACTCTGCCCAGTTGCTGAAAAATGAGGTAACTTTTCCCGCCCCTCCTCAAGGACAAACCATGCCTCAATTTCTGATGGGCTCCACAGACTCAGTGATGTGGCAGTAATACCTCATGACCCTTCCATGACGGGCACATCTCCACCCTTAGCCAGTTAAACCCTACTTTTGGATTCCCTTTGTACTTATCTCCAGAACTCTAGGTTAAAGATATCGTTACCTATAGCTGACAAATGGACACTATGTGGATGGTATTACCCCGGGCATTCTGTTCCAAATGCATTGTGTCTAACAACAAAACCCCCCGTGAAACTCATAAAATTACCAATTTCACAGTTGACTTTCTTCCTGCTCTGCTCTGTAGCCTTCATACTCCTGGCCTGTCTCCACACACTGCAGGAGATGATGTCGGACCAAACCAGCAATACTACATTAAAAAGGTTCTTGATATAAACAAGATCTATCTTGGTACTGATTAAAACGTCTGCAGATTTTTGCCTTATCTGGATAAATCCTTCTGATGTGCATCATCTGCCATTATGCAGTAACAATCACTGTGGTGTCCAAAGAGGGGGTTTATAGCAGCTAATTTTTGATTCCACCCCTGTACACTGCACAGTCATGTACACAAAATGTGGTATTGCCTTGCACGTGTGAAGAATTACATCAACATCCATACTGGAGTTTGGCCTTTCCTGCTCTTTGGCATAGTTGGAGGTGTAAACAGCGTTACTGGCCGCTGCACTTCTCACCTGGAATCTCAGCATGTTGCAAAAAAATGAATTAAATCTCACAACAGGGCCCCGAGGACTCTTATTTAACAAAAGGGGCCTGCAAGGACAGGAAGAAGAAAGGCTGTTCCACATAAGCAAGTTGCTACAAAAGATTGGAGGGTGTAAATTTGCAGGGTGCTAAGTATGATTCTACCCTGTCTCTCTCTGCGGATGCTCCTAGGGCAAAAGAATGGCTGGCAATGTAGAGAGCTAATGGACACCAACTGCGTGCTAAGGGCATCCAAACAGGGAGTTGGTGTATTGGGAAGTTGCAGCCTGGGATACTTGGCTGGTAGTTTCCCTGTGGTGACAAGCCCAAAGTAATGTAAGCAAATGACACAGTGAGTCATCCAGGCCAGTTTAGAGTCTAGAACGTGGGTTTTCTGATTCTGTTTTCTGCTTCCTGGATCATCTTCCTTTCCAGAGTAGTAAAGGGCTTTTGCTGTCTTCTGTATTAATAGTTTTTGTATCTTTCCTGACTACCAGGCTTGGCCTGGGATGTTGAGCCTTTTGCAACTGGCTGTTACTCTGACGATGTACTGCATCACCTACCTACATGTGTCCAGTGTATTTTTTTTCTGTGTCCAATTTTTAAGGAAGAGGAGCAGAAGTATCCAACCATACCGCTCTCCTCAGGTAATAGTCTTTGGTGGCTTTTCCACAGAGCAGTTTAAATGTCATGGGTGGCTTCAGTGTGAGCTCTCCTGTTTGTGCCAATCTTTTTAAAGACTACTTCGTTGAGGATGTGTCTAGTCTACTAAACTTTCTTTCCCGTTTAGGATTGCAGGTTTTCTCTTCCCAAAGGATGCACTCAGTTCCATTTTTGCCCCTGTGTAGGCTTTCCTTACCTTGTCCTTTGCTGTCTCTGTCCTCAATATGCACCTTCCCAGTGCCACCCACTGTCTTTCAAAATAATTTTATATTTCAAGTGGGTCTCCTTCCTACAAATTCCTCCCTCTTTTCTAGCTTTGATCTCCCCATTGTCCTCAACATAGTCCTCAGTGACATCCTTGCTTGTTCATCTAATTCAGAGAGTAAGCTTCACAATACAGAGAACTTGGTATTGAAGTACTGGTAAAACACAAGCCATCAGTAATCGTGTGGTGGCTGGCACTGACTTCCACTGCAACGAGACAGAAACAGGAGTTAGCAAGTGAATAGTTGTTCCCTTTACACGGTATCTGGCTGTAAAGAATGCATCAGGAACTAAGCATAACAGAGTGCAGGCCCTGAGCAGCATTATCACAGGTCCCCAAAAAGCTTGGTGCTTGTAGATTTTGTGATAGAATCTAACAGTCTTTAGCCATTTTTCACAAATGACTTTGCTGGTACCACAAATACTGTGAAAAGCTTGAGGAATGCAACAATTCATGTCAAACTCACCTCTTTCTTCCATTGCTTCAGCCATTCCACAGCACACAAAGAACTGCCAAGAGCTCTCTGCTCTGCACCCGTAAATAACAGAAATTGCCATATTTTTATAAATTTAGAATTAACATGAGCTGTTATGTAGCAGTTTCCCCAAAAGTGACTTTTAGTCCACCTGAATCTCCTGTTTAATGGCCCTGTAACTTGCCTAAAATGTTTCCAGGGCTCTCTTCAAGAAACTAGGTGGCATGGGGAAATCCCTCACCACTGAAATGGGATTAAGAGCAAAGTGGGTTAAACAACAGAGTACTGACACAGGTTCATTTAGTTACCATCACAAGATCTGGCCACAAATATATTGTGCACTACTCTACCGTGAGTTATCATGGCTCTGACCCCTCTCGGGAGATCCCCATGCCACCACTGTATTAACGACTGCATCTGCTTCAGAATAACCTTATTAGCTTGTCACAGCTGAGCCAGTAATCTCATAGGATTTTTGTCCTGGTCCCTTGTGGGGTGTGATTCTCTTCTCCTTGAATCCAGTTTGATGCCCAAAATTTAATAAGTTTTCCTGGACCCTCTGCTCTCCCTCCCCCTCCCCTTTTATCATCTGCTGTAGGGACCATGAAATCCCCAGTAACCTCCCCAAATGCCATCAATAACTCCTGAAATGCCATGATGTTTGGTGCTTCCTTAGACAAAAAGCTATGTTAATTAGGTAGGAGGAATTTTTGTCCTTCTTTTTAATCCAGATTTTTGCCTACACATCTTGTACCAAGCACCTTCAGTAACCAGTGCAAAGCTACAGAACCCTTACACGTACCTTTATCTATGTAAATGTTGCCCTCCAGTCTGAAACCTTTAAGTGGCAAGTGAAATCTATCATGGTGTTCTCATAACATGTGAGCAGCTCTGTGTGTGATGGGGAGGGGGGGTATGGGTTTTTGTGTATATGTGTCTGTGTGTGTGTCTCTCTCTCTCTCCTTCCCATCTGACTGAACCCTCAGACTGCTATTCCTTGTAATCTGCATCACTTGATCGAGAGGCACAAACGATACTGAACACAGCAAGGTGTCTATATAATCATTAACTCTCTCACCCTCTGGATAGGACAAATGATATACAAGCCTAAACTCGCCAGGGGTCTTCTTTGGGACTGTGTCCTGGGGGAATCTTCTCCTATGAGTTAATGGAGTATTCCTAAATGGGCTGACTGCTTTCCTTCTGTGTGCCAGTTCTTTCCCAACTTTCCTTTCACAACCTCTGGCATCAAAAGCAAAGATATTGCATTCATAGCATGTGCTTTTTTTCAAGACCCATGCAAGGAATAGCAAAGCCATTAACAAACCCTTTGAATAGAAAAATCTGCTGTAACATGATCTGCAGTAGGCAAGCATTTAACCACAATAGTGTTTAGATTATCCTTGCCAGGACAGAATAAACGCCTTTTAATTCTCTGTTGAACAATCCTGGACTTCTTTCTCTTTCCCTCTCTCTCTTTTTTGTTTTATTTTTACTGTGTTGGCCTATTACTGGTAGATTCCCCCACAACATTGTGGGTTACACTTGTTTTGACTGCACAGCTGCCTTCCCATCTGAACTGACTTTTGCTTGCTTGACTTCCAGCCTGTAATGTTTGCAGCTTTTGAGGCTGATATCAGGAGGAGAATCTGACAAGTCCATGGGTAAAATGGAAAGGGCTCCTGGCGGGGAGTTTGGAGCTGTTCCTAGCCTACTACCTGCTTTGTTACCTTGGATGAGTTACGACACCCTGGTGGTTATAGTTCCCTCACTGTAAAATGATTACTGTGATATTTAAATTCTGGTTGTAAGGAGCTTTGAGATGCACAGCTGTAAACACTGTCTAAATGCTGTTAAAATTGAACTGGCCTACTTGGCTCACTGGCTAGCCTAAACTATTTAGACCAAGGCTCTCCAACGATTACATCATGTTGTTGTGTCCCATCACCCTGAAGAGTGCTCACCATCATTCCAGGACTACTCTCCCAAGACCACCAAGGGAAACACTTGAAGAGTGTCTGTAGGAAGTGGTGGTGCTGCTGCCCTGCCATCACCACTTCACTTATGTTCCTTTTTTGTTTCCTTTTCTGTCTCAAAGTCCTGTTTGGCAGGTTTGGGATGGAATATATCTTACCAGCTCTCTGTGACAGGGTATATTCCTTTGCTACAGCTGTCAGGTGTACATTTAATAAGGATGGGAGAACCCCTAAATGTCATCTTGACACTCATAAACTGTGTTTGAGCTAAGACACTGCGTATTCTGTTTGGTTCTGGAGAAAACAGTGTTTTGGCAATCAAAGAGGAAAACAGTACAATGAATGAAATACATTTATCTCCTGTTAATAATCATGAAATATGTCTTCTCTTCCCATCACTGGAATGCCTCTGGCCCTTGATAATATTCATCCTCTCTTTTTTCTCTATGTACACTATCTGTCTCTTGCTGCTTTTTGGTTTTTCTTGACCACTTTATCCAGAATTTATGTTTTGCTTCCTTGGTTTGTGTTTGCTTGCTTTTTCTCACTGGTACAGATACAGGGTTTCTAGGTATTGCTTTATCTTGTTTTCCAATTCTACTTTCCCTGTTATTTCTTTTGTATTGTTTCAGTGCTTCCTCTTTTTTGTTTCTCATTATTCTTCCTTTTCTCATCAATTTTATCTGCCAGTTTTTTTCCCTCTTTGCATATTTTCTCCGCTGGTGATCCCATCTTCTTTCCCCAGAATAACCACCTCTTCCTTTTATTTTTGTCTACCTTTCATTCTCTTGATTACTCTTTCCAAAGGTTGATGAATCTAGCTTGCTCTTGAAATATTTAAATATTTAATAACAGGATGACAGCTATTCCCAAGACACTTGTGTCAGCGGACAGACAAGAACCCCCTACCCTTCCAGTCTCCCAGCAGGCCTTTTATGCACTAACATATACCCGGGAAACAGGATTGCTGAGGGGAAGGAAAGGTTGCAGTTGAAATTAAGTCCCCTTGAGCCATCTCTAATTCCTAGTCGGCTGAATGAAAATATTCAGACATGTAATTCCTTCAGCGCCTTTGTTGCAGGTGATAGTAGAGGCTCTTCCTTTGTGCCTAAGTGCCTCTTTTCTCTTCATGACTGATCTGGCCCCGTTACTAGCACACATGAGAGAGAGCTGAGGTTATTCTGTGCTTTGTTCCCTTGAGCTCTTTGACCTCACATAGTAATGGACATAGCAGGGACATCACTGAAAGTGACCTCCCCAGCCTCTGCCTGACAAGACCCCCAAACTTTCTCCTAGGGAGTAACTGGCCCTCTTTCTGTGCTACACACCTTCCTGCTGTAAACTTTGCATTGAGCATTGTCATCTTTCTTTAACAATCCTGTTTTGCTTCCTCATTAAGTTGATACCAGTAGAATTGCAACCTTTCTGTCTTATAGCACTTATTCCTATTTCGCCTTCTTTTGTGGAAAAGTTTGTCTTATATTGTTTCTTATATTCAATGGACTGATGCAGAGAACACATGGTTGAGAAAAATAGACATTTGGACTTTTGTCTTAGGCAGTTTTGTTTCCTTTTCCCATCAGCAGATCTTTTTTCCTATGTAGTTCATGTAATCCCCTGAGTTGTTTGAAACCTCCGTTAATAATCTCACTGGTATTTCTCCACACTTACAGCTGTATTTCCTCTAGTCTTTTGTTTTCCCATAGCTGGTGACAGGAGAGGGATGGGTATTTTCAAGATATGCCCATCACTAACTCACAGCTCAACCCAATTGATGAAAGGTCTCCTTTGAACTAACTGCCAGACAAGCCTTTCTCTTCAGCCCAGGACAAGAGGGATGCCTAGGAGTCGTATCTAAGATAGTAAAACATGTCAAAATGGCAGCTGCTGAAGGAAGGCAAACCCCTTTTCTCCAAAATTATTTCCATATCTCCAGTCACATGTTTATGCATGTAGTTCTGTATCACCAGTACTCCTGCCCCCCTATTGTCTGTTCTGGATTTGAGTCTGTCCTTCTGTCTTATTTTTTTCATGGCTTCACCTTTGCAAATTATACCAAGCAAAGAGCTTACCTAGGTTCCTAGATGAAGACCAGAAATCCATTCACCTTTTCTTCCTCATTTCACTTTTCTTCACAGACAACTTTTTTATGTGCTATTTATTAAATGACTGACTTGTAAATGCCTTTCTCTGCTCTCCGAAAATCCCCCAGATCCCATACAAACAAACCAAACCACCACATACATTAATCTATGGACAAAATACGCAATCATTTATGTGAATTCTTTGAAGAGATAAGTAGTCTTGTGTTGTAGCATATATTAGTCCTTGAAGACAGGGAGTGGGAAAAACATTTCAAAACTTTGTGATTTTCTCAAACTGCCTGCTCTGAAATGAAGCAAACATTTCTGAAGCCCAGCTTAGGCTGTACATTTATGGTTGGAACCAGAACCAGGTGTGGCAAAGCAGCGTTTGCAAAAAACGCTCATTGTCTGATGGTGTGTTAAACTCCTTCAGCCACACATTCTGTTCTGTTGCTTCAGCTAATGATTCTTGCCTGACTCCTTTAATTGGAAGGTGGAAGTCCCCTCCTGTACACCCTAAACAACATGTCAAGTTAAACACAAGTCACCTCCATTAGTGCCAGTGGGTGGGGGGAAGCACAAAGGAAAAATATAACAACAATTCTGCTCAAGCCTTTGAAGTGTTAGACGATCAATCTGTCTGCTTGAGTCTGATTCTGAATCCCTCTTTAAAATGCATCAAATGTTTGAGCCTGAAGTTCCGTCCTGACAGCATCTGTGAGTCTCTGTGGAGACATCTGCTCCACAGTTTCACAGACGCTCTCTGTGTTCACATGAGAAGGGTTTGATCCAAAGGCCTAGCCGGAGTGAGCCTGTGCGGAGTTGTAACTAGACAGACAGTTTTAGCAGGGTCCTGTGGAGTCTCAGTAGCAAAGACCCTGTGGAGCTGGAGTACGTGTTCTGTAGCAAGGGCCAGAGGTTTTTTTCTGCCTTTCAACTAGACTGTTCTCCACCAAAACCAAAATAGCTACAGGGACATTTGTTGGGGAGAGGGGAAACAGAGTGCCATAGCTTCTTGGATGCTTTTAATGGCAGAGTTACACACCATGGCAGCAATAATGATTAAAATGAAACTCCAAGTGTTTATTATTGGAGAGCTAAGAGCATTTGGGTTTCCTCAAAGTAAGTAAGGCAAATAATTCTGAAAGGTTAGAAAAACTGCTTTCCTTCCACTGTGGCTGTGTGGTTCCTACACTGTACTTGGCTGCTATCTCACAATTAATGTGAGAAGTAAACCAGAATTGCTATTTCATCTTGTTCAAACTTACATACACCATAGATGTCAGTACTCAACAGCCAGGAATTGCCTTTTACTATGCTGTATGTATGTAGCACCCTTAAAAGAGAGACTCTAAAGGGTTCATGTTATGACTTAGCACCATATAGATTTTCCAATAGCTTTCCTGGACAGTTTGCAGTGTCAGTAGCTTTTCCATCACAATGGTCCCAGAGACCATTTTAGGCGAGCACTAGTCTGGAGCTGTGGGTTTTAACAACAGCTTTAGTAATTGTACTGTTTTCACAAATACCAGCAGCACATTAAAAATAGGCTGGGGCCATCTTTAAGGGTTATGAAATAATCTGAATTCACTCCTTGTGAAATTAAATCTGCGGTAGTTCAGACCTATGGGTGGAACTGTAAGAAGTCTTCTGAGATGGCAGCTTGCTTTATAGGGCAGCCTTCTATTTACTGCATCACACAGCAAGATAATAATTTGCTGATCTGTCATTAGTGCCATCATTTAAAAAAAATCCTCTTGTGTGTTTTCCTTGCTTTAGGAATTATGGCTCACAAACCTGACAAACCAGCAGCATTAAACTGTAACCATAAACAAGATGCAACTTTTTACTGATCATGTATTTGAAAGAATATTTGTTGACCAAATTCATAACTCCTCTATCCTTTCATTTTTTCATTCATTATGATCTGAAGTCACTTAGAGAATTGGTGAATTATTTCTTCACTTTTTGCTAACTCCATAGGTAGCAAATTCAGAAAAATCATTTTGTTTCCTGTTACTCGCTAGTAGCCAGAGCTGTAACCCAGATGAGGTGGGACATCTGGTAGCCTCCTCATTCCTCTGTCTACAACTGCAAAATGCTGGCTAGCCTCAGCTAGTCTCAGAAAAGGAGGGGCATGCAGAGGAAATGTCATCTAAAATTAGGATCAGGAGAAACAGCAATAAAAAGCAAAAAAATAACATCTATGGTAGGAATAGATCTCCAAAAATTGGGAGAGTATTCTTTTAAAAATGCCCTTAGTTCTCCCCCAGTTTCTTAGCACAGTTGTGTGTACTGCAGCCCAGCATTTATTTTTATGATACCCATGTCCAAACATTTCACCACAGAGCAATGGCTCCTTCCTTTTTCTTTTGTGCACTACCCAACAAAATAGTTGGTGAATTTCTTCAAACTCGCAGCTCATAATATGCTCAAAATGATGCCTTAGACTAATAAGCTGGTATTTTCCATAACCTGCTCCTACCTGGCTCAGAACACCATAGACACATTGAGGCAATCAGCTATCAGCGAACATTGACATATAAGGCAGAAGTTTTCCTCAGTCTCAAGCACCGCAACACCAAATATAGTATTTGAATGGAAAATGCAGTTCTTCCTGTAATGTTAATTTGGGAGCTACTAGTCTTAAGTAAGGGTGCTTTATCTTCATGAAGATGCCCTGCCCTTGGATACTGCTGCAGCATCAGTCTCTTCTGCCGTAGCTGTTCTCCTCCCCCAAACAGCTACAAATCACAAACAAAAGCAAAGGTTTTTTTAACCCCTAATTTCCTTCGAGACTTACTGTTCACAGATCCTAGCAGAAGTTTTGGCACATCCTGAGCCCCAGTCAGGATGACTGGAATCAAGCAGATTGCAGGTTTGAAGGGACACATCGCCTCCTCCAAAAGGCACACCACTGGGAGAGCCGACAGCCCTCAGCCTGCTGCCAAAGTGAGGGCTACACAAGCCACCCGAATGGCCATTCTTCTGGTTAACACAGACAGCAGATTTTCATTTTATTTTCCTTTTTTTTTTTTCTGACACACACAAATGTCTACTTATTCCATTTGGGAGATGGATATAATCCGTAAAACTCAGTGCACATAAGCCAGATGGCAGATCTGAGTAAGTTGTGACCAAAAACTTTTGAACTTTAGCCCAGTTCCACACCAGTGGAAGATGTGTCCCCAGTGAATCTGGTATCTGTGCTCATTCAGCATAGCTAAGAAGGGCACAAATAAGTCCTGTGCAAATAATTATGTTGGATCAGTTTATGCCTAACATTTATATATACCCGCCTAATTGAATTGAGTGTCTAATCCCAGGGTTCATTATCTATTTCCCTATCTAAGTTTTTTTTCCTATTTATGTTCAGCACCCAGCTGTCCCCTCCTCCAAATGGTCAACCATTGCCCTGTAAAAGACTAAACATCAGCTCCCAAACCTGTATCATGGCACAGCAATTTTCTCAGCAAGGGGGCACCGTGAGCTAGGCCTGTTCCTGACACTGGATGAAAGTAGTTAGGAGGAAAACTGCATGGAAGTCTGAAAGATGGTGTGTTACAACCCACCCCAGAAGGCAAGATAACCCAGGTTCTTAGTAACAGATCCCTTGGGACAGATGACTGGTGTTTGTATATATGTAGAGTTTATTTTAGAACAATTTGGTTGCAATGTAAAGCAGATATGTAGCCATTTTGGTTATTATTATCTATAATGATATAGATATAATAATATATCTATATGGCAATATGACAGCATAAAAGTATTACTTAAGAAAATGTATAAGGGAAAAGAAAGAAAGGGTAATAGTAGAAAGATACCATCACCTGTGGATCCAGTGACAAGACTTGATTGTTGCAATTTAGATGTCCTTTGGTTGAAATGATTGTCTTAATCCATTGGGGGTGAGAGAAGCCTGCAAAACACGAAGTCTGATGGGTTAATGTATGCTCAAACTCAGGTGAGAACCCCGAGGTACCACCCCTGGTGGGTGGGAGGTTTTAATCCTCTGGTGGAAGGCCTCAGAAATGAGTCTGGTGGTGCTTTGGGGGTCTTTGATTGTTTATGACATCTTCTAAGACATGACAGATGCCTCTGATGTCAGTTGAGTCAGTTATGCGCCATCAGACCGTCCTGGGAGGAAGGGGGAGAATTCTATTGCTGAAGGAGTTGTGTAAGGGAGGACAATTACCATGATAAAAAGCACCACCCCACCTCGCAGGAACTTTGGTGCTGTGTAGCCTCCTTTTCTGTCCCGTGCTAATCCATCTCACCTCCTCCCCCTCGGGGGTGCCAACTTGGCCTCAGCAAAACACCCTGGCACCTCCACAAATGGGCAATTGCTTTGAGTCATTAGCTAAGAACAGTCCAGTCTCTCACACGGAGCACATTGTTCTGGAAGCCCTCCTTGACAGTTCTGCTGGAGAGAGTTTAGCATGATACTCAGGACATGACATTGCTGCCTTGTGTAGTAACCAGAATAAAGCAATAAAAAGATCAGTTAAAATGCTTGCTGGAAGTTATTGATAGAAAAATTCTTTCTGCACGAAAGATTATAAACAGAGCTTTATCTCAGGATAGATTTGTTTTAATTTGGCACTGATGTATTTGATACCTGGTAGGATCAAAGAAAACAGAATCAAAGAGTGAAATGCAGGCAGAACTGCTTCTCTGAATATTGGCCTCTTTTATAGATACAAAATCTCAGGACTAGAGTGCTCAAATTTATTTGTACTGATGTTTGTTTAAAGATCAATATTAAATAAATTGGTCTGGAAGCTATAGTCATAAAGCAGCTGTCGGACTAATGTAATCCCACAATGCTATTTTGTCTACTGCATGAAACCTGGTTAGCTGTGTACTTCTAATAACATGGATATCTAGTGAAAAAGAAAATAGCTGAACTGGATTTGGTGCACTTGGATTAACGATGTACATATCCATTTATTTGAAATTTCAGCTTGCTGACCAGATCAAGTCTAACTTTCAGATTTTCACGGTGAATTCCAACTTGAATTTAAACAGTTATAGAAACAGTTTTATGCCGTCCACGTTGAAAGAAGTGAGGGTAGATATAATTGTAAATCTGCCTGTTTTGGCTTTGGATGTGTAATAAATCTCCAGTGTCTAAATACATACAGTTTATGTGTTTGATAGTAAACACAGGTTTCTTCGCGGCCATTCTTCTGTGTTTCTGTTGACAATTTGCAGGGATTTTCTCTGTGATTTCCCTCAATGAAAACAAGAAGAAAGGAAATATTTCAAAATGTAGGGCTGCTTTGCATTATGAGAGTCACATGAAGGACCTCTGACAAGCCTAAGATGTGTTTGAGAGGCTGTCAAAAATGCTCTGAGCCAAAAATGAGATTTGTTTGTACAATGTAAACCAGTTTATCTAGAGGTCCAAGGGACACCTGAAAGCTTTGGATAAGCAGTTTTGGATGAATTCAGCAGCTTTTTTAGAAGAGCCTGCCCTTCAGGTCCCCTCACTGGTCAGAGATGAAAAGGCCTCATCACCATGCTGAGATTTAGGGAGCCTGTAGCATGCCCCCACTGACTTTGCCTGTCCACACCAAAGCTCCCCAGATCCCAGTGCACTGAGTTCAAGATGTCAATTAGCAAGAAGCACCCCAAATTCTTGTCCCATTTAGGACCCAGATGTCCCAGCAGAGTAAAGTCTTCTACCCTTGAAAGCTAGCATCAGCCTCACTCACTGGGGTGCAGCTAAGCCCCCCATTAGTGACACAGGTGGGGAGGGAGCATCTGCCTTTTTTCTACAGCCCATGCTTTTTGGGTCCATCCACCTTACTTGCATGGCTTTAATGATGTTTTCATGAGTAGAGCTGAACAGCTGAAACTGTAAGTAAGAAGTGTCTTCTTGAATGTGTATTCAGTGGGGAACTGCTGGTACCCTGAAACACCCTTGAAGTCACGTTGTGAGTGTATGAATGTGTCATCTTAGTGTTGACAAGCGGATGACTTGTGTGTCAGGATCACAGTGTTTGCCCTCCCATACCACAATCTTGGCTGTATTTATACACTCTAATCCAGGTTTACCTGAAGTATAGACACGTGTGTGCATATTCGATGGAATGAATGTCCATAGGTGTAGAAAAGGACCTTTGCTTGGAGACACATCCTAAGGCATATTTGCAATCTGAAGAGTGATTTGTATCTAATGTAAAAGAAGATGTGGTATGAATAAAATTATTTTTCAGCAACTGTAGCATATTTAAATATTCCTGCCTCCTGAAGGGAGCTTTACAGCAATTCCCACTGATCAGGAGACCATTGCTCATAGTTTTTGGGGATGCTGACCAACCCATCTTTGTTGTTTTTTCTCCGCTTTCCTAGTGATTGCCTCTGTCTTCTTGGGCAAATCATTTAATTGCTGTGAAATACAGCTGGCCACAACATTAAAATGGGGACAGTGATACTTTTTGTTGGTATGTAATGCATTTGGGGAATTCTGTGTGAATATGACTTTTGCAGATTGTTTTGTGTGATCACGATGAAAAATACTGCTGCACTGAAAATATGACAAGAGGGCAGAGTATCCAGGCATGTCTGTGGGGGAAAACATGCATAAAGAAGAGTCCCAGATGACAGTACAGCCACCTGCAGCCCTGTACTAGGCATGCTCTGAAACAGCAGAATCCTGTCACTGTCGCAAACCACATCGTGATTTGCAGATGTCCAGCTGGATTCTGCAATTTATGTATCGCCTACATAGCAATGCCTACCTGTCTGTAACCATGTATCTACAGCTAGCAGAACCTTTTGTTTCTTGTCTTTTTTAGAGATTAATCGAGTGCAATACAGATGGGACATTATCCCAGTGCATTTCTCCCCCTTGGAAATTGAGGAATGATGCTATGTTTATAGTCTGGGTCACAATCAGGAAACGGCTTAACAAGGGGAGTAGGGGAAAATGGAGGTGGAGGAGACAGTCTTTCCTTTTCATGAAATCAATTCTGTAATGTAGTTTAACTGCAGGTTCTGCAGCAAAGAGCAAAATCCATTTTCCAACTATTTAGGACTTATAGTCCCTAGAAGCCTGGACCATGGAAATGAGGGAACCTGTTTACTAACGTAGTGTGGTGCCACTCTGGCATGTTTTAAACGCCGTGAAATGAGAATACATAGGCTATGCATTTGTAGATATATGACTGCATACTATATGTATAGTTCCAATTTTTGTAACAAAGACGTGAAACTTAAAGGAGAAATGTGGCTGATTGTGCTGAATTATTACTCCAAGATAGATTCATCAAATCTCCCAGCTGTATAAGACAGGGCTTACTAATGAAGTTCCCTATCAAAAAGAAAAGCCTAATTTTGATTTGGCTTAGGTAATGAACTTCTTTTTCCTGGTGTGATTATCTGCATGGGGTGGCTAAAAGAGTAGCAAGAGAGAGTGCGCTCACAGAAGCATTATGCAAAATGTCTTTTGTCTCTTTTTGCTGGGATATATTAAATTTTCAATGTAGTCTATGTAATATAAAATTATGATAATGACTTTTGGCCCACTGTGAAGGCAGCTTGCTGGTCCTGAGCATGTGTGTCTGGCTTGAGCACTAGGATACACTGTGGGAGTTGCCTTTTCTATTAACAAACCTCTAGATACCTAATGATGAATTTTCTTTCACCAAATGTTCTCCTTTTGTCTAAAATACAAGCATTTTCTAAATTGCTTTTGAGAAAAACAAGAGAGGCAGAGAGGTCTATGGCAATGACAAGGGATATTGAAACAAAGCAAGGAATACAGTTAGCATCATTCTTGTAATTATAAACCAACCAAAAGGTTGTTTCATGTAATAGTGAAAATATTTACTACCTTATTGAAATAAATGATGGCATTACATTAACGAAGGAAAAATCAAGCAATTTTCTCATAAAATGTCACTGCAAGTTCAGTAGCATGAAACTTGACAGTCAAATTTATTGCAGGTAATTGTATCAACTTTTGCTACCCATAGTCTCTTCAGTAATTGTTCAGTCTTTCTCCTCTTTCACCCTTCTTTTCCATTCTTCATCAAAAAAAGGCCAAACAATGAAAAAGACTGATAGGTACTCTGGTTTTATTATCATTTATTAAACAATACATAAAGTAAAAAATGAATACGTTTTAAATAGGAAGTGCATTTTGTAAGCTGAGTGTAGTTCACAGTTATCTTGCAAGATCTTTTCTATGTGGAAAAAATATATTAGCAGCTTGACATGTAATTTCTGTGTTTTTCTACATTTCTGTGTTTTCTCCCCATTGTTGAAGACAGTGGGACAAAACTCAGAGTCCACACCGAGCTGTGCTTCCTACACAAAACTACAGTGGTCCCCATGTGACATCACTATAATGTCCTTGTCATGGTGTCATACTCACTGGATTAAAATTCCAAGGGAGGAATGAGCTGCAGCAGTCCTTTAGCTGACTGGACCATTTTCAGTCTGTTCCCAGTAGCAAGAAAAGAAATGTAATGAAACACATGCCCAAAACAGAGGTCTGATGCTGCCACCCAAACATCCTTGGCTGCACACAGAGGAGTGGGCTTCGGCAGATCTCCTCAGAGAGCAGAGCTGCAGGATCTGGCCCATATTGTTCAGGCCTGTCATATTATTAAGGTGATTATTTTTCAAAGTTTCCCAGGAGAGCTGAGCTGCCCCCCGAGGCAACTCCAGCCGGTAGCTTTCTGTGGCATGTGTCAGGGAAAGGGCAGTGCTGTGGGTATTTACATACCTGATGATCACAACAGAATTATCTCTGCTGTGTGCCTGTTTCCATGGACTTGATTTTAATTTGGTGAAACAGGTTAGTTACCAAAAAAAAAAGCTTAGCTTTTGCAGAATGATTAGGATTACTTTATATCAAAATCTGAGGGGAAAAAAGATGAAGTAGAATGCGGTGGAATAATGAAAATAAAAGCATAATTTTTAATTTTCTGCTACTACAGAGAGCCAACATAACCTTTAGCAGATTAAGAGCAAATCTCTCCAGAAATGGAATCAAGCCTTCTTGCCTTCTTCACTTCTTCTAAGTAAAGAGTGTATTGTAGGTTCTGCAATGAATAAAAGCTCTGTGAATATCTGAGAACACATTAGTAGGTCTAAAGGTTGGGAATGTGTGCAATTAATTAATTAAATTATTATACAATATAGCTTATAGCAGTGTAAGCCTGCATTCCTTTGACCCTCCTCTCTCCTTAGCATTTACTGCTTTAAATGAAGACATATAGGAATGATGCCTGTCTCTTGCTGGCATTAGTTATAGGTTTCCCAGTGATACACATAATCAGACTCTTTCTCCTACATCTGTAAATGCCCTACCAATCAGCGGTACAGAAAACCTCTCAGCGTCTGGCATTTCTTTGTAGCTGCCAGTAATCTCTGACTGTAATCTTTATTAAATCAGTCCTTCAGTTCCTGTGAAAACCATTTCCTTACTATGTATAGCTATTTAGATTTCATTTAAAAATAAATAATAAAACCTTCTGAGACATATGGCATTATACCACAGGTGTCATGCCCTTCGAGGCCGCCTTGCGCATAGCAATGGCTGCGGATCGATGAGAGAGCTTGAAGGCTCTAAGAAATGAGTCTGCTGAAAGTTCGAAAGGTGGAAGTCTCCAGTATGTAATGAGGTTATGTCTGTGTTGCGCTCGCTTTCCTACCAGTCTGGAGGCGTCGTACTGCTCTGCTCATGTGGCCAAAAAATATTGTTCTTTTGGTTACTACCCAAGCTCCCATATGTTACCACTTTCTGTATTTTCTTAGATGCAGCACTTAGGTAAAAGCTGAATGGATCAAGCTACATGAGGTTATGTTCAAATGGCAGAAAGAACAACTCTTGGCAGCCACGTTCTGGGTTTTTATCCTTAATTCTTCATCTGTGTTTTATCAGCTGAAGCAGACAGCAGCAGATAAGCAGAAACTTCTCTGCTTAAGAATTTTAGAAAACTAAAACCAGTCATTTTAAGAGCAAATGTCTATGCTGCAGTCAGAGCACTCCGGAAATAGCAAAGTAATTGTTTAAAATGTCTTTATCTGGTGGTGTCTCATTTATAGCAGAAATTGTGAATTCAGACTGATTATTTTCTAATCTCATAAACACCTTTTGGTGTTCAATGAACTCCCTTTTTCTTTCTTTGGATTGGTTTGGTTGTTTTTTGGATTTTTTTTACTTTTCTGCACTTCTCGATCAGTTTATTTTACTATGAGATTGACTCAGTAGTTTCAGATTTTGCTTATTGCTTGGTCACAGACAGTTGCACAGCAAATGTATCCATTTCACATGCTTCTTCATATAGAGATGGTTAGAACTATGTAATATGCTTTGCCTTATCAGAGTGCAGAGCTTTGAGTCATTCTTAGCCTTTTTTTGTGTAAGGAGATTTCATAGTAGGGTGGGGGGCTTTTGACCCATTCATGTTTGGTATATGCACTCACCAAACAGATTTCTGGGGTTTAACCTCTGAATGGGATATTTTGCTGTAGATTCAGGTCCACAGAGCTCTGTTCAAATCCTCTGGCAGTGGCACCACTGTATTTGTATTAATGTATCTCCTGTTCTTGTGAGTAAATGGCTGGCACTCTGTTTTTGTTGGTCTGCCAGCCAAACTATGAAGTGGTAATTGAGTCTGTTTTAAAGTGGAATGCTTTAGACAGTGCTTTAATTGTACTCGAGCCAATTCCATAAATATACACTCTAGTATTAAGTTATTTTCTACTATAAGCACTTACTCAGAATCCATTTGTACTGTGTTTAGTAAGTTTGTTTCACTTGTCCTTAAAAGAAAAAATATTTCTGAAACTCCTTCCTCCCTCTTGCGTGATTTTAAATTACAAAGCAGGTGCAGGTTTTTAAAAGTGATCTCGTTGTTCCTGTCAAAATGGTCCTGTCCCTCTCTGCTCCCTCTATCCATGTGTGGAAAATGTTGCATTTATTATCACACCCAGTTTTATGCATCTTCCAGATGATTTAACTGAACTGATGCTATGGAGGATATGCTGACTGGCACTTTTCCCATGCCTAATGTGTTAACAAAAGCCAATAGTGTCAGTTTTAACAGTTTTAGTTAAATTCCCATGATGCTCTTAACAAACGTTGAAACCTCTGCCATGTCTTACCCTGACAGATTCCCTGCCGTCATTGCACACTTAAAATAAATGTCATCCCCAATCAAAAAGTTCACATTTTTTCTGACAATATAATTTCTTACTTTGTTCCTGTTTTATCTCTTTCTTCAGCACAATAACCCAAGGATGCATATGTTAATTCTTTAAAGTGTTTTGTACCCTCTTTTATTGTTTGAGCTGGAGCCACAGCAGCTAGTGATGGAAAGAGCCCCTTCATTTGACTCAGTGCAAAAGGAAGTTTTCGTAAGGGGGCACATGGAATAGGAATTTTGCTTCCTAGGGCTAAGTGATAGTAACTCAATGTGTTTGGAAGTGTGCTGGGTGGCAGTGCATACCGATCAGGTGTGTAACACGGGGTGAGCCATTAGTAGGGAGTTCCATATGCTTGGAGAGATGCTTGTTGAGCAAACATCACCCTTTCCTTTTCTACTATTTGTTTCACTGCCTCCCCTCTTTCAAAGACAGTTTTTGCAGTGGGTAGGGGAGAGAGAACCCTAGAGAATGCATTGTAGCCTCTATAGGCTATGCTTGGCTATATATTAGAGCTTTGACTTGGCTGGAATATTCTATCTGGGAGCACACATATTTATACAAAGAGAAGCCCCTTTGTGAGCAGCAGCAGCGTCTCTTTGATCTAACCTGTGCAAGCCATTATGGCGAGATAGTAGGCAGAGTTTTTTTAATTATTGCATTATAGGTACAATTGGCACCTCTCTCTTTTCCTCCCTCCCTCCCTCTCGCCGTGTCTGTCGCGCGCTCAGAGACAGAGCGAGGTGGCTTTCACAGCAGCTGGTTAATTTCCCTGGCTTCACACTACTGTTTAATGATCCGTTTCTCCTGTGCCACCTCTCTCATCTACTGAAAGATAGGTACAAATTGTACCTATAAAAATTATAATACAACCCTGGATTATCTTTGTTTTTCAAATTGTGATCATCTAAACTGAGGTTTAATATTCTTTCCTTTCACAGTTCTTTAGAAATAGCCAATAATAAATCACTATGTCCTACACAAAGCTTTTTGGTGTAAAGATTTTACATTTGGGGCATTTGGCAGCCTTTCACATGGTTGGTTGTTTTTGAAGGTGGAAGATAAATCCCATGGAGATATCATCCAAACAACCGTATGGCCACTAAGCCAGCCTGCAAACCATTGCAAATGGCCAGATATGCTGGCAGGTCTGGCTATCGGGCTGCATCTGTCTCTGGGCACCTCAGAAGACCTTGTAGCACTTGGTTCAGCTTGAAAGAGCTGGGTAACAAATGGCTGTGTAGGAATGACATAGAAAGAGTTAATCCTTCCTGGGGACAAAGGGATCAGCTTCTTAAAGTCCCTCCCAGGGTTCTGATCCTATCAGTGGTGGGTAATAGGAAGGGGAAATTGTCACCCATACCTAATGAATTGCTCTCTTATCTCTGGGAGTGGCCCAGATCAGGAATTACGTATTTTAGTAGAGAACCAGAGGGAAGTTTACACTACTGCTCACCCTTTGTTATGTCCACTCCAGGACTCAGCTTCACTCCCTAGGAGATGCCAATCCCTTGCTTTTGAAGAGTGCTCAAAATATGTTTAAAATTTCTCTGAGTATGGGAGCATTTGTGATTTTTGTGAATTTATTTCTTTATCTTTTTTTAACTAAACTCTTAACTGGAAGGATATCAGGACAAAAATAAAATCTGTTTCAACACACAAGCAGGGTAAATGTTGGGACTGTGTTAAAGGGGTGTCCAAAATAAATAATCTTTAGGGAAAACAATCATCAACCCCAAACAAAAAGAAAACAGAGCAGAGTGAGTGCAGTTAAAGAAAGGTTGCGAATTTGAAACTGCAGATTTTAATTCAGCAGGAAGCTTTCTCTTGAGTATTACGACAGAGTTTAAAGGGACCTCCATAATGATTGATATTCAGTAGATTTTCATGTGTTTTCAAAGTTTCTTTCTTTAAGGAAAGCCATTCACATGCCTGATTAGTAAGCAGAGAGCGGACCTATCTTAAAAGCTGTGCTAGGAAGCTGGGGAATTCACGTAATTTAGAGAAACGTGTTGGACAGAGGGGTTTGGAAGTGAAGGTATACTGTCTTCCTAGGAGTAATGTACTAGAGAATCCTCATTCTGAGGCACTGTATTTTCTATAAAAATACTGAATCACAGTTTGATGAATTTAAACACCGGATTTGAAGACCTGTTCTAGCTAGTGTGTTTTGGTCCATTTCTAAATGCCACAGTTGCAAACAAAGCAAATGGAGAAGTAATTTCAGGCACATAATCACGAAGTATTTTAGGAGGAAATAAAACTGCATTTAGATGTTACAGCCATCACAGTCGAGAAAAGGCAAGACAGGACAGGGATAGTGGAGAAAGAAGTTGCAAGGGAGCCAGAACCAATGCCATTGGCCATAAAGCAACTGATGGTGGGAACCAATTTCACAGATATTGTTATCCCATTGTGAGTTTCATACTTGTCCTTCTCAGTTTCCTACAGAAGATCTCACATCAGTGACTGCTCCCACCCCCATCTTCTTTTTGCAATGTAAGGGTAAGACAAAACCAGTTACAACTTATCCCTAGTGACCTCCTCTCTCAAGATGCCTTACTCTGCATCCTCCTGCCATGAAAGCCAAGAACATTTCAGTTCTTCCGTTCCTCTGACAGTCCCACCACAATACATAATCCTGATTTCCTCTTTCAGAGCACAGTGCAAATAGAGGAGGTCATACCTGCCCTGCTAATCAGTAAAGCAAAAACCAGAAGGCACTTTCTAATGAAAGCATTGTAGAACAAGGAAGACCCTCTGCAATCCTACCACATGAACAATGCAAGGATAAAATTTGTTTGACTGGAACATTTATCAAAGGGTTGAAAATGATAAACACGTACAAAATCCACCTGTAAAACATAGTAGCCAGGAAAAAGAGGGAGAATCACTGAATACATTTTCCACTATGAATTGTTTCCCAGGTTCTGCTTGAAATTCAAGTTGTTTATAACCAGCAATCCTTTCGGAAATTGCTTTGAAGAAAAGCTTAATGATTTGAGATTATCGTAAAGCCAGATTTCCATGAAAACCACTTTAAGTGCTTTTGGCATTCATAGGTCTTTGCTTTGTGACCTTCCACTGCAAGTAGGTGGTGTTCCAAAGTCAGATATACGCTGTAACTACGTCTTTAGCATTAGATGGCTATTCCAAGCGCACACAACTCTACTGCTCTTTGGAATAACACAATTTCCACATGCTGTACTTCCTCCAATTCTTGTTCAGACACCTTAAACATTTTCATGCTGACCAGCAAATTACCACAGCCCCAGATGAGTGTTCAGCAACACTGTGGTCTGTTTCCTGTACCTTGCCTTCTGTTTTGAGCTGTGAATGTGACTACACTTGGGTAAGAAACCTTCTTCACAGTTTCAGCAGGCTTATGATTGCAGCATATCAGTAGTGTATCCCTTGTCTCTGAACAACCACACATGTTTTCTTGTATCACGCGCTTCTGGTGTGTGATCTCAGTGAGCATGCATGGCTTGCTAAGATATATCTAGAGGAGCATCCCAGATTCTTTGTGTTTACTTGTCTTTCTCAGCCTCTACAAAGTCTTTTCTCCTTGGCAAAATTGATGATTTTCAGTGATGTTGGGAACATGTGTTTGGGATGCTTTAATGAATATAGAAATTAACATAGCGTGTGTTTCTTTTTCCAAATGTCAGCAATTTATGGTCATCTATTATCAGTGTAATGGTATTTTCAGTAGTCCATCAATATAAGTTCTCTCATCAGTATGATAGCATAATTGCATATACAGCCTGCTATAGAGACAAAGATGTGCAAGAAGTGAATACTTAGTCAAAGGCACATGGATACAACAGAATGTCACTCTGTCAAGGGAAGTTCAGATTGGAACCTTAGGAAAAGGTTCTTTGCTGAGCAGGTGGTCAATCACTGGAACAGGCTCCCCACAGCACCAAGCCTGTCAAGAGTTCAAGGAATATCTGCAGGACACTCTTAGTCATATTATTAGTGTTAGTCCTGTAAGGAGAAGGGAGCTGGACTTGATGATCCTTTATGGGTCCCTTTCAACTCAAGATATTCTATGATTCTCTGTTGTCTGTAAACAGTCTTGTACAGGATATATATTACACAAGTTAAACAGAAGTAATTTTCAACCTATTACCTTGACCACAAGGGAGGCACATCAGCTCAGATATGCAGTCCCTGCTTGTAAGGCCACGTACCAACAAAATTACCACTAAGTTATCTGGAAAAGGAAAAAATCCTAGCACCCTTAATGATTTCTTTTCAAAATCCTGGCTGCTGTGCATTTTCTCTTTTTTTTTCTTTGTTGTTTTGTTTTTCTGATAAGTTCTCTGTGTTTTTGGTTTTCAAGCAGCAGAAAAGAAAAATATCCTCCCTAATTTGCTCTTTTTTCTGAGTAACTCTAATGTGTTGTATCCTGTGAAATCTATTAAAACCCTCCACACTTCTAAAAAGGAATGTGGAGAAGTATAGTCACTCTATAGGGAATGGTTCTAACAAGACTGAAATGTATACATGCATACACACATATATGTGTACATATATGTACATACAGGTATATATATTCACTCTGTGGAGCAGATATACATCTGTACATTATTTTTTTTTAAATGGGAAGGGTTTCAATAGATAGATGAATAAAAAAAGTCCCAAGTGAAAAAAGAAAATAAAGTATAGATAACATTTTGATACAGAAATGAAAGAATAACCTGGCAGAAATGATCTTTTGGAGTCAGAAGTTGCCTTTGCCTCCAACAACTCTGCCATTCTGCTATGAAACAGGGAGCACACATTCCCTCCACCTTTCCGTCAGCTTTGCAATCAGCCAGGCCCTGTGGGGAGGGAGGGGGACTCCTTACTGTATCTTCCTTCATCAACATGGCATCTCTCAAGGGGCCTGCACTGAATCTGTTAAGATTAGCTGTGCTCCACATTAGTGACAGGAGCTGCCTGTCTCTCAGGAGTACACGGTGGCATAGTACTGCTTCCTGTTTGAGCAAAATCAAGGCTTTAATTGCAAGGAATTTTTTTTCATTACCTGTTAATTGATAAATCATGCTCGCAGGTCTGTGAAACGAGCCACATTGTGAGCGGTCTTCCAGGTTTCTCTTCCTCCCCCCCTAGAACCCTGACATATCTAATTCTAGGAACAGAGCAGTGGTAGCAGGAAAAAGCCTCCATCCCACAGCACCCCAAAGAACAGCTCTTAAAGCAGGCAAAGTGGGCTTGAAAGCCTGTGCCTTCCTCTGATGTAGGTCCACCATTCCCTTCCATCCTGGGGTAACAGCAAAGGCAGATTTTGTAGCCCTACTTCCCAGGCTCATTCTCAGCTGCCTGGATTTTGAACAGACCCCACATTGCTGTAGCTTGGCATGGGCTTGGCCAGAGACAGCAACAGAACTGGGAGCTGGAAAGGTGAATTTTAAGTCACCTTCATGCACCTGTGTGGGTACGTGCAGCTGCGTGCACACAGACGCAGTCTCTTTCGTGCATGTTAGCCACAGCTATGGATCAGGCCTTTGATCTAAAATCAACAACAAAAAATGAGTTGGGCATTATAGTCGCCGTCTTCAGGAGGCACATAAAACATGCATTTTTTTAAGATTTCTTTTGTCATTTCTGTCCTTTTATTCTTGCTTCTATTGCAAGTAGCAAGAGGCCACCGTCTTGGGAGGAACAGTAAAAATCCTGAGTATAGTGAAATAATTTAGCTGATAATTCCCCACTGTATAATTTTCTACGCTTCCTGCTAGCTGACCTTGTGGGCTCCTGTCAGGTTGCTAAGGGAAATCCAGCAGGACTCCTGCTCTGCTCCTCTACTTTTAAAAAAGTATTACAGGAAATGGAGGCATGTTTATGTCAGCTTAGTTATGTGCGTATTTGATCAAGTAGCATTCTCTAACCGTTTTCCTTGCCTTTTATTTTCTTTCTTATTTTAAAATTGGGGTGATAGCTCTGTAGAGAGGAGCTGTTCCTAGCTAATCCCTTGTCATTTTTAGCATGAGAAACATCACCGAAAAGGTAGGGAGCAGGCATACGTGTGCAGGAAAGGTAAAGAGTGTAACTGGGGTGTTTGAGAAAACTGGTGGAATTGTGTCCAAGACTGTCCGTGTCTGGTGTCTTTATACAAAGGTAGGGCATTGTCTGCACTAAACAACGCTAGTAATAAGGGACGGGAGCATTAAGGTTACTGCTGCCAGGTCATACCACCTTGGTAGTGTGAGCACAGCTGTTAAGACCTCCTAGACATTTGATGACTTGTGCACAAATGAGTCTCGTTCCCATTCCGGTTTTCGGCAGACAAATGTTCCTCGCAAAAACACATCTGCCGTGGGTGGTGCTTTCATTGACTGTAGCACAGCAGTGAGGACACAGGCTGACTGCACAGAAATAGCTCCAGGTAATACGGAGATAGCTCTGTACTGCATCGACGTGGTCCCTCTCCGGACCGAGGAGGCTTGGATGGGAAGCACAGGCAGGAGGCTAGCACTGCTGCTGCCTGTGCTGTGCCTGGTGTGCAGAGAAATTGAAAATGTTGCTCGCCAGGGCTATCAATCTGGCACCTTTGACATCCCTCAAAAATAAATGAATCCGTTGGAATGGATTTGGCTCATATTGCAGTTTTCAGTGCCATGATAGCTGTAAAAATAAAACTTCAGATCTAGGCTGTGCTGTGGTGCCATGATGTGCCCTGGTTTGGAATTTTACATTCTGGGGATTGAGCTAGGTTCTTTTTATTCATTAGCATCCTTTAGGTTTTCCAACTTATAATGGCAGAGTAGCCTTTGGACCTGATGCCGGGCCAGAGAAACCAGGCTCATCTGAGGAACCCAGATTGTCCCTGTGGCCTCTAACCATATTACAGGATCTTCAAGGTTACTCATAAGGTGTTTTGGCATGATAGGCACTGCAAGCAGGTGCAGCCGTTGCCTCCACTGTGATTTTCCCTGACCTAGCAAAGTTTCCCTGCACAACTCGTACAGGAAATAACAAACCATTGATTGGTGTCTGACTTGTTTGTAGGTAATTGTAGGCCATTGATCTAACCAAGCTGGAGCTCTGGCACTGTAAGCTGTGCAGCCCTCATTACCTCTGACCCGGTGACTGCAGCATCGAGTCATTGGAAAACTCATCCAGAAGAGAATTATTCCTTAAGTTTTTGCCTGCTGTAGGAAAAGCAAAGGTGAAATGGTCATTTGTAAGTTTTAGTAGGCTGCATGTAATAACTTTGCAGCCTGATGTATAAAATTGCGCAGTATGCTTGGGACAAACAAGCTTCCTGTATTGTCCTGCTCTTTACAGGAGGAACTGGATCAGCTGGCTTGTATTGTGTCCCAACTGTCACAAGGAAAACACAGTCATATTTATTATCAAATGTCAGTAGGCTATGGCACAGAGCTGGGAACGTGACATTGCTTTGGATCAGATCCTTTTAAAATTCAGCAATAGTAGCAAATTATGTCTGCAATGGATTAAACACAGGCATTTTTTGATCTACATTCAGTTGCATGGCCCAGAATTTTTATCAATAAGTCTACGATTTATAGGCATTGATTTTGCAAGGCCTTTAACAGAAAAATAAAAAGGGTCCTCAAGGATCGAACTCGAAAACTATTGCTCTTGCAGCAATCTGGTACTTTATATTAGTGAAGGTGGCAAATCTTTGATCAAAACAGTCTAGAAAATAAGTTGTCACAGAGATTATTTTGGGATGTTTGGTGATTTTAATTAATGCTTTCTTCTGGAAAGAAGTAAACCTTTTAAGTAGTCATGTGAGTTCTTTGTCAGTTTGTCTGGTGTGTTCATCTGTACTTCCAGTTTCACAACCAGATGCACAGACTAAGCAAGCCCTGCATAAATCATAGACATTCCTCCCCCCCCTCCAGTTTCTCTGCTCTTCTGCATTGAGTTTTGCAATCAGAAGAGAAAAAATCATAAAATGTGTTTCTAAGGAAAAAACCTTCACTCATTTCTATTTTTTTTTTGCCAGCACCTGCATTCATAAATAAAGGAAAATATTGTACCTGCCAGGAAGTATTATACAAGGCACTTTCTTTCATGTCAAATTCTATTATTTTGAACAGGTTGTGCAAGGGCATTCAGCCCGCTGCATTGGGATATGCAGGGTGTGTTTGCGAGGTTTATATTTGTGCCCAGTTTTGAATACATTTGATGTTAGCAGTGGATTTTTATGTTTGCTGCAGGATGTTATTATACCACAGATGACAGGACAGCAGAAATTGCCATGTAAGTCTAGCTGCTGGGCTGTTGGTCTCTGAGTTCAAAGCACCAGAAGGGTGTATTTGCAAAACTGGTGGTAGACACGGGGCATTTAGACTATTTGGAGCAGGATTTCTAATGGCACCAAGTATAGGCAGCCCCATGGACACGACCTCTAACAGAACAGGTGAAGAGGTGAATCCTGCCATCTGACACACTCCACATTGGTGACCACTTCTACTAAAAAAAATTACCAGTTTGTTCTGTCTGGTAATGGTCTAGAAATACCTCTGTGGACTGTGAGAGATGCTGTTCCATCTCTACAGAAATACCATACAAATAGTAATGCACTTTTCCTACACACTATTATGTGTATATTTTTCACTGACAGACAGGTGACTGGTTCAGATGGGCATAGACAGTGTAATTTATGCATCCATTTGGCATGTGCGTGTTTCCAGATCATGGCATTGTCTTCTCTTCCTGCTAGATAAGTTGAAACATTGACAGGCAGTGTGTTCACTTTTTCCTTTTATTACAGTAATTTATAAGATATTTTAGCTAACAGGAGAACAGCCCAAGGGGGCATTCTCATGTTAATTACCAAATGTGGGCTTGTCAAAATCAAATAGCTTCAGGAATAATGCAAGTAATACTGCATCATTATATTGTTTGGCCCTCAACCTCAATATTAGCTTTTAGAAGAAAGGGGAAAAAACCCCTTTATTTGATAGGGCTTTTAAATTAAAAAAAAAACCCCGAGACTGACCCATCAGAGACCGGAAGAAAAATGCATGGGAGAGCATGTATTTTAAGACTGAAAGGAGTTCAAATAATGCAGTGAGCTTGTAGTCTTTTTTAAAAAAATATTCAGCTAGAAACAAAAGAACTGTCACAATGTTGATTGCCATTCTCTGACACTTCTTATATAGCTGAAAGAAGTTGTATTCACTGTAATGTACCATCAGAAAATTCTGCTTCCAACATTGTGGTATAGGGTTTGCAGCTGTTCTCGTTTCTCTTTTTGGAACACCCGTGATGGGCCACCTAGTATCACCTCCTAACAATATCATACCTCCTACCACACTTGGGCACAATCCACAAACCACCCATCCCATTCAGGTGCTCCAAGAATCTGCCAACAACTGGGACAACAGAGACAATGCGCTCATAAATGTATGCACAGAGACATTGACACTCATACGAACGTTGCTGATACATACTGTTTCAGAATTTCTAGAGCTGTCAGCATGACCAAAGGGGTTCCAACACCGTCATTAACCAGCTTTTGCACTGCATCATTGCGTTCCGGTATCTTTGAGGTGATCAGTCAGTAACTGTGTTTTCTCCTTTACGTTGCACAATTCACTTTAGCCCACCCTACAGACTATCACTTCAGAAACCATCAAGGAGAGTCTTGTCATGCAATCTGCTGGTTCCTCAGTGCTGTAAACGTGAGTGAGGTGGGTAAGGGAGGGTTTCTTCCTGTGAGGCTGCTCTGCCATTCTGAAGTTTAACATTACTATTTCTATTTCAATTAACTGATTTTGTGCTGCTCTCATGTTTCACAGCACAAAAGTAGAATAGAATTTACTAAATATTTAACAAAACGACATAAACCTTTCCTTGCTCCAGAATGTTACCCAGTCGGAGGCTTGTCCTACAGACCTTCCACATGAACCTCTCTAATTGCCAACCAGCTTCTCACAAAAGGCCATTTCCAAAAGCAACCAGATTCCAGTCCTGTTGATCTCTTTTAGATAACAAAGTCTAAATCTACAAATCCCTGAATAAAACCTCCTGACATGAGTATTCACCTAATTGTGCCAGAACAGTGCTGGTGAATTGAGCACTTTTGACCACAGTTGTCACCTCTTCTATAAAGAAAAATACCACTTCTCAGTTCAAACCAGCTAGGGCTTTAAAACTTAAAACGAACATGCTGAATTTTACCTAGAAATCAGTAGTCAGACACTGTAGTTCTTCAAGGATTATAGTCTACAGTATCTGCAGTTACTGCATGGGCCTGCAGTGAAAGCCCCATAGGTGCAAATATCTTACCTCCAGGGGCAAAGGCAGATAGCATCTCTATCAGCTCATATGCTTGTGAAAATATAAGTCTTGCTAAAGTGATGAGAAGAGCTCTTAGTAGTCACTATTACCCAAATAGCTAATACAGACAATTATTCTCCAAATAAACAGGTTTAGAAGGTAATCCTTAATAATTGTTTGCCAGTGTACTTCCACATGTTGTTTCTTGTTACTTGAAGTGCAGAATTATCATGGTTTATTTGACTGGAGCTTTAGCCTGGCATCTCTGCCCAATTCATCAGTACCTGTTCATCAGTATGAGATGCTTAGGTAAAATATTTTTCCCAGTTCAAATCAGAAGAGATGGAGGTTTACAGATCTGTCTACCCTGGTACCTCAATATGCTGTGATTCATGTTGCTTTTCTTACGTTTCCTGGTTCTCCCTTTGCACCTTGGCAACACTGATGACAGAGCAGAATCTTGCAGGGAAGGCCTTTGTGACCTATCAGGTCAGGAGTGGGGGGGAATCACCCCATGAATCCTCCCTCAATAATGCCCCAGAATTTAAGGTAAATGTCAAAGGTGGCACGTGTTCGACCCAGACTCCCTCTCTGTCATATTTAGGTCACCGGTATCTTATACTGACAGAGCAGCAGTTCTTTGCGTAGGAGACACTTGGATTTGACTCTTAGGCTTTATTGTGTGTGTCTTGTCACTTCTAGAAATTCGGGTAACATCACAGGCTGAAATTCAAGCAGAAAAGACTCATTATTCTTAGAGACTATTACTCAAGACTTCATGGTGAGTCTTGCAAATTGACTCTGACAGGTAGCTATCAAACACCCCTGTATCTCCTTTAGAGCTTGCACAGCCACAAGAAACCTGTCTAGATCTGACTAGATCCTGGAAATAATTCTTCACAGTCAGAAACACTTGACTCCATCACCTGAAGCAAACAACCTGGATTAACCAGCTTGTTAACCACCTGTTTTCTTTGACTCTTGCACAGTTACAGCAGATTTCAAATGCTCTTTTCCTTGTAATCAATACATTCAGAACTGGGCTTAATCCACTGGCATTTTAGCCATCATCCTTTCTGCTTCGTTAGTTTGAGGTCATCTAAATTGTACAGCATAGCTGATCCTGCCTTAAGGCAGGGATATGCTCTAGGTGACCTTTTAAGGTCCCTTCCAACTCTATTTTCAATGATTCTATGATATGATCTGTCAAGACAAAATAGACAAGCAGGTACTTAGGGGTATTTAAGATGTAGCTTCATCACTACTATGGTTTGACACCTATGCAGTTTTCCTGCTTAGATCCATAGCAGTCAATTTTGACTTTTAAGAGATGCTTTTTAAATGCTTCTGGAAAATATCTCACTATCTCAATATACAATTCTCAGATGCTTAAAAAAAAAAAAAAAAAGACAGGAATTGTTGGCATGTAACAAAGGAGCATCTCACAACTCCCACTGTATATCTGCTGCTATCACATCACACAGATGAAAAGCATGGCTGGCTGTGCAAGAGGAACTACAGGCTATCGGGTACATGTGCATTTGTGATGTCTAATATGAATCTGTTGGTGTGGAAACTGGAAAAACACAGACTGGTTAGAAGATGACTTTACCATTGCAGTAAGGTGACCTGTACACAAATTGTAGTCACTAGGTCAAGCCTCCTGTTTATAATGGCCATTCTTTATCAAATACAGGCTGGAGGTTGAAGATTTCCAGTATTTAAGGCCAAGCATGTATACCACAGACTCATTGTGTCCTTGAGCCTCTTTCTTAATTTATGCTGAGCAGTGTTCTCAGCTGTAGCGATTACCAAAGGTAGCTTTGATGGAGACTGCAGGAGGGAAATGAAGTCTCTGACAGGGTTTCCATGCAGCCAGTTCATGGTGATGATGCTGTTGTGTAGAGTTGGCTGAAGTCAGCAGGTCAGATACAGATTCTACGGTTAGCTTATGGAGAAGCTCTCTTGCTCTGAAGGATTTAAATGGGAACACTGTCAGGTTTGCTGTTCCTATTGAGCTCAATTTTCTTGGTGGACTCTATGTGGAAAGAAAGTCTCAAACGCAGCCCAACCCTAGGTCATTTGGGGCTTTAAAAGATTACAGCCAAGACCTTGAATTGTATCTAGTAATAAATGGCACATTAGCAGAGTGTGTGGAGCTTACAATGGCTTTGTATAGTAGTAGTCCAAATACAAAAAAAATTAAGTATACCACTTAGATGAAAATTTGCTCTATTTGAATGAAGAAAAGCAGGGAAAGGAGAAGGCAGTGAAAGAAAAACACAGGATGCTTGTGTTCTTGAGCCACTTAGAGAGCTGAGCTAGCTAATGGGAGACAGATTGCTCCACTTTAATAGAGCAAATATGATATTAGATGAATCTACTTGATGACAGTAGATTTTAGGTTCAAAATGGGAATTCTGCTCCTTCTAAATAAATAGCACCAAAATATCCAACTGATATTTATGAAGACGCACATTTTATCAGCAGTCTCAGCAGCTAACATAGACGTTTGGATGGGTTCAAAAAATGGAGTCCCTCTTACTAACTGAAAATCAAGGCATATAAAAAGTGGACAAGGCAAAAAACCTCACATAATTTCACCTCACCATTTCTCATACTTTTCATTTTTTGTACTGAAGACTTTCAGTGTACATTGTTCTCAGTCCAGAAAACTGAGCACCAGCTTACTGTAGTGTCAATTTCCTCTTTCATAATAAACAATGTAAGATTTTAAAATGTTGAATGTTTGCAATTAGTAATTGTATACATCTGTAGGTGTAGCATTTTGATGTGTGTCACACTCTCGGACAGCGGGGTACAAGGTATGCTCAGAGAACAGAAATGTGGCACTACATGGGATAGTCACGTGCTCAGAATGCATGTGTGTGCAAAGGGAATAAGCAGTAGTTCACTGCCTTATTGCACAATACCTTTGTGATTCCAGAAGATACCTCCATACAGAAACCCATCAGTATCTTTTGGGCTTCCCTCATGATGAAGGTGTAGAATTGTTTATCCACAAAATTGTTTTAAGCTGTAATTCTGGTTTGACACCGGGAACCTTGTGCAACTTTATTTCATGCAGTCCTTAAAATCAACTGAATTTGTGACAAAGGGTGGTTGCTAAAACATATATTGTGGTATTGGCAGCTGCATTTCTAGTTAGCACTCAAGCCTCCTCATTTTGGAGATCTGCATTTTATTGACACTGATTCATTTGTAGAAGAAAAATAAACAGAACTCCAGAACTTACATCTTCTTTCAAAACAGTGTTGAAGGAATTGAGTGGAGACTAACAGGAGCACTTAGCACTGTGGATGTCTATATTCTGTCTTGCCAGAGGGTAAATAGAGGACATTCATTTGTTCATCAGCTTCCAAATCTCCACTCTTCCCCTCCCTAAGGGGGGAGGGAAGAAAAAATAATTTGAAGAAGGGGTTCAGAATACCTCATATTCTCTTTTGCCTATTTCTAGCAGAGCCAGGCATGAACAATTAAATCTAGGGCTTCCCTGTGGTCTGTGAATAACACAGCACAGTGCAAACCATCAGGGCACAAAGGCAGACAACAAAAGGGGCTTTTTTATTTTTTGTTTACCCTTCAGGACACTGTTTACCTTATCACTGAAGGGGAAGTTATCATCTCATCCCTTTTGGAAATCATAGCGGGTTGATCCTGTACCTCCAGGTATCGGACTGGCTAGTGATGAAGTGGGCACGTCAGCCGGGGGTTAGGGAAGTCATACGGGGAGCTGTTGCGCTCTCCGTCTTTGCCTCTTGCTCCTTCTCTGTCAAACCATTCTCTCTCTCACTCCCTCTAAGCCGGAATGTTATTTTTTTTTTCCTTCCCCCTCCCCTCTAAATTTACTTCACAGCAGATTGTCTTGTAGTAAATCACCAAAAACCCAAATAGCACTAAAGCATTCTGATACAACATTAGCATTTGCTTAACAAGCACAAGATAAACATTAAACAAAGAACTGCATTTCTTTATTAGAGGCTGCAAGATACATAATCCATGAGCACAAGAAACATGGGACCCAGTGGATATGCAGATGTGTGTTATTTCATTGGCGCTGGGCGGCCTTGTTAGAAAAGGTTTTCATCTGAAGGCTTGGGGGTGGATAGTTGACTGTCCCTGGTGGGGCTGTAACTAGATACGGAGACTGTTGCAAGCTAGGCTGGGCTCCCTGGTGGATGCGCTGATTGGACAGCCCGAGGAAAACTTGGGAAGCATCAGGAAGTGAACTCAATCACCTTGGGGATGAGAGGGGAGAACCAGATGAAGGCATTTGACTTCTTTTGTAACTCCCACTAAGGACAGATTGCCAGTACGATCCAGCCTCCATAACTGCAAATCAGGCCCTTTCCCCTATGCCGATTTCATTAGAATGGCCAGCATGGTGCAAAGAGGAGGGAGAAAAAAAGGTTAGACACAGTAATTTTACAGGCAGGCGGGTACAAAAAAAATCTGCATAATTAAGCAGTCAAGGCTGCTAATAGGGGAGTTTATATGCTCTGGGACCAGGCAAGGGCAGCACATATGGATATAGCACTGGATATTAAATCTACGGCATGCAGACTTACTTCAGGGCCCTTAGAGAAAAGGCTAATTATAGAGAGAGGAATTGTGTTTACTGGTCTGTCTTGGGCAAAGATGTTGAGAGAAGTGCAACCAAGTTTTGCAGTTAGACATGAACAGTCTGTTAATAGAGATATCAAAAATATGTGCTTGTGGTTGCTTCACATCTAATCAACAGGAAATCACAGATTCCGAGACCCCCTTCTCCCAGTTAAATGAGGAGGGGAAAACACATACATATACATATTCCGGATGCAGGATGTGAATGTGTTCATTATTAAATTGCTGGAATTTAATCTGAACCAAGCTCTTTATCATCAATAAATTATATTTAGCAGTTTACTCTAGTTTAGCTGCTCCTGTTAAAAAATGTCAGTGCTTCTGGGTATAAGCTCCAAGTCAGCATTTAAATATAAACGGATAATATGAATGGAAGTTGCAAAGGGCAGGGCTGAGCACTTAGAGAAAGGGTATGTTTATGTAACAAGTCCTGACGTGGTGGACATTAACATTTCATAATGCAGATCAAAGGTACGGAGAAGACCCAAGAGCTGTCAGTCAGAGGCCCCTAGCTACTGTCTAGTGTCTTCCATGAGATGTTTTCTCCAAATTAGAAAGCATTAGACTTTTCTTTATCCATATAGATAGATAGATAGAGGTGGGGTTTTTGTAACACTTTTGAAAGTCAATAGCCTTTTTCTAGCTCCCTGCCCACTCCCCATGGAAAGAAGTGTCTCATTCTACTGAAAGGATTTTACTCAAGGCATTATCATGAAACAGGGCCTCATATCCGTAACTGATAGCAGAGGCCAGTGCCCATGGCTTTTGATTTAGCATTTTGCTGCTTTAGCCTTTTGTCTTTTTAGTGTTTTGAAAGCTCTTCTATCATGGGAAGCCCTGTTCTGAGGTCCTGGAAAGCAAGAGGGTCAATCAGGAGTCTGCTGTGAGGGCCTCGTTCAGCAGGCTGTCACAGCCACGTGTGAGATGCTGCATATCCATTGAGAGCTCAGTGTGATCATCAGGCATTGTGGAGCATACAGGAAGAAGCCCTTTGGTTGGCTTCCTTTATTGTATTGGTAGGGAAAACCAAACAAGCATTAAGGGAATTTACTGGAGTTTTGTGTGCAGTCCAGTACCAGCACCACAATAACATGCAGTGATAGTACCAAGATCTGCAAAAAGCAACTCCTGCCCCAAATACTTGCAAAGACACTCTGAGTGCTCACCTTGCAAAGGAAGTAGCATTTGTCTTGCTTGGTAAATCACTGCATGCTGGCCTGCTAACACTGACTTCATATCCCAAGTCTGACAGCAGGTGAGCTCAGAGGATGTCAGCCAGGCAGTCTGTGAAAAACATGCTCTGTTTGGATTTTTTTTCCCCCTGTGCTGTGAAGTGAGGCATGGGGAGGAGTGCTGGGGTCACCTGGGATCAGCCAGGCTGCTCAGCACTGGCTGGGACTTGTAGCAGGTGGCAATAGAGGGACAGTCCTTGGGGCACCTGGGACAGCAGAGGTTTTTTCTTCCCCACACCTAACCCAAAGTGATAAGTAACTAAATGGTATATATTTAGAATGCTGTTGTTTATGTTACTAGTAAAGCCAGAAAGCTCAGAGTATGTAGGAAGCCCTGTTTCTTCAGGGTGCCACATTGTGCAGCAGTCACATGGCCACAGTACATGTCTGTCTGTCAGTCTTCCCTATTTGTTCATGTCACGGAAGGTGACAGGGATCAAAGACAGCTGTACTTCTAGACTTTGTGAGAATGCAGTTGAGTGGAAGATGATGATCTGAACAATGTTCCCAGACAGGAGAAATGATGTGCTGAGATTCAGCCCTTCCTAAACATTACAGATTCTGTAGAAGAGAATGAAGAAATAGGACCTGCGAGAGACCATGCATGTACATTCTTGGACACAGTCAATCAACTGGGAAACACAAATCTGGAGAAAGCAACTATTTCTTACTTTCCTGTGCATGCAGAATGGTTTGCTTGTTTTTAATCCTGGGTAACTTGTGTTCATCTTCTCCTTTTGTTCAGCTGGGATGCTCTCTCTGTACTACGGATACTGGTTTTTACCATAGTTTCCTGCAACTTGGTTTAGATTTGTGCATTTGACATGGAGACAATAAACATATGTGCATATGTATGCACACACTTTTCCACAGCTTACACAGCAGTTAAAAGGATTAACGAAAATTCTCTTCCAGCATTTTTTTTTCCCATGTGGTGATGAGAAAATCTGCCTTAAAAATATTTGCAGGGTGTCTGTAATGATGGCAGTAAAACATCAGGATTGCCTCTTGTGAAACACATTTTGGGGGCAGTTGTGTTATCAGTTTAGGTGTGAATAAAACAAAACTGTATTTTCATTAAAAAAAAAAAAAAAAGTAAGTTGCAATTGCCAAAAGACAGAATAACTTTTCACTAGTGAGGAGCGAGCAGATAACCTGTCAATAGTGATGATCTAATGGCAGTCTCCAGGCTGTGCTGTGTCATGAGCCAGCTGTCAATCCCACCAGCATGTCTCAAAAGCACTAATTGTTGTGATAGTATCAGTGTGAAAGCTGCTAAGAAAAAACATAGTCCCTTGGTGCTGCTTTGTAAAAGATAGGTTGAGGATCAAAGTTCAGCTTGCCTTGACTGGATTTCATTTTTGTGTGCATAGCTACCTGTTAACACATTACTAAGTACCTAATTGTAGCTGGTTGCAGCTGCAGTTATTTTGCTGGTAAAACACAAAAATCAAGCTGACTGCGTCTCCTACAAAAAAAGTATTCACCAGCTTCACATAAAATCACCTCTTCTTCTGCCGTGCAGCCCCATTAGGCTTGGATCTGGGGAAAAATGCCTACTCCTCCTCATTCAAGTTGGTATTAAAGACTTGCTCTGGCTATGGTTTCAGGAGTAATCCTGCTTAAGTAGCAGTTCAAGCATCATTTCTGTATGCAATTTGAAATGCATATGCATGTATCTTTTATTAATACAAATGTATCCATATTGCTGCTCTTACAACTTCTCTCTCTGCAGCGTACTTCATTCACTGCTTGATTGTTAAGTCCTGTAAAAGAAAGAAAGTATTTCTTCTTCTCTTTTTATTAGGAGCTTCAAAGACAGAAATAATATCTGTGTTAAGATAGAGTCTAATATAACACTGGCATTGGAAGAGATATATAATTATAACTAGCAGACACCTGTCAGTAATGTTCTCTCTCAATATTCCTCCACTGTTATTTTTGGCTCCTTTTTGCTCCGTTAATCCACCCATTCCCATCTCTAAATCCCACTGCTTTTTCCTTCTCATCATCTCAAAGATCTCTCCATTTCTTTCCACCTCTACAACCAGTACTCTTATTAGAAGCCAAGTTATATTTCACTTTAACCATGCTGTTTTTCCTCAGACTAGACAACTGCAGCCACCAAGCTAGTTTTGGATACTGATTTAATGTGGTTTACTTACATTTATTTGTGTTACTTTTACCCCTTTATCAAGTATAAGCATCCTGTGATCATTTTTAAAGATTTCTATCTAACCCTGCTTATGCTCCCTTGTTGAGATTCCTTTATCCCTACCTCTGTGCTGCTCTAATGCTCACAGCTTTGAACACCTATTTCTGGAGTCACAGCCAATGTCCCATTATCTTTTGTCATAGGACTCTTGTGCTTTGAAGAAATGCTGTCAGGACCCCTGCACAGCTCTACCTTGTCCAGCTTTGTGTCCTCTTCAACATCTAAGTTCTGCCATGCTTGCCTGGAGTGACTATTTGTTTCAGAAAAGAGGGCACAAATATGTGTGCCTTATTCAGTATTCTCAGTCACATTCTTTTCTGGCTGTTTGTCCTCACACAGAGAGGTTCTCTGGGCTAGGGCCACCCACCTGGAATATAGTGTGAGCTGTGGGGAATGGGTAAAAAGGCCAGGTGACAGTATATTCTGCTGTTCTTCTCATTTCTTCAAACTCAGACAAGTTACAGCCAGATAATCACTTACTTGCCCACATCTTTGCTCTCAGACATCTTCAGATGGTCTAGAAAAATGCATTTTTAAGAAGATTCAAGTGACTGGACATAAGGGATTTGGCAAAGCTTACACAACCAGCAGGATTAGGGGCCTGATTCTGCAGGTTCTTACACCATTTTACAAAGCCCTGAGTACAGAGAGAGGCAAGAGAAGAGAGGCTATATTTGTCCTAGTAGGCAACAGCAGAGACATGAAAACAATTCACCCCTTTGTTTCTATTTCTCCCCACTTTTGCAACCCTGCCAGGCCTAATTTAGCATCTGTACTCACCTTCCCTGAAGGCAATGCAGTCTTTTACTTGGCTTGTGACTGTTTTCCCAGAAACCAGTATATCAGCTGGCATAGGGAGAGATTTCTTGGAGAATGGGTGAGTGGGCTGGGTACTATAGTTCCTTTTTCTGCTGCTCCGGTTGTACCTCAGGAGACCAGCAACCTGATGAATGCATTGTTCTAAAATGTCAAAAGGACCTCTGGGCATGAAGTGTTGCATCCTTCAGAACCACCCAACTCATGCAAAAGCAAGATAGGTGCAGCCATAGGGAAAATGTCAAGCTGGGATTGAATAGCTGTGAGCGTCATTGCCACCACTAAACAGGATCACTTATTTGACCTGGGTAAAACAAATGCTAAAAATACACTGCGTCCATCCAGTTCTCTCATTCAGTATTGCAACCCAGCTGCTGAGACAGGGAGTTTTATCTGAATTTGTGACCTATCCTGCATTTAAAAAAAAAAAAAAATTAAAATAAAAATAAAAAAATAAATCAGGGAACATACAGTAGATGCATTTTACTGCCAGAGTGGAACTTCACAATCCTACCAGGGGACCTTTTTGTAATGTTTGTAATGTGCTGCTATCGTGCTTTAGCAAAGAAAAATGTCACTGCTGGGCTTTATTTTTAACAGACATTTTTAAACATCAATTAATGCAAGCAAAAGTAATGAAGCAGATCTTCCTTTTTATTTATATTTGGGTGAAAGCAGTGAGGGGGCTTGGGGTAATAATACGCATGGGCAGGGAGCAGAGGGGCAAAAAGGGCGCTGCTTCTGCAGTGCCACTGAAGAGAGGTTGATTATCCTTTCGAAAGGTGTGTAAATGCAGATGGACACCCAGCTTCCAATGGCAGTCACTAGGTTTGGGAAATCAAGCTGCTTTTGCATGTATCATTCATGTGGCATCTTAAAAAATACACTGCAAAACATGCAGCTTGTTCTACACGGAAGGCTGTGTGCTCCATTGGTGTTCACCTGGCTGAAATCAGTCAACCCTCCATGTGCATTCTTCTTATTATCAGAGGTAAAATGATCAAAGGAGGGACATTTGTTTCTTGTTGCATGAACCCTCTAAGAAATGCATCATATTATATTTCCCTCATGCTTGAAACCATTGCAGTGTTATTAGCAGTGTTAGCTAGCTTTCTGCTGATTCTCTAACGCAAAGGCAAACACATGTTCAGGATTGTAGGCAAACTCGTCTCTTCCAACATTGATTTGTTCCGTACTGCTGGGAAGAGATATCACTGAAACCTTGGCCATGCAACATTGCACTTCTTTCAGGAGGGCCTCTCTTGGAACTAACGGTGATACCTGTTGTTTGGCGTGTATATTTGACTTACCATGATGTGACAGAGTTTTGATGCAGGCACAGAGGGCACAGAATGTGTCATTCAAGGATAATGTACTATCTATACATGAGGTAATACCTTACCAACACAGTGAATTAAGGGCAAGGCAACAACTTTAATTTGGACTTTCCCTGCTATTGTCACTTTTTACTGAGACCTTCAGAGTGGTTTAATTTCTGAGAAGTGCTGGTATTTTGGTATATCAGCCAACCTTCTGTTTGCTATAGTTCACTTTCAACTTGTTTTTTCTCTCTTCATAGCAGCTTGTTGTCTTTTAATCTTTTTGGGGTGGGGGAGAGAAAGGGTGTGTCAGTCATAGATAAAATGTTGGAAAGAGAGGGGGATGGATAAATGGCTTATGAATATGGCTTTCAGTTCAGTTGCCCCACCTCAGTTTCCTTGCTCTGTGGGTATTCCTCGTCAGCTATTATTTCCAGTTCTGATCTTTGGCTTCTGGTGCCCAGCTGAACTGCAGAGTCTGCCCACCTTTTCTGCTGTATAATTTTCAAGGATTTAACACAGCAATTTTTCTTCTTCTCCACTGCCATGTCATTTATCAAGTCCAGCAATCAAACAGAAATGAACATCAACAAAATATGTTGCTTATTTGTGAAAGTGTCACGGGGTCAAAATCTGCATGCTTCACCTAGCAAAATGCATTGCAAAATCTAACAGTGGGCTCTTGCTGGTCAGAGTGATGCACAGCACAGCTAGTAAGTTTGCCCTGGTTTTTTTTTCACTTCTAAAATGCCCCTGTTTTTCCAAATATGACTAGAGGGGTAATACTCCTCCTTGACCTTATTTTCTGTTGTTCACATCCTGCCTAGTGTTAAATCCCTCTGCTCACCTCCAGGTTTAATACATTTAAAATTGCTTCTTGAGTGAGGTGAAGGAAGCAATTGAAGGGGCTGGGGGATATATTCTATCTGCTTTACATCTTTGCATCTCGTATGCTTGTTTTCCCCACTTTGTTTGGAGAAAGACTGACAAGTAAGCATAACATGTCGAGTAAGTAGAGAAATTTGCTGCCTGTGAGGTTTCTGATGAAGATGCTTTGTTTTAAATGGCATCAGGGTTTCGAAACGAGTGCCCTCCAGCTTGAAAAAAAAAAAAAAAAAGACGAGGCAAGTTAAATGCACATCTTGTACCATTCTGTTAAGAAATGCATTTATTTCTTTATATCATTAAAAGGTTGATGATGGAAACAAAATCCTGTGGAGGTGGCTTTTATTACAAAGTCAGGGTATACAATATTTAAATGATAGCTTAAATGAACCTGCTCAGGTCTTGGTCAAATTGTTTCACAGAGTTAAGAAATTAAAAATATGCCCACAACAAAAATGTCCACAGCATCTTTATAACTCCACAAGATAGCTGTAGAAATACTTTCAGGTTTTTTTCCTTTTTTTTGTGTACATTAATGCCTGAGATTGCTCTGTAAAAGGGATGGCTGTCTTCACTGGCAGTCTTTTTGTCCCTGACAAAATGTAAAAAAAAAAATCTGTGTCTGCAAGTGTTTTGCGTGTCTCCTTCCATTCTTCTGCTTATTCTTCAACTGTGTCAACAGTATGTGCGGATAAATAAAATATCATCAAGAATGCTGATATCATCTTCCTTTTCCCTTTTCCCTCCTCTAACTTACAATAATGTGGGGCAAAGGTCTACTTAACATAACACAGTTACGATAACTAGTACATTTGTATTTCTGCAATGATGAGAGGTCTGCTGTAGTGAGACTCATCCACTGTTGCTGCTTCTTCTCAGCAGTGTTAATTATTCTTCAGGCTCGTGTAGTGTGTGTATGGAAACACAAAATAAGCGATCAGGGAGTAGGATATTTTTGGTTTTATTTGTTGTGTCAGTGACACTTCCACTCTGACACAAACTCACAGCACAACACTCCTGATCTGTAATGAGGTTATGTCCCAGGATGTGTGTTAAAAGCACTAAATAGTCCCTTGCTTATTCAAAATCCTCATTTATCTGAATTAATTTTGTGTCCCCCATTTCATTTGGGTAAATTAGGTTTCACAGTTTCACAATTTGATCACAGGTCTCACAATGTTCAGTACTTCTTTTTCAACCTGAGCCCCCGAAATGACAGCTCTGCATCAAAATCTCAGTCTTCATTTAAAAAAAAAAATTGAAATACTCACTTTCGTTGTTACAGAGAAACCCGCTGAGGGGAAACTGCCCAGTGCAGACTTCCAGCCATGCACTCAGTTAAATCTCATCGTTTTTAACCCATTCTGCCAATTCTACAGCACATGGTTTAAATAAATTTGGTTTCAGTGGCTGCTAGGCACCTTGTGCGTGTACACACAGCACTACATGTAGGGTTGGACTGGGTCTTCTCCCCTTTCTTCCTGAGTTCCTCTGGTTTTTCCCTACCTCTTCTTATTTAAATGAACTGACACAGAGAGTGAAAACTCAGTGGGCCTTTTGAAGAATATTTCAGCCAGCAAATGCAGTCTTGGATGTTATTTATTAGAGTATGTCTTAGTAAAAGGCTAATGTCTTATAGTGGTCAGTCACCTATCTCTTGCTGTTACAGGCATGTTTTTCATATCTCATTTCAGATTTCCTCAGAGCTTTACAAATGTTTTTCAGTTTCTCACTGATGTTAATCACCTCATAGTCATTTAATGTCAGGCCACATTTTTCTCCAGCTCTATAACTTTTATCTGGAGAGGCTGTATACTGACCTGACAGCCTATACTTTTATTTTTCTCATAATGGACCTGTATTTTTTTCCCCCTAGTTTGATGCTTGATATTTGTATCCTGCTGTTCTTTTTAATTGCTTATTGTTATTAATGATATACTGGTAACTTGGTTGGCTTGAGACATTTGAATGTAAAAATACATCTATCATTATTGCCATAGGAGCTGCACTAAATTACCTAAGCTTTGCCTGGAAGTGCATGCTACTCTGCATTTCTTCAGTGAACTTCAAATGAGGGTTAACTTGAGACTTTGCTGTACCTTTTCACACAGGATTCATGCCCTTCTCCTGCTTCTGCTCACCACTTCTCGTCCATTCGTCTTTTCAGTCTACCTCCTCTTTTGTTTGTTGTTGCTACTACATCTGTTCTCCTTCCCCAACCAATCTTTACCTGTCTGATACATCTCTTTTTAGCCAACTCTTCTCTATGTCTTCTAGTCTGATGGTTTTCCGCTTTTTCCCTTATTATTTGAAGTTCAGAACTTTTCTGTTACATCAAAGATCACTGGAGGAGGGGTTGTGTTCTTAAGCACCACTCCTCAATTGCTTGCATGGTGGGAAACGGTGTCTTTGCTTCTATGAGGAATTAAGTTTGATCAAGGGTTGGAATAAATCTGTTAACAGTGGTATTTAGAATTTGGGAAAATAAAGCCAACCCCCAAGCATGTAACAGATAGAGAAAGAATAACTAATTGGCCCTCATTATACTCTTATCCACAAATGAAGAATTTTTAATATAAAAATTCCAAAAGCTGTTTGCCCAGCTCAGTGTGAAGTCCTGGTACCAGCAGAGAAAGTGAGAAGGAGAGTGGAGCAGGTTTAGAATGAAATCTGGTTGTTTTTTGATATGTGAGACCAAAGCTGCTTGCTTGCTTTATAGCAGAATCAAAGAAAGACATAGGGAAAGGTTAACACAAATTAAAACTGAGCTTTCTCATGCTTTCCTAAATAAAACAGCAAACTAAATCAGATGAGCAATATAAATAATTCTTTATATTAAATTGAGCTTTATCTTTTTAATACATTGCTGTACAAGGATATCTCCCTTAACTGGCAAAGCAGCTTGCTCACGTGAAAAGAATCTAATTAAATGGCCAGTTATCAGCAGAGACCTGAGGCCCTTCTCAGCCTGAACCTCTTCTTTCTCCCTGTTTTTTCTGAGGGCTGGGGGTGAGGAAATGGAGGTTAAGAGGAAAGAAAGCAGAAAGCTGATACACCCCTAAATGAGTTGAAGAACTGGATCAAAATCCCAGCAATTGTTGCTCATTCCAAAATGTCCCTCACCTATGTAAAAAGATGCCAGACAATATTTGACTCATATAATTTAAGATTTGGAAAACAAAATATCAGTAGTATCTGATGTATTAGGAAATATGAAAAGCACTGTTATTTCTTCATGCTCTTGATTCAAATATCCAATATAACAGAAAAGCCCTATCCTATCCTACACTTTTTTTCCATTTTTCTTTTTTCTTCCTTATCTTTTAAGAATAAGTAGGCAATTCTTTGTAGGTTAGATAAACAGCATTTCAGCATTTAGAGACTTTCTCTTCCAGATATCTAATAGCTTCATGCCAAAAGAAGGAAGGAAACTCTGACCCTTTCTGTATACTCAGAGTGAAAGAAATACCTGATGAGATTTGTGTACAAAACATAATTTCTATTGCTGGTCCACTGTAGTGTAGAATTAATATTGACACTTTGTTTGTCTCCATGTGAGATGTTTTCCCAGTACCACCAAATTTAGAACAGCTTGCATTTAGTTTATGCAACATGAAATATCCTTCCCTATCTTAAAATTTTGTGTTTTCTTTGTGCAAAGCTTAAAAGTAGATATACTTGTACTTTGACCAGTTCCAGAAGTCCCAGATGAGTGGGCATTGCTAGTAGGCATGTAACATCAAATAACAGAGAAAGCTGGTTCTCCAACCAGAAAGCAAGAACAAGAAAACAAAACTGTAGCCTACACAGTGAACAGAAATACTGAAATTGAGTTAATAATGCTAAAAAAGTGAAAAGTTTTTACTTGTATTTTTACTGTGTTTAGTTCTTCTGAATACAAATGTGACACTTTTCTTTCCCCCTACAGTTTGATTAAATCATTAATATCTACTTAGTTCAGGCAACCTCTGAGCCATTCAAATTGCAATTTGACTTTACTAGAGAAGATTTGGTCCAAAAGTATATCTGGAAATAGGCTCTTAGCTCACAGAAGAGAACAGAGAAAAACTCAATTCCAACCTTAATTCCAATACTGCATTCATAATGGTGGGCAGATTAAGCAGGGTCTGATTCTTCAACCACTGTAATTTAGTAAGAGAGTTTTCGTTTTCTATTTGGGATGCAGCTCTGGGGTATGGTTTCTTTATCTGTAAAATTCAGATAATAATCTGTATCTCATTGTGTAGTGAGAGGATAGAGGGCTTGACCTTTGGCAGAATTTAGTCCCACAAAAAGTCTAGACAGGAGTCTAGAAATATGGGAGGCCTGCTCTCCTGAGCTGGTTATGCCAGGATTTGAAGGATCAGTCACCAAGTTTTTAATCAGTGCTCTCTAAGTGCTATTTGGAAAGGTAAATGTTGAGCTAGATCATCTGTCTACAAATAACTCATACCACTCAGCTTATTCCTACTGGTTTAAATTTCTTTTTATATCCCATGGTAAAATTGTTTCCAAAATAAGCTCCATCATATGGGATTTTATTGCAATGATGGAGTGTAACCTTGTAATGTGTGTAGCTACATGATGCAACATGGACTTTTTTCCTGAATAAATTTTAATACCTTTTTCTGGTGCAGTTACAGGCAAGCAGTAGCAAATTATGCATGTCCCATCAGTTGGTGAATAATCCTGTTGCTGAATCTTGTCCTGAACTCTCTCCTGCTAGCCAGTTGCCCAGAAAATGCTGTCGTTTGATGGAGAGGGGACTTGCTGTATTTAAATCGTTCTTACTTGAGCTGAATACATGACACTTATTAAGAAATAGACCCTGCCAGTTGCCCTTCTTTTATTTTCATCCAGCCTCACTGAAGCCAGACAATTTGAGACTTTAATAGAACATACAAGGCACATGTGGTAAGAAGAGTTCACTTACAAGCAGCCAAAGTGAGTGCAACCAAGCAAAAAAGTGAACAGTTGGTGAAGTGAAATGCATCCCTTGCTTCAGACAAAAATACAGTGGAATGAAAGATGCAGTAGACTGGCTTTCCCTTAAGCAGATCTAATTTCAAAATCTGTCCCTGGAGAGATGAACTTTTGCTTTAATTGAGGAGGTGGATCCCAGCTCTTTGTCACTGCATCAATCAGCACCCTTTGCTGTAGCTTTAGCAGTACACTGCAGAAGGCTGTAGGATTTATTTCCTACTTGTTGAATAAAGCTTCCTACCCAGTGCTGCTGGGAGTCAGCATGGCCTGGCCTCAGCAGCACAGTGCAGGTCCCATCCTCTTCCTTCTGCTGAAGGCCAGTACTCTTCAAGGCAGTGTCATAGCCTGGTCCCTACCTTCCCCTTGAGAGGTTACAATAGTTGGTGACTCAAGAGTTTAGGATTGTTGCTAGGATCTTGTCTACCACCTTCCCTTGGTGTGGAATGAAAAATCATTCTGAACTGAAAAAAAAGCAAGGGGAAAGACATTGCTTGGGTTGCAGCCTGATGTTTTGAGTTTCTTCAGCTAAAATCATGATTTTGGCTAAAAGTGGTATTAATAGTGAACACAGACCAGCATGCAGGCACCTACATGAGCAGTACTTTGTGGCACAAGAGGGAAGGTGTGCAGGATAGCTGCACCCAGACCGTGAGTGAGGAAGGAAGGTATTTCCTTCCCCAGCCCTCCTGTTTCCTAACCTGTGGTGACTTGCCCTGGACAGTCCAGGAGAAACACTGCTGTACTTCAGTCTTTCCATCCAATCCTCCATGCTGTCCCACCAGGATGGAATCATTAGTTAGGACGTTAACAAAAACTGTTTTTCTATGACAGGTTGCTCTCATGGCTGTAAATTCCAGCTGTATTCTTCCTACTGCAACTTTCAGCTGTATGCTTTGCCTTTACTATGTTTCCTCTTTTATCACTATATTCCTATGCTTTTCATGTCAGCTTCCAAAATTAACACTGCAATGGATAATGTTTTTGAATGGAGGGGTTGCAATAATGTTTGAGAAATTGAAAATGGCAGAAGCATTAGTACAATCAGGGAGAAATTATGAACATTGTGCTAGAGACTTCAGGCACTGTTCCATTTCAGCTTCCAGGCTTGGAAGAGCTGTTATGTGTTCTTTAACATGTGAGGGTACATGTCATGCACGTACTTGCCACAGTGGACACTAAGACCAAATTTTGAGCAGGAATGAGGTTTGAAGTGGCACAGGGAGGCTGATGGTTGTGTAGGTGTGTGGCTAGTAGAATTAAAAAGATGCAGGTAAGCACAGCACTGTAAGTGAGGAAGCAGGGATGGCTGTACACTCTGGAAATTATAGTGTTATATGGTGATTTTTGTCCTTCCCCAGTTTTCTGTGTGAGATGTTGTAGCCGAGGGGTTAGCTGTCATCCATGGCATTGCTTCCTTACTCCTCAGATCTCTGGTTTATAAATGTGTGCTGCAAAATTAACTCAGGGAAGAGTGAAAGCAATGTGAAGAAGGAGAAATTGGTTTAGGGGCATTGTTTGCTTGGTAAAAAAAAATTATAAAGAAAACACATTGAATGTGGGAGCTGTGATGTTTTAGACCTAAAAAAAAAAACCAAAAAATACAGGGCCTGCAGGCCATTTCATTCCTGTGTTGTGTGTGGAGGGCAGAGTTTACATGACTTCTTAGCAGATGTTTTTGAGCATGGGCCCAGCCTCGTGATGATTTACCAGGAGGACATCATCATCCTAGGACCTTTGAATAGATTTATTCAGAGCAGAAGGCACAAGGACCCTTCTGGACAATCTGGAGGGTGAATAAGAGAAAGAGTTACTTATAAACTGTTACAAATTGGTACTCGGTAATGGCTGTAGTGTTGATCGGACAATATAAGAGGGTCCCCAGTGGTTACCAACTTAACAGCTGCGTGCAAGTCAGCCAGTGAACATTTGCTTGTAGCTGCTCTAGTTTTGTTTTTATTGAAGAGCAAGAAGCATAAACATGGGACGCACAGTCTAGAGGCTGCTTAAAGGGTTCCACTTGTTTAAAGTGTATATTGAAATGTCAGGGTCTTCCATGAAATTAAGAAGTTGTGCCTTGAGTTGGTAACACAAATTGGGCCAGATCATCCAGAGCACTGGCTCTAGGGGAGGTGCAAGTGGAAGCTTCTTGCCTGCTGTACAAGTTGCTCAGTAACTCTGCAGTGTATGGGTAGTCGATGCAAAGACAGAGGATCCCCAAATATGAACATATGCTCAGCATGAAGACTGATTATATTTGCTTTTATAGCTGGTTGTCAAGTTAGTTGCTGAGGTAATGGGCTGCACCTCAATTAAAATCTACCTGCCTGCATTGAAACATTTAATATTTGTGTAAATATTAAACATTTATATGAATATTAAATGCATTTATTTGGAATTGATTCATGTTTACATTTTCCCACTATCTGAATAAAGATTGCAAATGGAAAGTAATTCACTTATGCAGAAATTCTGCATGCATCAAACTCATTTGACTACCAACAGTGAGTAAACCATCCCCATCCATCTTGTGAGGCCTTAACCACGTCCAAGCTCATATCCCAACCATGTAAGGGCAACAGTAAGCACCAGTTCTGTGCTGTACACTGGGTACTTTGTTCTTGCCTTCCTCATGGCGTTGTTGGACCCATAATGTGAAGGATGTGCTGACTTGTTTTACGATGTACCACACCAGGGAATGCAGTGCATAGTTTTCTGTTAGATTTGGAAAAGTGCAGGCTTTATATTAAAGGTTCATTTCTTTTTCATCCTTCAGCTAACTCATTTGCACTGTAATGTACTTTCCTATTCCTCCTCCTGATACTTGCTGCTTTTATACCTATTTTGCAAGCCATATATTTAGTCTAATCCATACAGCAGTTGTCTAAAATTCCATAGCATTGCTTATTTCTTACCTATAACTCTTAATAAAAAATAGGGCTGTGCCAACCTATTATATCCTTAATAGAATATTCTAATGGTTATTAAATCAATTGACTCTGAATCTCACTTTAATAAATGAGTCAGACAGTATTTTCCAATTACTGTCAGCCGCCACCTTTCCAAAGAGCAGATTATTTTGATTGAATTTTTTAAAGCTGCTCAGCACTTTTTAAAATTTTTTTTTTTTACTTTTTTTTTTCCTGAGTAAGAGCAAAGAGCAGTAGCTCTGTTCTGCAGGGAAGGAGAGCCCTTTGGACTGTATCTGACACTCCATTCCATTTCAGATTTATCCCAAATGGAAACTGAAAATGTGACATTTCACTGGCCCTTTATTTATTAATGATATCATATTTTGCACTTCCATAGTACCCTATCAAATTGTTTGCTAAACATGGAGAGCTAGACAGGGGCCACTGTGTAAAACACAGCCTTTTGTATCCTCTTTCCACATCTGGCACCTTTGCAAGATTTGCCACACCCTGGCTCTTTCATGCCAGTGGGGGATGAAAGGCTGGCTGTGCTTTTAAATTGTCTATGGAGAGCAGAGAACAGGGACAAAGCCTTGTTCCCTCATCCTTCCACAGTGCTGTGTGATCCAGGCAAGTTGTGTTTCAAGAAATATAATCTTAAACCTTTTCAAAAGCAGATGGCAGTGATTCTGGGTCTTCTGAGTATGGTAGATAGTCCTGGACTCTTCTCCAGCTCCACTGTCTTGGTTGTATTAAAAGTCTTAAGGGATACTAATTAGGTCAGCCTGTTAAAGTAGAAATTAAAAATTTGTATCTCTTCTTTAAAGATGGGTAGTCTGAGAAATACAGGCCACACTTTCATGCCCAAGGTGATAAGAGTATGTTTCTCTTGGAGTTTGGAATGGAAGTCAACACTTCTGACTCTTCTGCCGATGCTGTACCCTTACCTCTCTTCCTTAAATTTAAATCATGCTGGTCTCACATTCTTGAATTCAAGGACTGGAACCTTGTCCTTTGTTCCAAGGATGTAACAAAGCAGGTGATGTGCACAAAATGGGTGACAAAGAATATGAAGGGAGGGGTTTATAACTCACTAAACAGTGGGACTTAGGAACAATGTTATTGTGTTAGTTATACAAATGTAGTCTTATTTTAAATACGGTCTTTAGAACTTGGAGACTAAAAACATTTTATTTTTAAGAGAAAGCTTAGATTCTGCACAAATTGATGTCTCTTGCCTGGGGAAGTTTCCTATCTGCCCCAGGCAAGTGGGTGAGGGGATTTTTCAAACCCTGTTTATAAGCCTTTAGGAAAATCTTATTTGCAACATAGAATAATCAAAGTGGTTTTGATGTTCATGACCAGAAGATCACCTTGGATCTGAGTGATATGGGAAATACAATAAGAATCACATTTAATGGGGTTCAGTTCTTCATGAACAAGTACAATTTCTGTGTAATTAAAATTAGTTTTGCTTCGGCATCAGGAGTACATGCCTTTCTTCCTACTTTTTCCTTCATCAACTAAGGTAATGGAAAGACAAAAAAAAGCCTTCTCTGTCTTCTGTAGCTTCATATAAAAATATTTCTTTTCTAGAAGACTTTCTTCCTTGGAATGTTTGAAGAACTCCCTGTTCAGTGTTCCCATGCTCAAGAATGATTAGCATGGTTCATTTACACTTTGCCAACAGTAACTCTGTGATTTGAGAATTGTCATCGATTATCTTCACCTTGACTTGTGGAAGATCCTGAGATGGAGCTCCTTTTGTCCTAATTGCTCTGACTGTGTGTATCAGCACAAACAGTTTGATGGAGAAACTTCACCCCACAGGCTTCCTAACTTGTAACTGCCCTTTGTGGGGAGCTTGCACCATCTCCTGAACTGTCTGTTCAGTAATGACCATGGCAAGGATATGCACGTAGGAGAAATGATGTGTGTCATTCTGCACAGTCCTCGTAAGTAATTAGCAAGTTCAGGAAAGAAGAGGCATTTATATAAGATTTGTTGAGCCCTCCTCCTCTTTTCAGGATGCTGTTCTGCAGCATTGCCCACAGCTGTGGGTTGCTGCCTGTTGGAAAAACACAGCTTACAACCTGCCTTGGAGAATGTGGCTGTCTCTCTTAGATCTACAGACTGGAGCATGCCAGTTTCTTTTCCTTCATGCTCCCCTTGGTGGTGCTGGCATGGGCCGTACGTGTCCTCTCTCAGCAGTAGCAAAGGCAGAATGCACTGGAAGGGCTTGTTGGTGATGGTAGAAAATGCCAAAACCCAGGCAACTCTTGAGAATCCACTAAAATTTCCCTGCTACTGAAGTAGTTATCATATATTTGATAGTTTTTAATTTATGAAGAGTTACAAAAGGTGTCACCTACAAGATGAGAAAGTATCACCTACCCTTAACCTTCCCCTGGGAGTCTTTTGCAAAGGGTTTTATCACCCTTTGTACCTGACTTACCAGTGTGTTTGGCTGGGTGGGACGTGTACCTCAACAACCTGTGCTCTGTTGCTGCCATACTCCAGTCTCTCCAGAGAGGGTGTTGTGTCAAAATAGCTGAGATTGACCTGAGCTTTTGCCTGAGTTTGTGTTGACAGCTATCCTCAAGTGGATCCAGCTATAAATTGGTGCCTGGTCAGTCAAGTTCTTCTGTCTCATGTAGGTAACAGAGACAGGCACTTCAGTGGCAACAGTCTGGGCATGGGATTGCCAGGACCACCAACATTTTTCAGCTGACACTCAGAGCAGGCTTTCCATTTCACACCCTCTAAAAGCTCTGTAGGACATAGAGGTAGTCAGGAACATTGAACACTGCTTTCAGGAAGGATTGGGTGGAAAAGGAAAGGAAGTTTGCACTTTGCTCTGTCTGCATGGGAGTGATGTAATTTTGTGTTAACCCTTGTCTTTGTTGGGTTTCAACTGTCCCTTACTTTCTCATTGTGAAGAGCTCTGATACCACATAGAAACCACACAATGGTAATTTGCAGTAGTCCCACCTGCAGAATGGGCACCACCACCTGCCTTAGCTCACACTGTCTAAAGCCCACTAATTCCCCACCTTTTGCTAAAGATGCCATGACTTACACAAAGGCTAAATTTAGCTTTTGGACTAACAAGAAGTGAAAGCTGGGGTCTACTATTGACATTTTTTTTTCAATTCTGGTAAGTCACTAAGGGTCATTTGGGGCGGGAATGTGGCCCCACTTGGCTGCAGGAGCACCGTGTCACATTCTCTTTACACTAGTGGGAAGGGTTGTCGTGTGGGATGCAAAACATTGTCTGTGCTCTCACTGTCCTTGGCGAATGCCCGTCATCACAGTCACTGATCATCACTGCAGGCAGCACTATGTCCGGCGGGAGGTTGGCAGCCTGGCATTTAGGTGTTCAGCATGGGCAGGGCGCTCCTCTAAATCACTCCTTCCCAACTGAGAAATGGCAGGGAGCTGTGCCAGTCACTAAGCACTTCATTCCCGCTTGTTTTTTAATAATCAGATACAGTATTTACCTGCGAGATCAATGCTACTCTTGTAGCACACCGGTGACATACAGAAGGACCTTTTCTAAGCGGTGCTATGGGAATTGAGGCCTCTGCAGCAGGGCTGGAAGCCACTTCTTACCTAGCAACTGTTTCTAAGTAGGACAGCCGCTGACTGCCCTCATGGCGGAGTGGATGAATCCTGCAGCACCCTCAGGAAGGGAACCTGGTGCCAGGCACCAGCCGGCCTTGGAGGACAATGGGAGGAAGCAGAGGAACAAGCGGCGGGGAGCGGGAAGGGTTTTAAAGCCACAGGACGTGGACGGGAAAGCTGCGTCAGAAGGCACATGGGGACTTTCCTGGGCTGTTCAGAGCAGAAATGCAAATAAAGAGGGAAAAAATCCAGGACTGTCAGAAAGGGAGTTTTGAAATCCTGCAGCTTGCAAAAGGTTTCATGTATGCCCACAGGACTGGGAATGTGGAGTAGGAGTGATGTGAGGGTATAAAGTACCCACCCTTCTCACGCTGGTTACAAGAAACTCCACCTCAGCCAGAGTTCCAAAAACGGCATTCACAGTTCTTATCCATGGTAGACAGGATGATGTGTGATCAGCATTAAATTCCTCACGTGCTGTTTTACAAATGTACTTGGTCGTGACTGGGTGGCTCTGCTAAGAAATGATGTTTCAGGTCATAGTCATCATTTCCTACTGAAGGCTAATGTTCTGCATTCCTGTTTGGTGCTAATTTAAGTGGAAAAATCTGTGCTTTTAATGCCTAGTCAAGCTTTGTATATCCTGAAACATTATGGATAAGAGAAGACTTCAGCAATCGTAGGTGCTGAGGGACTTCCAGTTTCCTGAGCTTAGGAAAACAAAAACCCGCTCCAGTTCACAGATTGTGTTGGACTTTGTGTTTATAAGGGCTGTGGTGAATTTCACTTTTCCTTTGATTTCTCCTGCAGATGAAGGACTGAACCATGAATGCAAACTCTGCAATCAGACATTTGACTCTCCTGCCAAACTCCAGTGCCACCTGATAGAGCACAGCTTTGAAGGCATGGGGGGCACCTTCAAATGTCCGGTGTGCTTTACAGGTAGGAGTGCATCACTGCTTGTCCCAGTCATGGCCTTAGCTTGACCTTGCAAAACTCACTGAGAAAATGCGTTGGGTGCTGGCTTTAGGTCAGTTTTAGGAGGGAACATTACATTTCTCTCATTAGTAGTATTGATTAGAAATCGTTTAGAAAGCTGAGCTCCTTGGAAGGTCAGTCATCCATCTGTAAGAAGTGCATTTCAAGCTCTTCTATCGGAAGTTTGAGTTTTTTATAATTACAGAACTGATAGTCTGTTACCTTCCATGGTATCATGTTCATTACTTCCATGTTTCAAACTTGCCAAGGTTAAAACTGTTCATAAATTTGTGCTTTAAAGCTACAGATGTCTCATCTAAACCAATAAAGCTCAGAGCAGAATTTGGCCCCAGTTCCCAGGCATAGGCTGTGCAGCAGCATTCTCTTCTGATGGGGTAAGAAAGCCCACATGCGTGTGTTTGTTGGCTTGTGGTGAGAAGAAACACCCTTGTAATGTGCTTTAGAAAGCAAACCATGCTGTCTTGCCACAAGTCAAGTTTTGCTCTCCCCTGACACAAGTCCAAGTGTGGAATAATTCTCCCCAAGTCAGTGGTGTTATTCAGTAGTAAAACCCAAGTGAGAAAATAACTTGACCCAGTAGGGCTAAGCACTGCAGTGTTTGGGCCATAATGAAGAACAGAAAAATGCTGTTGTTGGAAATGAAAACACATTAAAAGGATGCCTACTGAGTTGTTGTGAGTTTTTTTAAGGACTTCTTAATAGAACATTTCATAAAATGATAACCTAAAACATGAGTGTTAATATGTAGCTTGTGTTCCCAATTTTGCTTTAAAAGATGAAAATCAAAGATAATCACAAACATGACAAAACACACTTTGGGTATTCACACATCAATGGCATGCTAATTCTGGAAGCCATTCAAGGTTTCTGTTTTCCATTAATGGAAGTGAAGGATTTTCATTGATAAGCAAATGGACCCTTTAATACCTTCATTTTACTTCTCTTTGTTTGGCAGCTCCATGCCCAGTAAAACCTAAGTGAGTGCTACAGAGGAAAATTAATTTTGAATTTTTCATCTTTCAGATACAGTGGCCGGTGATGATTATTACTTCACTGTGTTCAGGTTTCACACATTTCTGTGGGTTATAAAATTAAAAAAATACATAGTTCATCTTCACTGCACAGCTTGTCTGAGTATAGATAGTACCACCATAAACAGTTTGTCTGTAAAGTGTCTGTGTTCAATAATTCTTCCAGTTAGGCATTTCTTCAATTTTTAGTTTTACTACTGATTCTACTAATCTTTTTCCTTGTTTTTGTTTATACATGATGGTGTGATCTTTTTTTTGGTGTAATATCATAGGTCTTGAGTTTCCAAGTGTGGAGTGTTGTAAATGCAACATAAAAACTTGTGTGTGTAAAGACTGCCCACTGAGGGTTCTCCATGTGACCAAGATCCCTGATAAAACTAATCCTTCAATTTCTGAGTGAGCAGCCTTGTAAAATGTGTTAGAGAGTATGGAGATAAGTTGATTCCAATCTGTGTGAAATATTTCTTGCTTTTTGCTGATGGGGTAAATAGACAGTGAGCATTAATCACAAACAATGATGCTTTATTAGCAATATGCCATTAAATTATTTCAGCACATCTTGCTAGAATATTAACAAGTAAAAATCACCAATATAAGTTTTATGTGGAAAATGGAATCTGATCTCTTTTTTTCCAGGGTAATGAGAAATGTGATTAAAATGTATGACTCAGAAGAACAATATTCTAATGGTTTTTGTTGCCTTGCAATTAGAATAATTTTAATGATTAGGAGTGGAGTCAAAGTCAAATGCCAGCATCTTTAATAAATCCTTTCCCTGCCTATACAGATTAATATTGTAGATGCAAACTTTTTTAGGTCACAGTGCACCAGGCATCCATCAGAAGTCAGTGCTGCCAACCCAAACACTGCCTCTGGCATATACAATTTAATTATTAATAGTATGTCTCCTAGGTAAACTGTTACACAGTCTTAGGGCCTTGTTTTGTAGTCATTAAAATTGAACATGTTTATATTATTGAAACCCTTGCATTCAGTGTGTAGGCAGAGTTGATCTTAAAGTATCCAAAGAGAATTTACCTGCAGTTCTGTTTCGCATTTATAGACATTGCCCCGGTACAGCTGTGGGATATAATTTTTAGCATTAACACATTTAAATACAGAGCTGTTTGTTAGCTTTAACTTTAGGCACAAGGAGTAAACAGGACTTTGGCATCTGTGCTTTTCAAACCTGTTGGTTGCTAGGAAATAAGTTTTGTGTGTGTTCAGTCAAAGTGCAGTAAGCATGAAGAATTAATTCTGAAGAGGAAATGGCATTTTTAGATACTTTATACTTGAAATCTTCATTGGTTGTCCTGATAGGGTCTTTTTTTTTTTCCTTTGTCCATTGTTGGGTTTTTTCCTTATACCAGGAAACTGTTTCAATTCATTTGTTTTAGAAGAAGCATCACACTTTGTGGATAAATGATATTGATTGGTATGCATTATAGCAACAGTGTAAGGTGAAATCCGAATGCAATAGGCTAATTTTATGTCTTACAACTGCTCAGTGTTATTGGGAGATTGTTTATAAAAAACTCTTCACTCACAATATGAAATAATGAAAAGCTTATTGTTTGTCTAATATTTCAGTGTTTGTCCAAGCAAACAAGTTGCAGCAGCATATTTTCTCAGCCCATGGACAAGAGGACAAGATCTATGACTGCACACAGTGTCCACAGAAGTTCTTCTTCCAAACAGAGCTGCAGGTACCACACTTGTTACTTGGGGGTTATAATAACATTATGTATTTGATAGCTGAGTTCGAAGCTGTACTTGCCGTGACCTCCTCTGATACTTGCTTATCATCAGGATGGGAATTAGAGAAGGACAAGAGAAATTGCAGGTGATTCAACCCATGCTGCTTCAAAAAGGTGCTGGCAGAAAGCCACCTGGTACAGAGCTGACTTTCAGGATTCTTGCGCTGTAGGTTGTTGCAGCTCAAGATACTCTCTAGGAGAGAGAAATGGGCATCCTGCTTTTATGCTTGAGAGCCATAAAAGGTTTAGTAAAGCAATGAAGTGGAAAATAAATGTATTCTTTTGTCTTTAAATGTGAAAAGCTATACACTGGAGTAGGAGTGTAGTGATGGCAGAGGGGAAGTAGATAGAATTTCTCTTTTGACTTGGTGGGGAGTAACAACAGGGTCAAATGAATAGTACAGTGTCTTTCTGTGGGCTCTTGTCAGATTTGTAATGATACTGTTTATTAATGGTAAACAAAAGGACAGAGAGAGGGAAAGAGAAAGAAAATGAGAAAGCAAGAAAGAGAGAAAGAAAAAGAGAGAGAAAGAAAGAAGAAAAAAGAAAGAAAGAGAAAGAAAGAGAGAGAGAAAGAGAGAGAAAGAAAAAGAAAGAAAGGAAGCAAGGAAGCAAGGAAGGAAGGAAGAGAAAGAAACAAAGAAAGAAAGAAAGATGTTGAATAAGATATGTAAACAGTTTTGGATGAAGGCATTATTTACTATATGTTAACATTCTGCACTGCATGTCTTGCAGTGAGAACTGGAGGTGTCTTTTCGTGATGTACTGTTAAACTTTGAGACAACTGCAGAAGATTGTTTCTAAATTATTTTAGTTCCTATTAAAGTACTAAGTTCAGTTGACAGAGGAAAAATTTTAAGCATTAGGATTTTTTTTTTGTCAAAATACTTTTTGAGCTTTTCTGCAAAGTGTTTCCAATAAGGTGAAACTGGTTTTTTCAGGGAAAAAAAAAATATTTTTGACTTACTGATTTTCAAAAATTTTGTTGTTCATCTCTGATTAATCAAAATGAGGGAGTAGGGAGAAGCAGAAACATTAGCAGCTCCTGGAAAGAGAAAGGAGACGTTGTTAGGGAAGAAAGATCAAAAAGAAATTCAGAAAGAGAGAAGGTGCAGGTATGCAAAAGGCAGTTATGAAAAGAAACAGGAACATAAGGTAAAAACTACTTTTAACAGTAGAATTCAGACTGGATTTCAAAAAGCAGAATAGGTAACTGAATGAAGATGCAAAGCACACAGAGTGTAGTTATGATGTGTACAATCACCTCCTTAGAAGTCTATCCTACCTAAAGTACACCTTCATTTCAAAATACATGGACTCCCAAGCAGCTGCCTTTATTTTTTTATTTTAATAAACAAACCACATGTTTGTCTACTCAAAATTTATTCCTGCCCAAGACTAAGGAAAATCTAATCTTTCCATCTAAGCCTCATTCATTGAAACTTCAACATAACTGAAGCACCTAGTTTTCTAGTGAAGGTCACAAAACGGTGTCGCTACAGAAAGGAATTCTGCTCTACATGGGCTAGGTGACAGTGTGTTAGTAGCTCCATGCTGCAGAAGGCTCTTAATAGACCCCATTTCCACATCCTTAGTGACAACCTCCCTCTGGTTTATCTACACCTGCAAAAAGGAAGAGGTATTAATTTACTTATACATTTAATTCATTATGTTTATTATATTTTTAATTAACTTGGATAGCCCCACCTCAGTAGAGAATGCATTATGTTTAAATAAATGCAGTGCCATCATGCCATTTGCACTTATTTGTTGAGATAACTGTCTTTCTGCTCTTACCTTCAGTTACCTACCCAGGCTGGTGAAAGGGCAGCAAAAGCACTTAGGCAGAGCAGTAGGTACTGACCTTTGGGGTCTGCTTTTGCTGAAAATACAGTGATCTCCAGGCCACTCTCATTTAAAACCTATTCTAGGAGGCATTGCTTTGTTCAGGCTATCTACCACCTGAAGCAGTGGAATCTTTGGCAACTATCCTCCAGGTTATGCTTCTCTATCCTTTACATTACCGTGGTTTGTGTTGAGGCTTGCAGCATGGCTGTATGTTTATTCTCTCTACCAAGGGCAGTTCCTTACTTTTAATTTAAATGTGCATCTAACGTGTTTCTCCCATGCACAGGACATGCTGATCATGTCAGATTAGAAGGCAGGGTCAGCACTCCGTGACTGTAGGGCTGGCAGAGTGGGAACATGAACAAGGTAGAGCAGGGCAGAATGCAAGAGCATAGAAGTCCTGTCCACATGTATGGTATAGCTGATAATTAAAGGGAATGAATTCAAGCATACAGAAAATATATATGCTATAATGGTGCTTAAGTTGGTGTTTGGCCCAGTGCGATTCTTCACTTACCATTTTCTGGCTCCTGTTCAGAAAGAGTAGCCTATAGGAACATAGGAATCCTCTCACACTATGTCCATCTCACCTTCTTATTGCAAAAATCAAGCAGGAATCTCTTTAGAAATTACCATTATTTCACTCCAGATGCTTGCAAGGAATGCAAGAGAATCCCACAGGACCACATTCCGGTGAGAACAGAGAACAAATGACCAGTCCTGAAAATCAAACCTTCAATGTATTGCTCAACCTTCAAGTTGAAATAATGAAATTTTACAGGAATTTGCCCTTTGTTTTAAGATCCTTTTGATACTTCCTTTGTGTTCTGTACACTTCCTTTAAATGCATTTGTGCTCAGTAGCTACAGAACCAGCTTTTAACTTTTTTAGGTACTACCTGCATATGGAGGAAACAAATGGAAACATTCTGTAACAGTTAGAAGTTTATGCTTTGAGAGTGTTTCAAGTTGTGAATTTTCGTACTTACATGTTTAAAAGGCTGTATGGTGTATTTATACTTCTGAAATGGAGTGGAAAAAGTATGTCCCTAAAAATGTTTATTCTTTAGAACAGAAAGCTTTTAATAAGACATGTTTAACACAATGAGGGCTTTTCAGAAATAGGCTTGTACAATCTGTAAGTATCAGATAAGGAAGCTGAAAGATAGATGCATTTATAGGGTGCCTAGATTTCCCCCAAAACCTGGACCATTCAGTTCTCTGTAGAGGGTGGATATTACTAAAACAGTGTTCTCCATCCATTATCCATACTACTGAATTTTTAATTGATAAGGAAGTAAAGAAATTTATCACTCGTTTATTATTGACTTTTCATTAAATTATGATAAAGGAATTTGTACCTTTTCAGACTTCTTTTTCCTGCCCACATGCTGTTTTCAGTGCCTGCTTCTTTTTGCCTTAGTCTTATTGGACTACAGGCTGAGATGTTTGCTCTGGTATTTGTGCTTGTCTTGTCTCTGATGAGGAGCAACCATTTCTTTCCTATTTCCAGTCCTAGTATTAATTCCATAGAATCAGAATGAGTTGGGTTGGAAGGGACATTAAAGATCATCTAGTTCCAACCCCCTGCCATGGGCAGGGACAGCTTCCACAAGACCAGGTTGCTCAAAGCCCCATCCAGCCTGGCCTTGAACACTTCCAGGAACACAACATATTGTGGTGTTTGTGGGGAGGAATGAGGTACCCTTGTGGGGTGTTACCCAGAGTGAATAAATGAATTCATTTTAGTTTTATGCAGGTGTTGCTGGATCAAAGAGATACTGATGTCCGATAGAACTGATGAATAATTGTATATTTTTTTCAGTGTTTTATCAATGATAATTGTTAGTTTTGAATATTATGCTAGCCAAGATTACATGATCTCAGCACCATTTTGCCCAATACAAAAATGATATCTCTTTTTGGTGAATTAGGACATTTACTTAACTTCTTGTGACTAATAATTATTTGCCTGTCGGATAGTTAAGTGTCCCCACTTTACAAACATGAGAACTAGGGCAAGTAATAATTGGATCAGCAGTTGCTTCTCATCCTGTTCAAAAGGGACCTGGCCTCAGTGATTCACGCCCTTGCTGCTTCCCATCTGGACTCCATCAGTGCAGAATACCTGGGCATGAAGCCATCAGCCTGTAGGACGTTCCAGCTAATACAGAGAGCTGCAGCACTGGCCCTCAGTAGCAAAGGAGACCAGGAGCATATTCAATCAGCTCTCTTGCTGTCTATGCTGCCTTCCTACATGTTTGTCCAGTTGTGTTCTAAGACTCAGTCCTTAATATACTTGGTAGACTTGGTCAAGCACATCTCAGAGATGACCTGAGAAGCTCTTCCCATTTGGTAACAATGTGGTAGCTGATAAAGTTCTGTTTTGTGAGCGTTTCTATCAAAGAGATGAAGCTTTTTTGTTCAGGAGCTAGAAGTTCCTGACACACTGGCCTGTGAGAGCATGGAACAAACTTCCACAGCAGTTAAGTACTATGATGGATGTCCTCAACTTATGCTTTTAAGAGCAGGGTGCACCTACATGTGCCAAAGGCTCCCTTCTCTCATATAAACATATACCTGTATGTAGATTTCTAAACCTTCCCCAAAATCCCTACTCACAGCTACAGAGCTCTACCAAAACAAAATACACAGTTCACTCCCAAGGGAAAGGATGAAAGAAAGAATGAAGCACTCATAGCAGATGTTACTTATGTCGCTTGAAACAGCAGGAAAACATTCTTAGCTCCCAGTACAAGCCTCAGAAACAAAGCAGGACAGAGGCAGTATAGAAGAGTCTGTGGAAGTTTTATGTAGCTTAATGTGAGTCCTTCTCTGGATTTCCAGTTTCAACATTTTCTTGTTCCAAGAACTGATGAAACTAATTGAATGGTGCTGTTGAAACTAATCTTCTAGTTTCTTCCTCACTTCTTTAAGGGTTAAACTTTCCAAAGATCTCAGCATTGAAAAATGCTTCCAAAAACTCAACACTTTAAAACAGCCTTTAAAATACCCTTGACCTGAGCTGGAGCAGAACTAAGCAAGCTCTAGGCTATTTCAAGAACTAAAGGCTTGACTGAGACCTTTAGTGGAGACAGTGGCAGAGCTGGGATTCAAACACGATGTTCTCTCATTTGGGGGTCAGCTAGAGAAAACTGCTAATTAACCTGGGCAGGGGTTGTCTCCTTGTGGCAGAGGCCTTCTGGGGCCAGCTGGGAAAGAGATTGGTGTAGGAATAGCATCAGCCATAGCACAGTGGCACAGCTACCTTCACCTAGGATTGTTTTGCCAAGGCCTCCACAGTAGTTGAGTCTGGGTACCATGTAGGTCCCAAAAGCGAGCCTTCCATGACAGCAGGGGAGACCGTGAATAATTTATATTCTTTACACAAAAACAGGCACAAAACTTTCAAACCTGCAGGATGTTTTCTTCACAAAGAAAAGGCCTCAAAACATTTTTTAAGTGAAATTGGAGATTAGTTTTGGCATTTCTAGGTCCCCAAGCTCTTAGGGTGAGGAGTGGAACATTGATGCTGGCTTTCTAGGCCCCAAAGGCCAGGAGCCAGCAGGGAATAACTTTGTCAGCTCTTCTTAAAAAGAAGCCTACCTGGAATCCAATTAACAGTTGAAGCTTTAGGCCAACATTTTCAAACTCAGTGGCCTATTTCTGAGAGGGTGCTGAGCACCTCCAGCTGCAGATAAGGCCAGGGCAAGATACTGGTGCTGAGTACATTAGGAAATCAGGTCATAAATGCCTGAAGTTAGGAATGTTGATAAAAGCATAGGTGTTGAGCAGCCATAGCCTCATTTAAAGTTTCAACAAAACACTTTTGATGCTTAAATACAGGCATCACATTCATTAATGTTGGCCCTAGTCCTTAGCAGGCAGTCAAGTTGCTTTTCTCAGAGCCAATGCCTGGGAGTCAGGAGGGCTGGATTCATTTGTAAGGTCAGGTACTAACTTGCTCCACATAACCATGCATGATCTCCATCTCCAGGAGTGAGGATGATGATAATAATAAGTGTTCCAGAGATACTAGGATGGTAATTAATGTCTGTGTTTTAGGGGACTAGGCAGAGCTACATGCATTGCAAGTTTGAGTGCTTTTTCTCCTGAACCCTTTCTGTGCATTGTTTCAGATAGATACGTGTACATCAGTATGTGCATTTGAGTATCTTTCTATGTCTTTCAAGATTTAAAAAATTCAGGCTTGTGTTCCTGAGATTTGAGACTTTTTTTCCCTAGAAGGGAGAATTATTTTCTTTGCAAATTTTCTCAAAAAGGCAATCAAGAAAAGCATGGTGGAGGCACTCATGCATTAGCTCTTTAAGGACATACCTTCAAAGTGTTTCCCCTGCAAGTCGTTTGCTTCAATGTCAAACAAAGTTTAAATACAAAAAGAAATACTTTTAATTCCCTTCCAGTACCCCTTCCCTCCTGGGGATTGAGGGGTGTTATGGCCACATTAGGTTTTCATGCGGTAATTCTTTTCTAAATAAGAAATTTCCAGGTTTGGAGCTTGTGAGTTCACCCGCCTTTGATTGGCCTATTCAAATGTAAACACTCCCTGTGGGTACTTCATTAGTTCATGAATATTTATAGCACATTGCAAAGCCCACCAAGCCCAAAGTGCCAGAATTTTTCAGGGACCATTTTGATTTCACTAAATAGTGCTTGTCAAAGATGAGCATAGTATTACTGTGTCTTATTTGTCTCCACATACTTCATATATGTGTAACTCTAGGTACCATAGCCAGCCTGTGAAATTTGCTACACTTTTTACTGTAAATAAGCAGGAAACAATGTGTTCACAACATCCCTTATACACTCATGCAAGAACATTCCTTAAATGTCTGCAGCAATTGAATCACAATTATGGGTTTGTTTTTTCAGATGTTTGAGTGATATTATTGACGAAAATACAGAATTAGTTGGCAAAAACAGTGTAGCAGTTAAATTATGGATATTACATTTAAATACACATTTTAATCTTGAAAAGAAATTCAGACTTAAAGAAGAATAAAATGGTAAAGAACTGAAAACTAAACATACTGTCCTAAGTACTGAATGACACTCATGAAGTATCTATTCAAATATAAGCAAAAATTTATATTCCTTCTCTTTCTAGGGGATAGAGTCATACCCAAAAGCATGTGTGCTTGAATATATGTCCCTATTTTGCCTACTTCTTCCTGTTTATACTCTTGTATAGCAGGATTCTTTTGGTAAAATATAAGTACCTATTAAAAAAAATTAACCTATGCATCTCTTCTCCAAATTGACTCATATGGTCTATATTAAATAGATTCTGCAGAATCAGGTAATATAGTACAGTTTGTAATCCTTATGACTGCAAAGACTGTGTCATGCAAAAATGTTACATCAAACTTCTTGTCTCCAGTCTGAAAGCAGCAAGTGTTGACTCTGAAACATATCAGTGATGTTACATGTCAACATTAAACTAATTATTTCTGACTTTTTTTAGCAAATAAAACAGTGAGGTGTGTGAGATTTCAGCCTAAAGAAGCAAATCAGAAGTTGCTGCAGAAAGGAAAAGGTGCAGAAAGGCAGAAGAAGAAGGGAACAAAAAGCAGAGGAGTAGAAGAGAAGCAGAAAGGAGATTATGGGACAAGGAAAGAAACAATATAGAAATAATAGTGCTTGGGAAGGCAAACATTTTTTCTTCTGAGGGATGCTGACAATAATGATAAGGCACTTGTAAAAATAAGTCATGGTAATAATAAGGGGAAGTTCAGTTATTACATAAAGGCCAATTTCTACCCTCAGTCCTTATAGAAACCTCAGTGAACATCAGAGAGTCTTGTCATAGACTGAGGGCAGGGAAAGCAGTAAATGTATTCCCTGACCCACAGATAATCATTAGAAATGGAATTCTGCCCTTTGCAGAAAATGAGGTTTTATCATCTGTGCCCTGAATGTTTCAGCCTACACCTTGCCATTAGTCAGATCAGTTGGCACATACACCTGGAGTAAGCAGAAGAAATAAGCACTCTGTTTGCATATGAATAATTTCCCTGGTAGATCAGTTCAGTTCTCTTAATTGTCCATCCATTAATTTCTTGCTAATGTAGTTGATATCGATGACTGATTTTCTGTGCTAACCAGGAAGCACCACTTCTTCATTCTAGGATGCATTCTTTCCTACAACTGCCCTGCTGTTAGCTACCAGTAGCTGCCATTATATTATCTTTCATCTGGCCCAGAGCTGACAACAGATGGCCATCTCCGGGACTGCCATCAGTGTGACTTTATGAAGCATCCAGCTATGGTGTATTGAGGATCTTCATGGCCAGTTCTGCAAATCTGATTTCCCTTCCCCCTACCCCGCTGCTGGCCCCCCTCACTCCATCTCCATGAATAAGCTCCTTATTCCTGGCTCCACTCTCCACTGGTCCTGTCATTTCCCAATGAGTGATGGCACACGGTTATCACTGGAAGTTTGCAGCTCGAGGTCTGCCCCCTCTTCCCTCCGCAGCACTGGCACAAGGTTGTTGTTGCTTCCAGCATCCTCGCCCCTCCATGTTTTCGGTGTACCAAAGCATAGGTACAGGGGTTTGGTAGCAGCAAAACTCTTGCCTCTTAAGATCTGTAGTTCAAACCCTACCTTCTTCCACTGCAGAGCACCTCCTCATACTTCATGGATTTTATTTTTTTTTAAATTCCACAAGACATGCTGCCAAACCAGCATTGAGTATATCAAGTGTGAAAGAAACTAAAATATTGATCAGAGACCTAAAGTGGAGAAAAGTGTAAAATTCACAAGCATCCTGATTCCATTGACATGTTAGATCATTTGGAAAAGCTCTTTCAACTGTGTGGCTGCTGTGCATTTTGGAGAAAGATATATTGTTTGCTCTTGACAGAGTTTTCTAAAGCAAGGTACCTCCAGAGCCAACCCGTATTTTACGAGAAATTCATATTTGTGTTCTTTATTGTGATATTTGCAGCAAGTCTACAACTAGTGAGAGTCTCTGCCCTCAAGCTACAAAGGAGTAAGGCTCCATTGTTGGAGAGAGAGCAGCCGTCTGTGAAAGGCTGAGGTGTGGTAGGCAAGATGAATACTGCTTAAAAGCAATGCTTGCCATGCTGTCATTTAGAACAGGAACACTGAGGATTTAAACGAAAGTGAAAGGCATGATAAATGAATCCTATAAAACTGGTCAAATTTTCAGCTGCCAAAAATAACAAGTTTTCTCCATTGATAGGTTCATTGAGTAGGAGGAAAGTTGGGAGGGGATGAATTCCCCTAGGGAGGAGGTGCAGATAGTTTGGGAAAACAAGGTGTGGTCAGTGATTCATAGAGACACTCCAGTAAACAGCAGTCTTGGCTCAAAAGTGGTGGCTTTTTTTTTTTTTTTGGCTTTTTTTTTACTTTGTTTTTGCCTTTTTTCTTGTTGTTGGGGTTTTTTTTTTTCTGTCGGAGGCAGGATAAGAGCATCATTGGGCAACTCCGTTCCAAACATGAGTGAAAAAGACTCTGGTGCAGAATAGCTACACAACTGGAAGCATATGTTGCAAAAAGCATGTATATCCCCCAACCAGCAGGAACAGCTTTTAGGTTTAGTTTTTGTACCTGTTATTTGGGTCGATTTCACCATGTTTTGATCAAACCGAGGCTGAAACATTTTGCATGGGAAAAGAGTGGGTTTTTGTGGGCTCTTGTGATTTTTTTTTAAGTTGAGCTTCCTTTGTGTTCAAAGCTGAAATTGAGTGTCCTCCACCCTGTTAACAAAGGAAGAGAGAAAGAGATGATTCAGTTCTCATGAACCAATACTGCTGAGTTACACATTTCTACGTGCAGCTTAAGTTGTTTTTCTGTGTTGTTATAGTCTCATTTTGCAGGAGAATCGCTAGGCATAGTCACGGATCATGGGTGTGTAAGTTTGCTTGGGGATACGCTGTGTCAGTGAATACTCTGCCTCCCCCCATACTTCCTGTGTGTAGATGTGTGCTGTGCAAGATAAAGAACCTGTGATATTGTTAAATATTAGTGGTGCATTTTGCTTTGCTTTGCATTCGTAAAGGTGAAAGGTGATTGTGCAGGAAAATAGAACAGTATATTTGCTGTGAGACAGGCACTAAGAACTCACTCCCATGCTCAGTTATAATTCATGACTGTACTGGTGGGAAGCCCTTATCCCTCTGTGGAGTTAATGCATCTCTACTGTAACCTGCTGAGAGCACCCTGTGTCCCCTCCCACCATCTGTGCATTCACTTGCGTGCTTTCTCTCTCCCCCTTTACTGTGAGATCTCTTGGTGTTAAAACTGTCAGACTACTAGTGCCTGGTAAAGGTAGCTTTATGATGTGTATTAATGTTGAATTGTCATTTAAGGGTGAGGAGGCAGGTAAAGGATATGTTACCATTTGTTTTAAGCTCTTGTTAGAAAATGCTGGGGAGCAAAAAGACAGAAAGGTAGATTTGTTGCTTCAAACAGCAAACAGCTTTGAACAGTACAGAGAAATTGCTACAGTTCAGGGTAAGAGCTATTGATGGCAAATGCATCTTTCTTACCAATCTAGGCATATTTTACTGTTTCTTGGTACAGTGGATCTCTGTTTCTCCATGTCAAGATCTGAACTGACAGCCTTGTAAATTGAATAATATTTATTTACCCATCAGCTGAATTTTATTTTCTACAAATTGATCTACTCTTTTAGCTGAAAAGTTCTCTTGCAGGCTGCAAGCTAATTGCTTCTTTGCTACCTGAGACTTGAAATTCATGTGACCAAGTGCTATAAGCTAGTACAGTCTTAACTAAACGGGTAGTGTATGAAGATTTTTTATTATTATTATTGCTGTAAGGCACTGTCAGAAGACTGGTGAGACTGTCTAGAGTCGAAAGAATTGCACTCAGCTCACAGAGATTTAGATGATGCTTTATCAACCTGGCACTTTACCACAATATTAAACTCAGAATATGGTTAAAAGACCATGTACTTGACTGTCACGGCAATATTAATTTGCAGTGTTTCACTGGATGTAATCTCATGTAGTCTGTTGTTTGTATTCCTTTAAAACTTATAAATCAAATCCAGACCTGGAATACCAGTGTATGAACTTAACAGATGTGCTGCCATAAGGGACCTGCTAGGTTATAAACTGCAGAAATGATCTTTTTCTATTTCAGATTTCTAGCTTGTTCCAGGGAGATTTAGTAACCACAGAAATAAGGTGGAAGGTCACGCGTTAGGACGGTAGCACCCACCCAGCACTTGACGTTGGGTGTAATTGTCAGGAAATACACCTCTAATCATTTTATTATTCAGTCATAGCATCCACCAAAGCTCCTGAGCAAAAGTAGGGCAAGGATGACTTCAGTAGCTCTGTGTCCAGGTTTTCTTAGGTGAAAGATCACTTTGAGATGACACAGCTGAGTAGTCAGGCTGAAATCCTAGTTGGTATTTTATTAATTTTGCACCAAGATAAATCTTGAAATTCTGACAAACTCCATGACAGGTGAAATTCCTTCTTGCAGAATCTGCTCAGCAAGAGGCTGCTCATTTCGTTCTGTTCAGAGGCAGGCAACAGGAGGGCAGCTTTATAATCAGCCCTCAAAGGAGCCCCGGCCGCCCCAGAGCCTTGGACTGATTGAATAACTCCTGGGCCTCTTCCCCTAGGCCTCCATCAGCAGGGGTCCTGTGGAAAGCAATCTCCCGCAGACTGGCACTGAAGTGAGCTTTAAACTACTATTTTCTGCTCTCCAGAGGAGCCTGGAGTACTAAAAGATAGATGGACTGCAGATATTTTATGAGAAACTGTCAGAAGAAGAGCAGAGTAAATGTTTTTTTCCCTCCTTCGAGTCACACGCTGCATCACTGTAGAATTTTTCCCAGAATCTTTTACACTGAAAGTTTGAAATTAATTGGTTGCTAACCTTAATTTCCCCCTCCCTCTTATTTTTCTTTTTTCCTCTTCCCTCTTTTTCTTCTCTTTTTTTTCCCCCCTTAAATATTCACTCAGAGGCCCTTTGCTTAACCACAGTTGCAGAAAATCAGTACCATTTGCACTGAAATATTTATAATGACAGAATGAAAAATTGGATTCATTTTCTGGCCTGTAGCCGAACAGTCTGCAACTTTGCACAGCATTGTTTAGCATCTCTCATTCCTTCCTTTCATTGGGGTCCCTTTCAGACACACACACACACACATGCACGCGCTGCCCATGCTTCAGAGGAATATTTAGCAAAACACAAAGCCATTTTTAATCTCAGCCTTGAGAAAACAACTTGTCTCTAACCTTGCCACCACTTGGGGTGAGGGGGGGGCAAAGTGGGAGATCCCCGGAAAGCGTGTAGAATTCCTCTTACAGGAGAGACTGTGGAGGGTGACATGCAGTAATCTGTCCTCTACAGTGAAGCAGCATACGGCTGGAATTCTGCAGGTTGCTTCGGTGTGCTGCAGGGTAGGCAGGGTGGACTTAGTACCAGGCTGGATAGCAGGATCTCTCCGGAAAACCCTCTTCTGTCACCAATTCCCTCTGCGGCCTTGAGAAACTCATTTGCCCACAAAAGAAGAGGTTGTCAAAAGCTCCCTTTTGTGCCTGAACAGAGACTGTAAAAATGCCCTGTGCTTCTTTGCACCTCCAGAAAACAGAAGATGCTGGAACTGTACATATTTACTTCCCTTGAAGCAATGGTGTGAAGGTGAAGTGGTTGATGTTTGCAAAGAGCTTTGAAAATGAAAGTGCAGATCCTCAGGCTCCAATTTGCATCCCCTGCCAGTATGAAAGGTACCTTAGTCAGACAGCCAAGGATTCCCTCAGTACGCAGCAAATCCTGTTTATTTTGCAAGCTGGTTCTGTATCACTCCCTTTTGGTCCTCACAGGCATGTCTCAGACTCCGATGAATTCCAGGGATTTTTAATTGGTATAACAATCCCATGGGGCTATTATGAGCTGGCATAAGTTCGGGCAGTGCTAGGAATGCTTTAACATGCACTGAGGACTATGGTAGCCCACAATTTGAATGTTTAGGCCACATGGATTTACAATAATATACAGTGAACATGTAGTAATTAATCTGAAAATGCACACAATTTAGCAGAAAATTGTAAGTCTCTATAGATGTCAGACTCTTGTGCAGAACTTAATAGAGAAATATATCTGTGAAAAGAGGTATTTCAAAAACTCTAAGAAATTACTCTCTGGTAAGTTTGTAGATTGTCTTGACAATGCATTTGTTTCTGGAAAAGCAAACCCTGTGGCCAAAATCTAAATTCCTAGTGCCTAAAAGGAGGCTTCTTGAGACCGTACTGGGTCCTCCAAGGAAGTAGCTTGGGTGCAGGAGTGGATTCTGCAAGGTGCTGAGAATCTCCTGAAAATGCAAGTGACAGAAATTGCCTATCAAGGTTCAAAAATGTCATCTTGCTAACTTCACCCATATCAAATTTATGACACAGCTCTATTGCTGATAGCAGCTGTCTGTGTATAGTACTCAATTCTGATCTTTCAATTCCATATCACTCATCTAAGCACAAACTTTTTATTTCTTTGCTTTCTTCTGTAAGAGCTTTTTAATGCTGGCTCCCTCTCAATGCTCTTAGGAGCACAGTCTGAGCAGGTGTGCCTAGAGGCAGTAGGAAGGGGTGCACATCTGCTGTAGGCATCACTACAGCTCAGCTAACACTGCACAGCATTCCTTGGTTTGTGAGCAACACATAGTTCTTATCATTCAGAGTTTCTTACGAATTTGCAGATTTGTCTTTTTACCATGTTTCCCAAGACACTTTTACAGGTCAGCCTGAAGTGATGAGTGTTCTGACATAAACTGCGTTGTGTCTTAGAAATTTTGCCTGCAGTTGTTTTACTTTAGTATCGCTTTGATTTGAAAAGGAACTTCGTACAAAGTGATGTGGTTTTAGGATATAACAAAAAAAATTCCAATATTGTGCTGCATGTATTACAGAGATTTCCTGCTTAGCCCTTATTATTGCTTTCTGATTTTCTTTTTTCTTCATGTATTTAAATGACGAACAGTATAATTTTTGTAATTTTTAACAGTTACTGAGAACCAAAACTAATAGAGATGAGAAAGAATGTGAGCTTTAATTGCAAATATTAAATATGTGTTTAAACTGGCAATTTCAAAGCAGATACCCCTGACTATTTAATCACACTTTAAGGGAGGTCATAGACCCAGAGTAGGCTCTTTCAAATCCAGAAGTATTTCTTTGTTTGAGCTGACCAGAACAGAAATATACAGGTGTGTAATATGCCTTAGGATGCTGAACAGATTTGTGGGGACAATAGACTACAAACCACAGTGAAGTGACAGTACAGATGTAATGGAATGGTGCAGAATTGTTAGTGAACATCAGGGACCATCAGAGTAGCCCACAAACAAATGTTATATCTCACTGTTGAAGACAGTACCTTTCTAAGAAAGCTGTTTTCTCTGTGGGCCTGAACTGTTGTGTGGGTTTTTGTTTGGAGTGCCAGTCTGTTTACTAAAGTTATTAGTTTATAAATTTTGCCATGGTAAAGTAACTGTGAGAGCTTTAAATTAGAATAAGTGCCACTTCTGTGTGGCAGGTTCCTTTGAGGGCTTATTAGAAAGCAGGCCTCCTGTTGCCTGCCCCTTTATGTGTGGCACTGTTGCTGTGGGTACTTGTTTATAGCTAACTTTTGAATTTATATAAGTACACTCTGTGGTATGATGAATTGCCCTCCAATTGTGAAGATTCTGCTTTTTTTTTTTTTTCTGGGTTCAAGCTAATACTTTACTTTAAAGGGTTATTTTTATTAGGTGGGTTTTATTTTGATGAATTAAAATTAACTTGGAGTAGCAAATTGTATAAGATCCTGAGGGTTATAGATTAGCCTCACCATAGCTACAGCACATCTTTTTGTAAAGGAATTAAAGTTCTCTGTTTCAGATACCTTGGCACTAAATGTAGACAGCAAATGAGTGTTGTCTGCAGTTATTTTCCTCGTAAATGTGATTCTTTTCACTCAATCCGAAAATTGCCACACTATAAACCAGTCCTAATGGGCAACGAGGGGTGAAAGCAGCAGCTGCAGGAGCTGGATGCCCTAGCAGGAGATAGCCAAGGAGACAGGAGTAACACAGCATCACAAGCCAAAGCCAGAGGTGAGGGGTGGGGACATTTCTTGGACTGTCACTACAGGGTCAAGGCAGGATCTCATGACACGTCTGACTTGCAACGTGTCACTGGCCAGCTGTCTGACAGGAAACAGAATGACCAACCTCAGAGAATGACATTTGGTAGGAGGATACTTCATCTCTCACAGGGAGGAAGCAAAAAGTCATGAAAGGATGTTTCTTTGTGTGGTACTTCTTGTTTGGGGGAGGAGTATTAAATTGTAGGAATTGGACTTCACTGCATTCCCCCTTTTTTGGGTTCTGTAAACAGGAGAAAGTGAGAGTAAAATTCTTCCCATTTAGCTGTGGTCACATTTCACACTTCTTTTACACAAATGCAAATGAAATAAAAAGCAAACAAACAAACAAACCAAAACAAACAAAAAAAAAACAAAACAAAACAAAAAAAACCAACAACAAACAAAAAAAAAACCAAAACCAAACAAAAAAAAATCCAGAAAACAGAAGACAATAGAGAATCCAAACTTCTGCATTTTACAACCAACAACCACAATGACAAACATGAAATTTTATTGGCCTGGTACCACATGTTAGTAAATGCTCCAGATTTATTGATTTGCAGTGTGTGTCCTCACAAAATTCAGAGAAGTAATGACTTTGTTATAAAGGGCAAAATAGCATTCTGGTCTGTCTGAAAGTCACCTTTAAAACAAGGAGTTCCTTGAACTGGAAAGGGGGGAACTCAGATGAGGTTGCTGTAAGAAGAAAATGTTTCAACATAGTGTTCTTATCTGTCTAACTAATAACCAGCTATGAAGGGATAAAATTTGTCCTTAGTTTCTTTTCCAGCAGTAGATTTATAATTCACACACACACCAAGCCTGCCACATAAGCACTGTCCCAGTTCCTGCTATTCCTTGTTTGAAGAGCTGTAGGAATAAGGACTGTAAGATGTCCAAGATGGGCTGGCACGGTAACTGGTTGTGAAGGAAGTCAGAGAGCAAAATCCATGGGGGTCTCTGCTTATCAGCTCAGAAATCCTCGGCTGTTACCATCAAATCTGCTCAATCTGGCTTTCCTTGCTAACTGTCTTGAAGAGAAAAGATGCACCAATGTACAACAGAGTTTGGATCATTTAGAAGAGGAGGAGAGCTAGCAGAGCACCATAGCTTTTTCTTTTCTATCCTACACAAACTAAAATTAACATACCGTGGACAGGGGGCCAAATTTTCATTTACATTCCTGATTTCAGGATCCAAAATACTCTTCCATCCACTTCTACATTCTCTTAACTGGGTGTATGTATACTTGCTGGATGGATAACTTCCAAATATGATTTCCACATGTGAAATGCAGGTTTGTCAATTTTGAAGCTGGGCTTGTTCATGGTTTGCTTTCACCTGAGTGAAAATGTTGTTAGTCACTGTGAGTTAATCTCAGGCTCATCCATAACCTCCAGTGTGTGAGTGCTGTTGTACAAGGCCCCACACACCAGCTGGCAACGTGTGAGGAATCCAGATTCCAGGCTGTCCCCATGTCACCTGGTAAGCACAATACCCAGCCTTATGTCAGGAGGTAGGGAGGTGAACTCGGCGATCGATACAAGTGTGGGATGTGTCTGTCTGTATAATAGGAGTGCAGACAAGTTGCAGCACTTTTCTTTCAGTCTGTATCAAGAAACTTGTAATTTCACTTGTCATTTTGTTCAAAGGGATTCTTGTACATGCACCTGTGGAAAACTGGAAAGTATCATTGTTTTAAAGGTTGCCCTTTGCATATAAATCACATCTCCGTGTGCTTCCCCATTTTAATTGGGTGACCTTTTGAATCCTATGGACAGGAGCTTAAATTCTGGACGTGCAGGTTGGTTGAAATCAATTCATGTTTTAGCAGTTACTCTGCTTAAAAGCAGAGAACCCAAAATGGAAGTTGGAGAAAAAGAATTCCCATTGGAAAGTTCCTTTTTGCAAGTCATAGAAAACTTCATTGCAGACCAAATAGATATGCATAAAATCCAGATTCATTTGCCAGTTTAATCCTTGAAAAGGATCAGGATTCATTGAGTATGAGAGAAAGAGGAGGAGAAAGAAACGTGTAATGTTTCCAACAGGACATTTCTGTGCAATTATCAGTTTAAGCTTCCATTATTTGTCACTAATTACTGCACTGAGCTGTTAAATATTTAGTAGTAGTTTGTTTAATTGGGTTTGACCTATAAAGGAATCTGTGCATAGCATAGCTCCAGTTCCAGGAGCCAGTTCCTCACTCACAGCTAGGCAAATTTGTATTCACGTAAGATGAACACGTATTGTCAGACAAAGGGGTTTGGTTTTGTTGTTTAGGTTTGTTACCTCTCTCTCACCCACAGATTTATTTGTCTTTAAGGTATCTGAAATCAGAGCACAAAACAGAAATGCTGCCTGTGGATGTAAAACGGGAGGTTGGTCAAACTTGTTTACAGATGTTGTAGTTTAGAAAGCACCAGCATGATAAATTAAACATAACAAAGAAAAAAAAATTAAAGCTGAGCAACAGCTAGCCCACGAACACATGTGTCTTGTAAAACACTGACTTAATCCCTGAATATCTTATTACGCAGTATTGCCTATCAAGGCTTGTTGTCCCCTGTTACTCTGTTGTACAATAGCTGCAGACAAATCTGTATTTGTTCAACTTTGGGTTCTGCTTGCTGTGTCTGACAGAGTGAAGAGACTTCTGGCTGCGGCCTCTGCAGAGGGTGTGCAAGAACTGATCAATATATGAGCAATATTCACTCTGTTTTAAACCCTCAAGGCCTGGCTCTATTCTTGCTTGTTCCTATCTTGAAACTCCCTTGATTTCAGAGGAGCTTTTCTTAATTTATACCAGGGTAACCATAACCATATTCTAAAGTAATAAGACTTTTGATATATTTCTCAGAAGTGCCTCCTTCTGCCTTTTTTGTTCAAGCTTTTATTCCCACTTAATGAACAATTTTCTTATTGGGGAAAAATGCTTGTGTATTAATTTCAAACATTTGCAGTATCACAAAAGCCTTGTTTTTCTACAGACAAGACTTAGACCTGGATCCTGATCATCAGTACAGCCCCTTTGCCATATAAAAGAACAGAGAGGTTTCCCAATTTTGAAGAATTGCTGTGAACATGCCCTAGCCATTGCCCTCTCTGCCCATCACCTTCTCTTTTATGGGGTAATGCACACACCTTTCCCCTGCAGCCAGGCACACCTCCCCTGAAATGGAAGACATTGTTGCAAGTTTCACTGCATTTCAATGAATAGACAGGGTAAGGGAGGCTTATGGGAGGCGATTCCCTGGCACCACAGGTTAAAACAGCCTTCAAGCTGCTCTGATTTATGTCAGAGGCTTAGCTGGGAGCCCCCTGCCAACACTCATAATGAGGAAGGTGCAAGGATGGTGAACAGGCATCTGTGTTTGTGTCTGTTCTCTTCTGGTGACAATGATGAAAGTCTTATTTGCTGTACCCAGGAATATATGTCATTCTTTTCCATACAACAAATCTGTGATATATGTACTCGCATATAGTAATGAATCCAAAAGGAATCATTGACATTTTACTAGTGACTTACTGGAAGTCTCTGAAGAAAAATAGGTATCAAGGGTTTTGGGTTGGTTTGGGTTTGGTTTTAATTTTCAGTTTGCATCCCTGAGAACATGCTCTCCAATTTGAGATTTTTTTACAGGTAGTTTTTCTCTGGCCCAGCTGGAAATGCTGACTAGAAGAACCAGAACATCGAGAGTTTTACTTAAATATTATACAGACTAAAATCTGATTAGCAGTCATGCTATTTCAGAAACATTAACATAATATCAAATCACATAGCTTAGGTGAATTAATTTGTATGAATGACTGCAATTCAGTGTAGACTTTCCTAAATTATCATTGTCAACAATGGTCAGTCATGTCCTAAGATGACCACTTAATTGGCCATCATGTCTGAGAACAGACCTGATTCTCAAAGGCTGGTAAACATCAACTCACCACACATAAATGGTATTTATGGGAACACGGATTCTCTTGGGATTTGGGCCTTTTTTTGTTGTGGAAATAGCTCTGGTTTCGTTCAGATAAATTTCCTTGGGAATCTGAAGTTTCAGAGACTGTATTTTGTTAGGTCTGTGCTGGTGAGCAAACTTGGCCTGGATGAAACTCCATGCCTACTTTAGTGTATTTATAAATTGATTGTTACTCCTCCTGCTCTGCTAGCTGTATTACAATTATGGAGATGCTGGTGGCAGAGAGACTTTGCCTGGGTTTTTTCTGTTCTCTCCAGAACTCCAAAGTCTCCATTCAGCCTCCTACTTTTCACCTATGAAAAACTATTAGACATCATCTCTTTTCTAGCTCACTAATTCACTCAGCGTAAGTGTGACCATTGAAATATGAATATATATTCATTTGTGTCAGAAGCATTGTAATTCCTGGGGTGAAACACATCAGAAATATGCGTTAGTTCCGACATTTCAGATACAGTAATTAAAGTTAATTTCTTGTAGCTGGTGTTTTATGAAAGGAAGGGTGGGGCCTGAGAGGGGAAATAATCACTCATTTGTTAATCAGCTTCAACAGAAGTTGCTCTTTTTGTATTTCACATATGTGAAAAAGACAGAAATGTTTACAATCTGAGTGTTCATAGATGCTCTGTCAGTACAATTAAGGATTATAGAATCATAGAATGAACCTGGATATGTCCCCAACCTTCAATTAATTCATTTGGTGGAGTGCACTGTGGAAGTCATTACCCTTAGTACAGGAACCCAAATCCCACCTATACTATATTTTTACCTATACAGCAACTGAGCCTTAAAAACCCACATAATTGAATATTCTTAATTGCTTGCAGCAGCAGTGGAGCCAGGGCCATAATGTGTTGGGGCATTGAAAGTAAGTTTACTGCTTTCAGATGCTTTGAAATGGCCCAGATATTCTACTGAAACCAGCTCCTGACTATGCAGATTTGGTTTCATGTCTGATTTGGGGTTGGCTGAGCCTCTTCCTCTCCTGGGATGAACATCAGGAAAAAAATACTAACCCTGAGGTCTCTGAAGCTGTGAAATAGACTCCCAAGAGGAGCATTGGAAGCTCTAATTAAAATTGGACTGGGCAAAACACTTGAAATTACACTATAGGCAATAATCCAACACTGGCAAGATGGGTGGAGAAAACGCCCTAATGGGTCTTTTCTGTCCTTAAATTCTATGAATTTTTGTTCTTCTCTTTTATTATGCTATTTCACCTTTTTGTTTAATGGTGACATAGTGTCATCTAGAAAGTATTATAAGACACTATTGTGAGCTGAGTGAGTTGATGTTAAATGTCAAAAGAAAATGCAACAGTTTCTCTGCAGGTTCACAGTGATTATATAGGGATAGGAAAAAGAGAAACTGACTGTAAGTGAGAGACATGAGTGCAGTGGTTTTGATCTGTAAGACAGTGGCAAATGCATTGTGTGCCTGCAATATGCATGTTTATCATTTTGACATTGCATTTCATATTCTCTGCTTATGAAGAACAGCCACGTTCCACCAAATCTAACACAGGTGTGGAAAAGTCATTTCCTGCAACTGCGTTCATCGCCCAGATTGTTGGAGACATCTTCTATCCCAGTGTTTCACATATCCCCAAAGACCTGGACTAAATAATATATTTTTACATCTTAATTTATAGTTTGTATTTAATCTTAGGATCATACAAATCTAAGTAACTCATCGATTCAATCCTTGGGTTTAATCACATAACAGTTTACCAGGAAAGAATCCTTCAGCAATATAATGGGGCCTTGACAAGAAACTCTGTGCTGCAATACTGAAGCAGCACAGATCTGAAGAAACAGTGTAAAAATAACCTTTTGTGATACCTTTTTATAGTTTAGTGTAAATAAGTTTCATTTATTTGGTTTTGGTGTTACCACTTAACACTCCTCTTCTCTCCTGCCTCACCTTTCCACGTGGTATAATATTCCAACAGTGTCCAACACAGAGCTTTCTGCCTGAGAGGTCATGACAACCAATTAAGTAATAAAGCATTGGACTGAAGTTCTGGAAACTATGTTGATTCTGTGCTAGGTTTTACTAGGCTTGCCTTTCCACGAGCCTTTCTTTCTTCCCCTTTGGTTCTGGAAAATCCAACATCCTCTTCTTAGCTGCAGACAGTTTAAAAAGTGTGGTACAGGATAAGAAGTTGGAATAAAAAAGAAGGGAAGAGAAGCAGAAAATCTTGATTAGAAAGTATAATTTAATAGAACGTGTATTGAACCAAATGTATTGATTAATGTGGTAGATATAGTACTTATATTGATTCAAACTAGAGATTTAGTACTAAAAGCTGTAAGCCAAAAAGCTGTTGCAGATTGCTACAAAAGTCAGTTTAATGCTGTCCTTGAGAATGCCTTCACAAAGAAATTCTTCTAATGTTTGAGGAGTAGGTAGAATGCGGTATATGTCAGTTTGATCCCGGAGGGTTTTATTTTGTACTCTAATAGCTGTTACGAGCCTACATTATATCCAAGGAGTAATTTTCCTTAGGGGTGCCCAGCTCGCTTTGTGTCAATATTCTAGCATTTTAAGTCACGTACAGTATATGCTTCTGGGAACAGTGCAGGAGCCAGCCAGACTCATAATGGTCTGCATTCATTAATAAAGGCAGAAGCTTCTGTCCCTCCATTGCCCACTACAGGGATGCCTCCCTGGTCTTCAGGGACCCGTACAGACACATTTAAAGAAAGCTTTATTTTGAGTGGGCAGGAGATGAAATGCAGGACTTGCAGGCATTTCCTAAGTCAGCTATATGCCCGAGCACAGGGGTGACCTTAATGGGTCAAAGAAGAATGCAGGTCAAAAGACTTATTATCCAGCCTGTTGGAAACCAATTGCTTTTGTTAAAAAAAAAGTAAATTGTAGCGCTTAAAGGTTGATAGTAATGTAGAGTTCTGTTTTACAACCTGGAACTGGATTGCAGTGCGGTGGGGTGCATTTTTATTTTTTTGGATGCAAAAGAATACAAGATGGTCTGCAATGTACACAGATAAAGGATTTCAGATAAGTGATAACATGTAGGGTACCATAATTATTTAATCAGTGATGATTGATTACTCATGTTTGTGTTCTTGAACTAAGGAAAAAATAACATGCTGCTGTGGTACTGTTACCATCTGTTGAAATAATGCACCTACATTTCATCTTTATACCTTTTCACGTGTACCCTCTTTGCACTGTTTGTCAGGTACACCCATGTCTTGTTTCATCTGGTCATAAAACACAGAAGTTCCATTTAAATTGAATGCAACCGCAGTTCACATTAAGGATTCTAATGGGCTACTGAGTCTGTGGCTATCTGTGGGTATTTTTTTCTTCGTTAATTTTGATGCTGTGGGTGGTAACTTTTTGCTAGCTATTACTTCTCATGTTCCCCCTGAAACACAAAGACATGCACCAAACAACAAGAAGTATTATTACCTCTTTTGTCTTGAGCCTTTTTGCGAAGAAACCTATTTGTTTGCAAGGAGATTCTTCCACACAGTATTATCCTGAAATTCTTTGCATGTTTTCAAGTCCCTAACACTAACAACAGGGATATCTCAAAGCATTTTCATCCAGAAAAGTGGAGGCATGTAATTTTATAGTAGGTCACATAACAGTTGGGATTCTAGATACAGCTATCAAAAATAATTATTTCTAGGAATAGGGCAAATGCACTTAAAGAGCTTATTTTGCTTGTGAAATATATTGAATTCAGGTTTTCCCAGGTAATGTACCTGCTTTGCAGATAACACTGAGACACAGAAATTGGGGATGTAGGAGATTTCCTGGCTCGTGTCTACACGGTAACAAATGCAGTGACACATACACACCTCCTGCTTCCCTGTTCCTCCATTTTGTGCATGCAAAGCTTGCATTTGTATTTGCAAACTAGTGTCTCCTCATGAGATCCCAGCTCTTGGAAACTGGAACACAGCTGTTGCTGAAGTCCAGGAAAGATTATATTGAGAAAAAATATTTTCCCCTTTCCATGGCTAAGCAGGAAATTTACATTTTTGCTTTGTAGGGGGACTACTACATAATTAAACAGATGTGCTTATGCACAATCAGATCTGGGGGAGACAAAGAAGGGGAGCATATGATACCTCCTGTACTTCACTAAATGACTTCTCTTTGGCAAGTGGATGTATTAATTGCTCCAAACTCAGGCAAACTAGTTGAAGTTACTGGAAGAGGCGTGTTTCAAGCTTGTCTAGTGCGTCTTTAGCGAAGGGCAGCGCACTTTCTGAGCCGCACAGGGGATCTCAAGTGTAATATTGTGCTCTCCCTGGGTGTGCCGTGCTCCCATGGCCCTGCCGCGTCCCTGCCGGCGGGAGCTCCAAATTCTGCTTTCCCCACCTGCCTGATCTCCCACTGCCAGGGAGGCGGGAGCTCACTGCACACGAGGCAAAGAGACTATCAGAGTCAAGATCTGCTGTGTGGATAATAGAGGAGAATTTTTGCCCTAAATTTTTAAACACAACACCCCTCATAAAAACAACAACAGTTCATAACTGGGATTAATGTTTGCAATTTTCAGTCACTTAGACATGGGGTCTCCAATAGATGGCTTTTGGTAGAGTGGAATATGGCTCTCTGTGGGATTACAGAATTTTCCTCCTTTTCTTATCTCTCTCCTCCCATCCTTCGCCTGCTTGTCTTGTCAATGTTATGTTCCTGAAGTGTTTCCACTTCATATTTTTTTGCAACTTAGCCAAATAGGTATTTCTCCCTAGTCCCTCACATTTGGGGAGCCTTAATTACTTTGGAAGCCGTGTTTTGTTTTGACTGTTTACAATATGTATAGTTGCCTTTCTAAGGCCTAAACTGTTCAAAGCATTTCCTCATGTTACTATCCTGCCCTGTCTCATTCTTCGCTGCAACACTTGTTTGCTTTTTTCTATTATTTCTTCATTATCTCCAGAGAATCTCATTTTGTGCCAGGGCACAGGAGTCAGGGACACTGAGAGCTGGGGCAAGTCAGTCCTTGTGCTGTGTTTTATTTTGTCTCCTTCATATTTGGGCATTTTTATTTTTTAATCAAAAATTTCATTACAGTGAGAGTTATGGCTGCAATTCTAAAACACCTTTTGACTGCTTCATATGCAACTCTTCATCCAGCTTCATACTGATTATGCATTTTTCACTTAGTGAAAAGAAATAAAAAATGGGCATGACTGACGTGCTGGCTCTCAGTAGACTAGAAACAAAAGACCCCCCCCAAATATGTGTCTGCAGTGTAACAATTGGTATATTACTTCACCTGCTCAGAAGCAGAGAAGAAAATCAGAATTCAGGCTGCCACCCCATATTTAACTTGTCCTGTTGTTTCTAGGTTCTGCAGGGTCTCCAATAAGCCTGTGGTGTTATGCTGTAAGTGCTGCAATAAATGGACACAACAGGATGACAAAAGGACTGACCATCAGGCTTAACTCTTAATTTCCTTTGCTTTTGTGCTTTAAAGTCAGAGCCCATTACCTGTGACCAGCCAACATTTTTGGCTGCATATATTGTTACTGCTTTACAGCATTTTGAAATAATTTTATGGGAAGGATGAGGAACTAGATGAAATCAAGTGGTGGAGAATATTTTTTTAACACTCTTTGGCCTTGTACAGTCTGGAATTCCTGCCATCAGCATTAAATCATTCTGTATTCACATCTGGAAATTGCATCTTTGAGTGTCACTGGGTCATTTTCCTTTAATCTTGAGAATGGCACTACATTAAAAATTCCTCAGTCTTATTGTAAGATTCTTTCCTTGCCAAATGTCCCATGAACTATTATTTGTGTGCGTGCACAGTTTAGGGAGAGCGAAGCAGGATGGGAGAGAGGATTCTCAGGCTGGTCTGCAGTCACGCTGTATTTCACATTTGTTTCACCAAGGCTGTTTTCATGTGCCCTTTCATGGGTGGCTCTGGAGGGTATGGTTCAGTAGATGTTCACTTTGTTGTAAATGATGACTGTCTTTTGGGAACAGGTTCATCCTAAAGTGCGTTAGTCCAAGGAGGTTTAAAGACAGATTAACTTAATAAAGCAGTGTGAAGGGTCTGGATGTGCTGGGAGCAAATCATGGGATGTGACACTCCTGCCTTCTGGGTCACTGGCCCAAATCCGGCCCCAGTTACTAAGGGGAAAATTCATCACTAATCAGTGGCTGCCCTGTTGTCTGAGAAGTGGCATTCACAGACATTTCCTAGTTATATGTGGATCCAGTGTACACTGTAGAAAACTTAAGATGTATTGGATTGGTCCCTTGCTCTTAGGTCAATGCCTGTGAAGGATCTGAGCCACTACAGGCAGAACAATAGCATCTCTCTGAAAGTGATCAACTCAGTTTGAGGGGTGATAGGAAACAGGGTGAAACTGGTGTTTGCTGCTTGATTTGGTGACTACTTGTACAGGAAAGAAGAATTTAAGACTCCAAAGTCCATGCTGTGTTACCACACATAAGGCACTGCATTCACCTGAGGAAAAATACCTGTGGTTTTTGGTGACCAAAGGGCAGGCTATCCCAACCTCTCCTGTTTTCTCATCAGTCTCTGAGCTCTCTAGCAGAGAGTGACTCTTACCAGACTACAATGTGCCATACCATGTGGAGGAAACAGATTTTACTGCAGGAGTGCATTTGAAGCAGTGCCACGGTCTAGGCAGCACAGGCCAGTTAGTGTAAGACTTTTTTTGGCAAATGCACTTCTCATTTTTGCAATGCATAAACCATAAGCTGTGTGTAAGCGGACACCAGAACCACTGACCTGGTCTGCAGTTTCACTGGGGCAGGTCAGCCCACACCCTACCAGGAGAGAGCGTGTTGCCCTTCTTGTGGCACATGTAAAGAATACTGGTGTGAAACAGCTGGGGAGAACTCCTCTCTTCCATAATGATGCTGTTTCTGGCTAGTTTAAACAAGGAGGGGTTGAGAATACTCTTTTTCCAGCCCATCGTTTTGCAAGATATGTTGGGGGAATTGTTTTCGCATCCTTCTTTTGCACAGAAATGCCTGTCTTGTGACTAAGTTGTTTCTTTTGTTTTTCTTGCAGAATCATACGATGACCCAGCACAGCAGTTAGTGCAAGGCCCATCTCTTCCAGAGAATTCTTTGTGGCACAAAAAGGGAACACATTTTACTCTTTGCACGAAACTTTCATTGTTAATGTATATTATTCAGAATCATTGTATTGTACCATAAAACTTGTATTATCGAAACTGTTGGATGTTCATGTGTTTGAACTTTTGAGCACCGGATAGACTTCCTGTATATAAAGTGTTGCACATGTATTATGTTGTCTGATACTAAAATGGTCTTATAAAGACAAGTGGACTTGGGCCCTATTCAAGAAAGATACAAATAATAATAATACTGTGTGAGGGGGAAAAATAGCTTAAGAAAAAATGTCATTTTCAAGGAGGAGGGAGAAGGTAATAGCTATGTTCCATTACAGCTCTGTTTGGCCTCTCTTTCGTTTAAACGTCAGTATTAGAAATCTCTCTTTTGGTATACAAACGGATGAATCTAAGACTATTTTTTATTGCTGAAGATTCTTGCAAAAAATATGAAGAGACTCTTTCTCACAGAGCAGGAACCCACAGTTGAATAAGGCCCGTATATATATTTGTAAGCCTTGCGATATGACAGATAGCATTACCATATATGCAATAGTTGTTATGTAGTTTGTCAAAGAATTTTTTTTCCTGGATACCATTTGAAGCTTTGAGTGTTCAAGACTTTCCTTAATGATTTCACATGGCCAAATTCTTGAATCAGTTGAACTAACCTGTATGTTACTGTTATTAATGTTTACTCTGCGGTCTGAACCTGGAGATTACTGGAATTGTTTTCCAAAAGGAAATAAATTCAGTTTACCATTATGTATGAGCGTGCTTTGTGTCTTGTCTTTTTCCTCAGAAAGTAGCATTATTATTACTGCTGCTCTATCACCTAAAGAACCACCAAGATCTGGAATCCCATTGTATCAGGATCTGTACACTGCTCAGTAGGAATAGGTGCTTTTCTCAAAGGTAGGCATTGAAATAAATGTCATAGTAGAAACAGATTTGCTGGCCTCATGCAAAGCAAGGTGTGCTTGAAGGTGATATTCACTATTTTCTGGGTTTATTTGTTTCTTTTATTGTCTATCTCAGCAATTTCATAGTTACACACTTGACACGTTAGTTGCCAGAGGAGTCACCATGCATCTTCTGTGTATAATTATCGGTAAATTTAAATGCAATATCACTTAGTAAGCTGGGTCTGGTACTGGCGAGAGGGAGGCACCACAGCTCTGCCAGCAGTGCTGTTAAGCTGACAACCCTCACCCCTCCTCTGGCACAGGCAGCAGAATTGGAGGTGGTGCACACCAAGGGGTGATGCTCGCTGGCACCACGCCCCGGGGGGAGCTCTCACACCACTTCACAGCTTTGCTCAGGTCTGCACTGGCTCCTGACTGCCTGCAGTTTCAAGGAGAAGAAAAAAGGGGGTAAAAACTCTCCTTGCCTACCACTGTCCCCCACTACTCCAGCTCACCTACAATGGAGGACCATAGAAACATTCTTCAGCTATTCTAGTATATTATCTTATTGCTGGAATTCTGGTTTTATCCCATGGAAATCAGTGCTGCTGAAATACTGCCTTTAAACAGCCACACATCACAACAGGTCCAAATGTCTAGAACTGCTTGCCTAGTGCTGTCAGGGTAGATATAAAGTGTGATTTCCAGTTTGCTGAATGTAACAGTTTGACTCCTTACAGATGGAGGACAGAGAGAAAAGAAGTAAAGTCAGAAAGTGTCTGGCTACCAGATATTCCAAGCAAAAATGTGTCATATTTAAAACTCCGGCTTTGAAAATATTGTGCAGATTTTGCTAAATACAAGAAAGAAATTCCCAAGTTTTGTATGAATATCTCATTTGTGCTGACAAAAGGATAAATGCAGGCATGAACACACAAGGCTTGTAAAATGCCAGTTCTATTTATGAGTCAGAAACCATTCCCATTCTCATTCTCATTAATATATTACTCATCTCAGCCAAATTGAATGTGATGATATGTTCTTTATTTTTGACAGATACCTTAAAGGATATAAGGCATTTCAGCCTTCATGTGTGAAAGTGTGACATATTGGTTAAGACTGAAAATAACATGTTTGTAGTAGAGTTCAAGTATATAAGAAATATTACACCCTACTGTTTTTGTAAATGCCGGAGTGCCACTGAGTTGAGACAGATGGTAGCAAGGAAAGATGCAATCTTATAATCAAAAGCTAAAATATGTCAAAAATATGTTAGCAAGCAAAACATAGTCTATTACTAGCGTCTCATGTCATGACAGTTTGCAAAACATGCAAAGATGTTGAATTCCTAGATATGTAAATAAAGGAACCGTAAACACAGCAACAGCAAATGTGATGCAGACTTCATGCATCAATTGTCCCTTGAGGTCGGCACAGGGGAATAGAGGGGTCTTGTGGCCACGGGCAGCCCCAAGTGGCTTCTGAGAGCTGGCTGCTGGTATCAAGTGCTGGAATCCTCTTACCTTTTCTAAAGTAACAGGTTTCTCAGTGATACCTAAATAGCTGTTTAAATAGATTATGGAAGACATTCGAACTTCCCAATGAGAACTGAGTATCGCTTGGGGAATTACCAAAGCATTTAGAATAATCAACAGGAGAGGCAGATCATCTTGCCTGTTGGAAGAAGAGACACGGCACTATGTGTGCATTTCAGCTGTGGCTTGCCTTTCTCTGCCTGGGTTAACAAAAGCTAAGAGAAGCCCCTCCTCATGCCCTTAGCCTAATGTAAAAGGATAAATCTGTTCAAGGGTTGTGTGGATAGATTGATGGACAAGGTATCCTTTTACCTCTGAGACTGGCTATATTCCCAAGATTTCAAGCGGACATGAGTTTTTCTCTAAGTGATAGTTTAATAAAGCAATTAGTCCTTCTGCTTGTTTGACAGAGCTATGTTTAGGAAATGTCACAGATCTAAAGCAGATATAAATACAGAATTTATACTGCAGAAGTGAGGCAACCTACCCAGACAATATCTCAGCACTGGATTTATGAGGAAATGCACTGAACAAAAGATGGTCAAGGAGTAAGCATGTATTAGGCCTTTATGACATTCAGCTACCCAAACCCAGAATTTCTACCATTATACATATGTTTGTAGCCAGTTGCCTGTAAGTTAAACTTTCCAATCAATTTTAGGTGGTTCAGTCCATATGGAGGTTATCGGAATTTCTTTGGGTCACTCGAAGCCCAGTGCTCTCACTGCTTTCCCTGATTTACATGTCACTTTGCAAACCGCATGAAAAATGTTTCACAACTCTGCTTAAGACACATTAATAGTTATCCCTTCATTCTTAAGAGCAGGGGGAAAGATGTAGTCCTTTCTGTGTCACAGTGACTGGACTTTATTAGTAATTCTGGCATGACCACTCACTTTGTTTCATTACCACTGTCCTCAACAGTAGAAAAAGGGAGACGTCCCTTCCTTACCAACATATGGCATTTTCTATTTATAACAAGATTAACAATTCATTCACACCTTGATTGAATCCCACTTTATTGAGATGTCACAACAGATTCTCACAGCCTGCAAAGGGAAAGACTTACAAATGTTAATATTGCGACAAACAGGACACATAAAAGTAAATGAATTATAATTGGTGACAATTAAAAATAGCTCAGTGTGAAAACAGAATATTGTGCTGCTGTAGCAGCCCTGTCTAGGACGAGGCAATGTGAAGGACTCCACAGAATAAGACTGTCCATGATTTTAGAAATGTTACCTTGATTCCTGCTTAATGTGTTCAGTCATACACTGATGCTCGATTAATGTTCACACGCCCTTTACATCTTAGTGGGCAATGTGCCATTCTCTTTAAAGTATTTGCTTCACTGCTCTATAATAATAGCACAAAAATAAACAAGTTTAGGCCTATTCTACCAATTCCATTTTATACATTCACTTCCCCTCCCTATGTCACTTCCCTTATTGGTATGCAGAAGATTTCTTTAATTATTATTATTGTTGTTGCTGTTGTTATTAGTTGTAGTGAACTGTGAATGCTACAGCAATGGAGTCCCCCAAGAGCTGGACTGTCCCTGGCCACCAACTCTTGTGTGCAAATCTTCTTCTGTGTGTGGCACACAAAAGCGTGACAAGGTCTCACTCATGTTTCAAAGCTCGCTCTCTTTTCAGAGCTATTTGTTATTGTCTCCACCATCACAAGTTTAAAAAAGGAAAGTTAATTAAATATGGAACAAGACTGAGCAACATCTTTTAAACCATCATGTCATTAGAATTGGATCCCTCTGAGAGCTGCTTAAAAGGGTTTTGAGAACAATGACTGTTCAACCAGATATTTATGGGCATAGTTATGTAAACATACTCTTTATTGTCTATGTATATTTAATATAATTATCAGTTTTGTACTTGGACTCTCAGGAGACCCAACAAATCACAGTGTTGCTTTGAAAATGTCAGCAGAAAAGACAATTATGTTGCGAGCAAATATTCATAAATTATATTAAAAAGTCCTGTGAAAATGTACCCTGTGTTGCAGAACTGCTTTTGCACTAGGCAGAATCATCACTGCCTTTCTCTGATTTAAAATCTTCTTGCCAGCAGCAAGGAAGTTACTTGAAAAAAAAACCTTTAACACTATAGAGACTTCTGTCTCTGACTATGGGACAGTGTAAATTGTAGACAAATTCAAAGGGCTTATTCATTTTGTTTGTAATGTGCTAGGATAGTTTCAGAGATTTCTAAATAAGGTTTCTTGAAATCACAGATAAAAACTCTTTGCACAAGACTGCCTAGGTCACTTACTTTTACTTCTCTTCTGAGGTTATTCCTGACAACTTGCCATGTTTTGCTCATTATGTATTAGGAAAAAAAAAGAGTGGAGAACTGGGACAATGTTCAGTAAATTAAATGTGCCACACATGCTAAACCAATACATGTGCTGGAGTTTGATAAACACCTAGTAAGTGCCTGCAAATCATCTCTACTGCAAGATATACAATCAGCATATCAACATCTTAATTAGCAGCTAATGACATTTGAATAGGAAGGTTAATGTTAAGCACACAAATGCAGTTTAGTAAAGAGTAAAATGAAATACATTGAGATATTTCATTCTCTATTTATTTTCAAGTATAAAACAGATGGCTTTTGTAGTAAGCAATCATCTATGTGAGTAATATCCCAATTCTTAGATATGTTTTGGAATAAAAACTCCAAGAGTAAAATGCCTTTTCTGGTTCATCCAGTCCATGTGTAGGACAAAGAGATGACAGAATTCTGCTTTTCTGCAGGGAAAGGCATTTCCTCTGTGCCATTATATTTCTTATGAGCACACAACTAAATTTTAAACAGGGTCAAGATGGTTCGGGCTGGTCTGTGATGCTTCTCTTATTCATTATTTTCTAAGCATAAGTTTTCAACAGCAAACTTCTCTGGGATGGTGTAAATCAAAGCACATTCATGGTTGTTTCTGCTATAGATGTCATACTTGCTTGGGTAGTGATCCTACTGGATGCCCAAATCAGAACAAATAAGAATCACTGAGCTATTGGGAAAGAATCTGCTGCTACAGAAATGGCACTGTTGACTTTGCCAGTGGCATGGGTTCCTGATAAGCATCCTACCAAACCATTACTTTTGCATGGACCTCAGGGAGCAATGTAGAGTGCTTGCTTTAAGATTTAAAATGTAAAGTAGTTCCAAGATGCTTATCATTCAAAGTCCAATGGCCATACAGGCCACTGTGTTGGCCGTGTCCAGCAAGTGAGCCCTGGAATACTACATGTCTCTGATCTAATGATATCTTCCTTGTTGGTCTGCTTGTTTAATTTCTGTGTCCATTCCAGACTCTTGTTCTCAGGCAACCTTCATCTTTGTTTGTGGGACCAGTAACACACTTATTCAGACGAGTGGTTAGAAGATCAGTAACAAATTATGCTGCTTTGTTTGCTGAGTCACTTTGGCAAGATCAAATCATGTTGCCCCAAGACACAGCAACAACTCCACAAGGTGAATTATGTCCTTCTGCTTAAATAATGGGCAGAGGATAAGTGGAAACAAAGCTGTCTTTGCAGACAATGAGACCAGAGATCAACTGCAACTGAGAGTCAAAAGGCATATTGAGATTTTTAATTCAGGGCAATGCCCACCTTTCATGCTCACCAGAGTCTTTCTTTTTTTAAAATTTTTTTTTTTCAGAAAACAATGATTAGATGTTTCCTTTTTCCTTGACTGCCATCATTTTCCTCATTACTCCCTATTCTTTAATTGTTTAATGATTGACGTAGGATTATTTTGATTTTCTTAATCACATTTGTGAACCCATATTTGATTTGGTGACTAGGTCATCATTCCTCATGAATTTAAGATTCATGTTGATTCATTCATCCTTTGACATATTTTATTTCCAAACACCTTTGTTCTTTTGGCTTAATTCAATATAAGTAGTTTTCTGGCATAAAATGAAAGACTATGGTTTTGACTAGATGCTAGCTGCTTGATGGGTTATTTGTAAATATTTAACCTTTTTCAGAGCTTTTCCTAGGCTTTTTTTAGTTCTGCTTTCCTTCTCATAGTAATATCTGCCCACAAAACCATCTCCAGAGTCTTTCAGACATTTTCTTCTCACTGCAGACTCTGTCTCCTTCAAACACTCTTACTTCCCTTGCAACATATGGAGGATCAGATGGAGTTTTAGAGCTCCTCTCAACACTGCCTTGTTATTATGGAATGTGTTGCTTTGGTATTCACAGTCTGTGAAATCAGAAGAAGAATGACTTGCTCACTTTCCTATTTGACAGCTTATGTTGTTTGAGGGGAAAATCTGAATTTACTTTTGACTTATCATCAACTAAAGCCAATCAGTCTTTTACCCTATTTCTGTCTGACATTTAAATCCTAGGAGTCTCTCTTCTCTCAATGATAACAGATTTTCAGAATCTTTCAACACTTTCTTAATTGCTAAAATTTGCAAACAAGAGAAACACCCATGTCTAGCTGTCCGCCAGCAGTTCCCTTGGTCAGGCTTTTTCAAGCTGTTGTCTTCTAGTGTTTCCCTCCTCAGATTTTCAAGGGGAATGGAGAAGATTAGAGGGTTATCCAGAGGTTACATTCAACTATTTGTTCATTAGATTCCTGGCTCACTTGGTTGTTCAAAGGAGTTCCTGAACATATGAATGATGTTGTTAAATTACACAAATTTTTTCATACACACGGTTTCTCTGGGCTGATTCCTGTCAGGCTGAGAAAGGCAGGAGCCAATTTGAAAATCTTCAAGGCCTTTGCTGAGGGAGATACTGCTAATTATCATCCTTTTCTGAATTTCCTTTTCTCATTTGCTTGCCTTGAACGTAGGGATGGAGCAGAGCTTCGGAAGCCTGACAAATATCAATCAGCCTGCTCAGCATTACAGCTCCACAACTCTTTGCTTACTTCGCCTATTAGATGCTACGAGATCTTTCTGTAATATTTGAAGTTACTAAGCAAGAGCTTTTGTTAAAGATCAAAAATGCTGGTGCTAGTCTGTCTGTGGCAACACAGACTTGAATTTTTCTCAGAATGAGACACACACTGTCTTGGGTTTGGTACTGTATTCCTACACTACTTAAGTTGATATGAATTGGCCTAAAATTTTATCCAAGCAACATATTCTTTCTAGGCTCTTTGTGGGCTATGTTATAATTTTTCTCAGTGTAAGTCATGAGCTGGTGGCATGCATTTCTTCTGCAGTATGGGTAAAACCCCACATGAAAAAAAATGACATGATTTTGCATTATTATTTTTTCTGTGGTCCTAGTCTTGGGGCTCTGAGCAACCTGATCTAGTGTATGGCATCCCTACCCATGATAGGAGGGGTTGAAACCAAATGATCCTTAATGTCTCTTCCAGCCCAAGACTTTCTGTAGTTTTATGATTCAAATTCTTCCTCTTTTAAGGGCACGCCTACTAGCTGAACACTTCTGACGGAAGCACATTGTTTTAAGTTAACCACAAGCTCCTTGGAGATTGGGGAACACCATGAGATTTGCTATAAATACGGCACAGTGACACATGGGAAGAGATCTACTCTCCTCTGAGTCAGGACTGGAAGCACCACTGGCCAGCAGCAGATGACAGGAAAAAATTGCAAGACTAGGGCAATGGAGTAGTGGCTTGTCTTTGATGTAGTTTTCTGACCTCAAGTGACTGCTGCCAGAACTTCCTTAGCCTAAAGTGAGTCTTGAAATTTGACAGCTTTGGGTGGATTTTTCCTTTATTTGTCTAATTAGCTTTTTGAGCCTGTATAAATGTCCAACAAACACAAAATACTGGCACAGAGAGCTTGATTTCTTAACTATCCATTGCATGAAAAGATGCTTCATTTTCTTTGGTTTGAGTCTGTTTCATTTACTCCCATGACAAAAAATAATCAATCTGCTTCTTACCTTTTCAAATTCTCCTTGTGACTTAGGCCCACGGTGCAGGCCGATGAGCCTGCACCACCAAGGACCAGCAGGGTCTCTGGGTGGGTCTTCTCTGATTTGATAACTGCTCCTAAGGTTAGGGTGACCAAGACTTCCCCCAGGATTCCTTGTTCCAGTTATTCAAATCTACCCGTTTTGCTACTTTGCTTGGTTGTTAGTATCCCTGTCCTCTTGTACCATATGAGGTCCCTGATTCCAGAGAATTCTCCCTTCTCTGTTTCCTCATTGACTCCTGCTCCTTTGTCACTCCCCCAGGTTTTCCCCATTGGCCCTCAGACCCTAATCCCACCTATGATCCACCCCTATGCCCTCAGGCAATTGGCCCTGATGCTCTGCCCCCCCCCTACTTGCCCCATACAAAACCTTGGACACCCCTTTGTTCTTTGTGCCTGGGTTGTTTTGTGGCTACCACCCTCCCTGTTCCTCATTCCTGGAACCTCCTTCAATAACCCCCCCCCCCCGCAGAATCCCATATGAGGACCCTTTTTGTGTTTCACTGTTGCAGCTATCCTGCAAGTGTGTGTGTGTGAGTCTGTGAGCTGCAGCACTGCACCAAGAGCGACTCCCCTGGAGATGCTTCTGGAAGGTCCTGGCACCTTACCACCCCACACCGGCCAGGACAGCCCACTCTACAGACGTTTGCCACAACCTTCACCCTTCACTCTGTGGTCGTCCTCACTGCTCCTCTGAGCAACACAGACCATCCTTCCTACCAAAATCCCCTGTCCCACCTGTGTGACACAGGAGCAAAGTGTGGCAGATCTTGCTTTGGTTCAGAAGGGGATGGTACATCCTCAAGGCATGACACGGCACAATCCCATGCAGAGACAGTACACAGGGTCTCCAAAGCCATACAGCCAGGTTAACACTGCCTCTTGCAAGGGCTAATTAACTCAGGACTAATTAATAGCATCATAGCACACTGACACAGCCATCCAGAGCTTGCTGTCTGGCTGCTTGCTTGGGGATCTCCTCACGGCGTGGGACTCAGCACAGATACATCCTCGGGACACTGTCTGCATGTAGCCCAGAAACTGGGGGGTGACACTGCAGACTTGATTATCCACTCATTTACAGTACTTTTAGCTCTGAGCAAGTCTCCTGAAGTTATTGAAGTTACAGTGGTATCTTACCAGTGAAATATAGGAGAAAAATCAGGTACAAAAAGCTTGTGTATGCGTGCATGTGTATACAAATGTATGGATTGCAAAAAACAATAATATTAAAGTCACAAATTCAATAGATCAGAAGATTTCTTTGCAACTGACTGTGCCTAGGATAAAGACCTCCCACTTACATGTTTATGCACCCAAGTTTCCTCAGAACCTCAGCGGGTATGTAAGGGGAACATCAACCATAATGTGAGCAGTAGCATAACATTTTCCTTTACCCTGGGTGCTGAGCTGGAAGCTCTAGATGCTGTTTGCTGAACGCTGTTCATGCTTACCATCATGGACAGGAATATTAACTTCCCCCAGACCTGTTTTTGGTGCTGCTGCCCACTGGACTGGTGTGGCACACAATCAGCACGAACAAATGACATCTACACCCTGGGAGCTGAGGGAAGTGGCCTTAGATGGGGCCACAGGAAGGCATTGCCAACTCCCTTTTGACTTGTGAACCACTGAATATTTTTCACTGACAGAACAGACCACAGAAAGTGAATTTCAACTCACTGAAAATTCTTTTTTCTGTTTCTTTTTTGTATATCACTAGAATCCATCTCTTAGCCCAACCAAACCCAGTCTCCTGCCTGCTCATTGCCTACTGTTTATCCTTGAGACCTACAGTCTAGGACCAGTTTCCATCTTCCAGAACCCCTATGTCTTTCCTAAGTACCTTTTCTTTCTCCCAGTCATTCCCAGGGTGATTTGAAAGCAATGGCAAAATGTGCTCTTCAAGCTTTAACCAATATTTCTACTTCTTATCCCAAGCATTCCTCCCAGTATGAACACCCTTCTGGCCTTATTTTCATGTCCAAAGAACAGGCACACATTGAAGTCATTTACCATTATGAAGCAGATATGTTTGCCCCTTGCAGTGGTTTGAGGTGCTGCACGTGAACTTTGGGAACAACTGACACCTGGGTGCAGCCCAGTGCACCCCTAGGATGCTACATCCCTGCACTGAGATGTTATATATTTAAACAATTTGAAGTTAATTAAGAGTATTGGCTTGGAACTAAATCCAGAATCTCACACATCTGTGTTCCCTTCTCAGAAAAAAGACAGTTTAAAGAGTGCCTGGAGCTAAACACATTATTTTTTACCTTGCTAAAAAGTTAGGTTTTTTTCTTCTCTTTTAACCTACATTGCTAGATGCCTAGGAACGGCTTTTTAAAATGCGGGGGGTTTTTTAACTGATAATGAAAATTATTATTTCGTATGCAATTTAACTTCATCCTAACATCAGACTGCATAATTTAAAGTGAGTTTTCTTCATATACATAACATCATAACATTGCAAGACTCGGAGTCTCTAGCGTATTTAAATGCCTGTTGGTGAGGGTTCGCTTTAGATCCAAATCTCCAGCGTCCCAAACATGCTACTTGAGCCTCATGATAGCTAAAACTAGTTTCAATGGAGTCTTCTCCAGCAGGCAGGTTAGATTTTGCTTACCCTGTTTTAAATCAGATATGCTATGATTTTTATGTCTGCTATGAAAATGGTTTTGATCACACCTCTTCATGCCACTTTCACCTAAGCACTTTCAGATGTTGTGAGCCCCCAATGATTTGTTCAAAGGTCTTAAAGAAAGGGGAAAAATTGCAACATCGGATTTTCAGGCATTCAGTTGTCAGCTCTGATTTGCAATTTACACTTTACATCATATTCATTATGGACCACTTTATTTTTACTTACAAAACTACATGTTTTGTTCCAAAACAATAAAATATATGGATATTTCTTTTTTCTTTTCTTAGCTTATAGAGGAACAAGTGATAAAGTACAGCACTAATAGCACCTTGGTGAAAGAGCAACATGTTAAAAGGCTCCACACAAACAAAAGGTGGTACTTCTTCACCCTAAGTATGGCTACACTGTACAACTCCTTATCACAGGACAGAGCAGAAGCTAAAAGGCTACATAGGTTAAAAAAAAATATCATTAGGAAAAATCACAGTACAAAATGATCAAGTATTAAATATGAGAGTATCAGCTCACTAAGGAGGGCCATGAGCTGGCAAAAGTCATCAGTCATATGTGGGACAGAGGGATGCATGAACCCTTCATCTAGCCAGACTACCTCTGTTCTCACATCCTCCTGATCCTAGGAAAATGAAAGTGCAGTTTCTAGCCTGATCCATATGATTTTGAGTTGGAATAGTCAATTGAATTATCTGATGAAATTTAAAATAAAATAAAATAAAATAATCAAGGATATGGTTGCCCATATGAAAGCAGGACAGCAGCAGCAGCTACATGAAGACAGAAGGATCTGAACACCAAAAGCAAACCCTCCAAAGTGCTTTTCCAATGTGAAGGAGCGAAGAATGAGCTGCATACCCCTGATGGTGACACAGGAATGGTAAGAAAGCAAGAAGCTGATAATGGTGGATTGCTTGTAGGTGAGCAGGAGAAGTAAATGTGACTGAATTAACAGAGCTGTAAGCTACGTAAAAATAAACCAAAACAAACATAGCACAACGTCGACATCAACAGGGAAGACTTAATTCAGGCTTCCCTTTTTCCTCAAGTGGAAAAAACATTGCTGTAGGCCTGCATTTTGTCAGCACTCACAAAATGAAACTAAAGGAAAAAATGTTTTCTAGAGGCAGAAGGTAGCTGGATGAGTTGGGAGACTGGAGGTGAAGAAAATGTACAAAATGTCCCTTCTCTGATGCATCTGTGCCATGTGTCATGCTAAAATTCCTCTCCCACCACAGCACTCTATGGCTACAGCAGTTGTGGAGGCTAAAATGGACTGCTAAGAGCAAACTCAGTTTCATCTTTCACTTTTTGCAGAGAATCTCTTTGGTATAGATTCATGCTGGGTCTCACCTATGCTTTAGAAACTGATGTTCACAGCATCTCTGTAGAACATTGATCACTTAGCAGATCTCTGCAATGCTGCAAGCTGCTTTGGAATGCAGTAAGTAATTATAATTAACCAACACTGTATAAACATCTGTATAAACAGATCTATGTCATTCATCACAGATGGATCAGTATATATTCCATTTCAGGTTATCTTTCTTCAAAGGCTGAACTAGAAATAAGAAAACCACTCTTCTTGTGTTGTTTTAAAGACTCCTCATCCTGCCCTCTAATGTGTGACATTGACAAATACATGGCAGAGAAAAGACAGAAAAAAGCAGGAGATTGGGATTCTCTGCAGTGATCAGATTTTGGTAGCAGAATATCCATAATACCTGGGGAATGTTCAGGGTTGGTTGATGAATGCACAAGGCAGGGCTTTCAGATATGGTTATTGTTCTGTATTAAAGCATGATGACATCAGGAAAACAGCTGCATGTGCAGATCATACCACTTTTAGTGGCTTGGACATGACATAGCTGCTCCTCCTGCAGGTGAGTGAGGGTCACTCATGCACCTCGTACAGCAAGATGGCACGCTGCAAAAAGAGGCTGCATCAAACTGAAGGTAGTCCTTCCCTCATGGAAATCTGGAAGGCCCATGGGTGGACAAGGGACTCCTCTTGAGGCTGAGATGGAAGTGAAAGTCACTACATGTGAAGTGCCCAATAAAGAAAGAAGATGTACACTTCTATATCTGTGCCCCGTTTAGTAAAACAGCATATGGAACAGAATATTTGTATCCAGGAGGCATGATAGGAAACCTGAAAAACCATTGAGAATCACCTTTGGTGAGCTCACTTGCTTTCCCTGAGTTCGTAGTGCTGCTTTTTCTCTTCACCTACTGGTGTTAACTAGTCCCTGTCTTTAAGCACCTTGAATCCTTCAAGACATGTGTGTTTTGGTGTATGCTAAAATTCAATCATCTATGGACTTTGCTTTTGTCTAAAACATTTACACATACTCAATGACTATAGCCAATACTCACTGCCAGCTGTAAACACAATATGATTTTGTGCACAGGGACAACCAGAAGACTACATCAAGACAGTCGATCTAGGCTGAAGCATAATTAATTTAATGTGGAAAACCTTTTCAAGACTTTTTAAAACTGCAGCTACAGCCAAGTAAAATAAAGTCAGATCATGAGGGCAACTAGTTTTTGTGCTTGTGTCACTATCCGACCAGCCACTAATAGGGAGCTATTCCTAATAGCATGGAAGTGGGCATCCCTTGAGTGAGTGAAGCTAAGCATCTGTTTCCTCAGCTGCCAGTCAGGTGGTGTCACCTGTGCACTATTGCTCTAGCTTCCACCTCTGTGCACCACAGCAAGGCAGGGGCTTCATTCCCACCAAGGGTGGTGGAAGCTGCTTGCGTGGCTCTTCATCAGCATGATGGAATGTTTCACAGGCCGGCCCCAAAGGCACATTTGGAAGGCAGGTGAGGAGCTGCTTGTGTTTGTCACTGTTTCTGTCATAGGCAGACTCCTTTGCAAAATTGATCACACAGGAGGGGAAAAGGAAAGTAATGGCTTACTGAATCTCCCACTATATATTCAAAATATAGAGCACAACAGGGAACAGCTTGAATATTCCTCCCCTAGGTTACAGGTTTAAAACCAAAGCTCTTGGAGATGAAAAAAGTGAGATCTTGGCCCCTCCTGCCCTCCCTTGGTGCCAATGGCTGCACAAGAAGTCGGAGAGGTGGTTTGGCCAGCAGGGCTGGGATTTCAGCATCGCTCTTGCAAGCGTACATCTCACATTGGACACTTCTCAGGCTGGGAATCAGCACAGACCCAGCCTGGACGCAGCACATGTGAGTGTTTGGGCACCCAGGCCCGGCATGGAGGAGCACACATGTGAGGATGCTGTGTCACATCAGCATTATAAGCTGTAAGCTGACAGCATGGCTGGTGTCCCCAGCACAGAGCTGGCTCCCATCCTTGAGTTTAGCAGCCTGCTAAACCTCACAGACCTCAGCTGGCATCCAGGTCTCTGTGACTACTCCCTGAAGGAGAGCACAAGTTTCTGGCTGAGTTTCTGTGCAGCTCAATTAATATTTCTAATTGCCATGGTCACTTTCCAAGGGGTTTCAAGGAAACAAGCTGAACCCCAAAACAAACCCTGCTAGACTTCTTTCAAGCAGTAGTGCCTTCTCCACAGGACACAGAGGTTGAGAGGCAGAGTTCATCGGGTACAAATAGCCATTCCTTAGTGTTGTTGACCTGGCCAGGGTTCCAGGAAAGAATGAGATCTAATGGCTCCAAAAATAACCTTTGAAAAGTCTCCTGGTATCTGTTAAGAAAGTAAAGCAGAAATGTAGTAGTCTGCTTCTCCAAAAATAAAATAGAAACCAAGAAAGGTGTATTATTTTTTTTCTCCTTTATTTTTCTCTTAAATCTTCGTTTTTTTATAGAGAATGAACCTATGCTTACCAGAAATGTGTCATTCAGCAGTATTTTCTGGTCTGTTGAATGACCTGTTCCATCTAAGAATGTGGGAATGGATCCCATAGGGTCAATCTATACCATGTGGACAGAGGCACAGGTGATCTTCTGGGTTGGGAGATCCAAACTCAGTCTTCAGGTTATGGTTGGGGCTTACCTCATCTTCTCTCTCTCAGTCTTACACCCTGATTTTTGCTGTAAGAGGACTTGGATCACCTATAAGAGGGAGCTGTGACATCCTTCAGCCAGAACGTCAGCTGAATGATGAGACCAGAACTTGTAGCCAAGATGAGATCTACTGTATTCACCGCACAAGATAGCCCACACTGTTCCCCAAACGGACCCCTTTTTAACCAGTGTTATTCTGCACATTTTATCAACCCACTGTGATGGCAGTTCTGTTATTTTTTGTTATTAGTTGTATGTCAAAATACCTGTTATCATTTATACACATTTCAGGTCGTGGAACTATATTTTTTTAATGCAAGATGCCATTTGTAGTCTCTCAGTATCGGAGGAATCCAACGTGAAGTAACATTAAAGGTGCCTCAGAAGTGATACCCATCTGGTTTAGAGACGGGAGGTACTGCAACCCTGCAGCAAATGCTTCCTTGTCCAAGGCTCAGTAGCCTAATGATGGCCATGCTAAAATTTCTGTGTTCATGACATCCTGAACAAAGAAGGACATCAGCAAATACTTGTTTTTCCAACTGGTGTGGCAGTAGCATTTTCCTTTTAGAAATCTCCCCTCATCTCCTTCACCTGAATTTCCATTTGTGGAAAAGAACCTGAATTGACCAGGTATTTGGTCTGGGTATTCAAATCACTCTGGAAATCTCCAGCTACTGTGGTCAGCAAGATGTTTCACAAGCCATGTGTGGAAGGGGAAGAATCAGCTGTTAGAGTGAACAGCCAGTATAGGCAGGGGCAGGAGGAAAGGAAGAGGACATAGGACTTCCTGCCTCCTCCTGTGTTTTCCAGCTGCAAACTTCATTGTCCCCAGTCTCATACTGCCCACAGCCTGTGCTGAAGCAGCTCACCTTATTTCTGTCTGCAAACAGGCAATGAGAACCAGTCCGAGAAACAGCCATAATCCCCGACTGACATTTTTTGTCACCTCTGTAACTTTTCTCTAGCATGACAGGTTGCTAGAGAGGGACATCTGTCAATGTGAAGAAAAAAAAATGATCAGGGTCTTTAGCTCTGGGCTTTGTGCAATTTCCTGGCTGGAGTCCCAGGGAGGCTGCAGCCCTCACAGCCCAGCCGCAGCCACACCATGTCTTGTCTCCCAAGTCGGATACACAGTCGACAGTGCTTCCTACGCTTCTTTTGTTCCACACTCATTTCCTGACCTGCAACGCTGTGCTCCATGGGGACGTTGCACATATCAAAAATGCAGGGTGAAAGTTGTCTAGAAATGGAGACAGGTTGTTTTTGGCAGGAGGCCCTTGAGCCAGAAACATTTTACCAGAAGAAATATGGTCGATATTTATGGAAAGTAGGATTTGACTTTCAATGGGGCTTATGTTCATAAGTCACTTAAGGCCCTTCTAAAAATCTCACTAATAATTCTTAAATTGAACAAGTCAGCATTTCCATGCAAGCTGAAGAACGAAGCGCTGTGTCCCACTTGTGAATCTGAGCTAAGCAACTGAAGAGCCAAAGAAATCTTCAGAGGCTTGGTATGATCACATGGAGTGCTTGTATGTTTTTTTTATTTGCAGTATGTGACATGCATCACTCAAAAGATCCTAAAGAGCCATCACATTCCAGCAAGTACTGGAGAGACCTTGGCAAAATGTATTATCTGGCCTCTTGTACTCACGATGTAAGATTTAATGACTGCTGATTCATAGTCAGGCTGGATTGCAATAATTTTCAGAAAATGTCTAGATTGATAAAGGGTTCTGCCATTAGAAATATATCTTCACAACACAAGACTTGATCCCCATCCCGGATGGTTCCTGTTTTCAACTGATGCTACAAAATAGCCCATTAGAGTAGTCTGAATTTTCTTTGGGTATTTTGCAGGATGTTACATCAAGTCCAGAGAATCCCAAACCAAGCCAATTCAAGTGAGTTACTAAAATAATCTTCCAGACCACCACAGACATACACAAGATAGAAAAGGAGTCTAGGTACTGACTGCCTGGGGAACAGCTCTGTTACAAAGGGCCTGGGGGTCCTGGTGGATTTAGGCTAAGCATGAATCTACAATGCACTGTGGATTGCACTGGCAGCAAGGCAGGCAGGCAACATCCTTGACTGTGCTCACAGGAGCAGAGGCAGGGTATCAGTGGAAGTGATGACTGCCCTTTTACTTGGCACTTGTTAGACCACAACTGAAATATGTGCTCAGTTTTGCCCCCTAGCCCACTTCAAGAAAGATGATCTGGAGTAAGGTCAGTGGACGCCACCAGAAGTGCCAGGGTTGGAGCACTTCCTGTGGGACTGGGGCTGGTTCAGCCTGGAGATGTGATAATTTTGAGAGCGTGTGATAACTGCCTGCTAATGCCTTGAGCAACTGCAGTGATCCCATGATAGTCAAGAGCATTATCAGCTGCAACTGCATTGTAAACGCCCCTGAAATCCCAGCCTGGAGTCACCAACCCAACTATTAATTGGGTAAATTTCAGGAAAGCCATCACTGGTTCCTGGTAGACCACTTAACCACAGAACGGCTCTGCTCTCATTAAAAAGTATCAACAGATGGGGAAAGTGATGGAAATGAATTCTTGCAATGACTGCAGATAGTAAAATGACTTCTTAGACTCCACAGAGCACAGGTCCCTTTACAGTATGAGTTAAGGGGGCAGGAAGCAAAGCTTTCAAGCTTTCCCTCAGCTTTCAGATCACCTCCAGTGGCAACCTTAGTGCTGTTGTCCCACAAGCACATAAAGGAAGTGAACACAGAAGGTAGTGTAACAGGATCCAGTCTTCTGAAGAACATCCAAAAAATTTCCTGCAGCTCTTCTAATGACCAACACTGGTCAAACACTTCAAATACCTGCCAGATGTTTCAGACAATGAACAGAATGGGATGAAGTAGGGAGCTGATGGACATAAATAAGTATTTGTAGCTGTATAAGAGTGCTCTCCAGTGGTAACAGTACTCTTTCCCTTGATGAGTGATTCAGACCATGTATTGCCATTGGTTAAACATGAGTGGTTTTGGTAATCCTGGCAAGAGTTGGATGGATAAATAGGTCATGACTGTGGAACTACAGTCTAAAATAGCAAAGATTTGAAACTGTTTTACAAACGGGAGTAAAAGTATTCAGATGTGAAAAGGAAAGGAAAGAATGAAATTAAAAAATGTCTCTATTACTTTTGGAACTACATCTGGAAAACCAGAAAATGTTTCAAAAGAGAGAGTTATCACAGTTCTAGGAGAAAAGATAAAAGGATAAAAAAAGAAGGAGGCTTTTCTGATAATATCTATGATATTACTGGGTAGCTTCCACACAAAAACAACATAGAAAGCCTCAACGTTGTTAGAGTTGAGAGTTCAAATGACAGAAGAACTGTCAAACAAAAAAAAAAAAAAAAAAAACAAAAAAAAAAAAAAAAAAAAGAACAAAAAACAAAAAACCAAAAAAAACCAAAAAAACCAAAAGCAAGTCATGTGGCTGCAGTTGTAGTTGTTCTTAGCTGTGACTATTTGGTACACAAAAAAAGTAAGGACTATTTCAGGGAGCAGCTAAGAAAGAAGAGATGCCCATGAAATCTCAAGCCCACACCTGTGAGCAGAAGAAGCAACAGAAAGATGGAGAAAAAGAAACCCTGAGAATGTGGCAAGTGGGACTTCAACTGTAGTGGTAACCAATACTTCGAGAGAAGCATAAGGAGGAAATGTGTAGTATCTGTGGAGAAGGAGGGAGTAACTGAGGAACGAAACTCTAGAATTTCTGGGTTATTTTGAAGAAGAACAGGAAGAGGTGCTTAGCTAAACCAGGAAGTAAGGTTTCAGTGCAGCTGGTTGTCCTGTGGAAACATGGGATAATGGCATCTTTTTCTGCTGTTTTGTTGCCTGTGAGTTAGGAACCTGCAGGACAAAGATAAAGCCATAATTTGGACCAGGTGAAGTGAAAACTGAGCTAATCTGAGGCACACAGGTCAGCAACGGATTTAATCATGGGACATAACACCATTTTGTATTGCACAGTAGCAAATTCACATATCTCAATAATCACATTTACCCTCAGAGTCAAATGAAAAGCAAAGCATAGCTAAGAGGAGAAAATACAATTTTAGGAAGATTTCCATTGACACATCAAGTGAGGCAGGTTTAGGCAGTGTTCCTGGTCTCAGAAAGACTCCTATGGAGGTTGTTTGATAGAAAAAGACAAGGCTACAAAGTCTGAAGCTCCTACCTCAAACTTAGTGTAAACAGGGACGTTTATGTACTACAGTAGATTAGGTTAATAATCTACCCCAATGCTACAGGAGAGATAATTTCCCTTTTAAGGGTATAATTAATTTACCCTTTTAAAGTATAATTAAATTCTCCATATCCAAGATGAGTGAAATTTCTTTTAGACCCTGACTGAGCAGGTCAGTTTACTTATATGCTTGCCTTTCACGACATGCCTCACTGTCCTGATGATCTATAGCTACACTTCTTAATTTTTAATCACTTGCTAAATTAGACACTCTATTGGCAGCCTTTTGTCCACTGCAAAGAGCTTTCAGCTTTTTTTCAAATATAGAAAAGTAGGAATTGTTATCTCTTTTCATGCTGCTGAAGAAGGCCAAGACTGAGATTAGGCATTAGCTTCACTAAAGCCAAATTTTAGTCAAAGAAATGCAGAAATTACAGTTTCATAATCCTTCCAAGAAGGGAGTTACATTATTCATGTGACTGCTGAATATATTTTCCATTATTTTGTTCATGTGAATGCATTCTTGAACCACTCCACTCAAGATTTGTATCAGTTTCAGATGCAAAGGCATAGCATTAAAATACTTCAGCAGTAATTTGAGTAGTCTAATAATTCTATGCAGTGGAGCCATCACCAAAGGTAACAATAGCAATACTGCTGACACTGATTGGTGTGTTCTGTGTTCATTCTTTTCATACTGTTCTTTGATTTCCTACAAGCCACTTTGGGAGGCAGCAGGCAGACTTGAGTTTATTCAAAGGGTTAATAACAAGAAACTTGCTTCCCAAATACTTCTCAAATTCTGTGGCACAACTGATTACTTAAAAGGATTTGGTACACTGTGCCTGCTGTTAAGCCTAAGAAGAAAGATAATTTGTTATATTTTAAAGTGTATTCAAGCCTATAAAACCACTGGTCTTCAGGGATGGGTGTTCTTTGTTTCAGATATCATGCCAAACTGACATTTGGGAGAGACTCTGTCTGAGATGAAGTATAAATGAGGGGCTTTTATGAGAGATACCAGAGGGCCTTTAACAGAGGAGTATGTCCACAATCCATTTAAGCAGAAATCTGGCTTTACACAATGTTGTTGGTACTCCTACATCCTACAGTGTTATAATCTCCAGCAACAGCAACAGAAAGATCTTTCTGGCTTTTGCCTTTGTTGGTGGAGCAGCCAGCCATGTCAAATTGCATAACACTGTTGTATGTCTACTATGTGCTGGGTGGAGACGACAAAGTTATCCTGCTTGTTTTGTTAGCCAGAAAGCTTCAGACAAAGCTATTTCCGTATAGAAACTAGGTTATTATTGTAGAGGATATATGCTGCTAAAAGAGCACCAAAGCTTTTTTAAAGAAGCAATCTGGGAAAAGAAATTAGTTTTCGAAAAAAAATTAAGGAGGCAATTTTGCAAAAGGTAAATGTCTGTAAGATGTCATTCTTTTGGGTTGAAGTCAAGCAACTGTGCAATACTTAGTTGTCTCAAGCTAGGAGCCAGTGCAAACCCAGAACTGACACAGGCCAGAAATAAGAGCATTCCTGGGTTGCTGCTATACCTGCTCCTTCATCAGATAGTGTGGTACAGCACTGAGAGTGGCTATCACCATTTTGATGCTTTTTCTTTGAACATTTCTGACAGAAGATCACAAGATCAGTCAAAACCCAATCCTACCTGCCACGTGCAAGAACCCCCACAATGTTTCTGAGGCAAGCTGATGGTCAGAACGAGTCCTAAGGGCAACCAAAATATCTGCTTGGCCTTTATGTCATTAGGTTCTGGTCGGTTCCATAAAGAAAACTCATGACATAGTTAAAAACCATAAAACAGGGGGAGAAGACAGTGATTTACCCTGAGTGACTGCCAGACTTTCGGGTCCACCCTACACAGGGATGCATGCCATTCACCTGATTGCAGGGCTATGCACTGCAGATTGGCAGGAAAGAGCACCCCCAGCTTATTTCCCACCTTTCCCCCATTACATTTCTGCTCAGCAATTTTAAAAACTCTTCTGTTCAAGAAGAAACTGCTGAATTTCATAGCACTGGCTGGAATGCCCCTTGAAGGTAGGACCTGTGAATTCTCACATCAGCACCAGTGTCACATTCTCTGTTCTCCTGACCCGGTTCTTACCTACCTGGATAGGGCTCCGCCAGCTCAGAGATTTTCAGACCTGCTTTCATATGAACCGGGAAAAAACAAGGCACTGCATGGAGGGTAGGATCCAACACTTAAACCACAGACTCATCTGGCATCTGCTCTTGTTCTCAAGAAAGCTCCTAGCATTTTTTTTCTCATTCACCAAGAGTTTCCAAAGTCTCATTCAGCTTGATGGCCTCCTTGCTCCTTATGGCTAGAAACTAAACCACCTCAACTGCTCCTGTAGTGCACTCATACCTTTGTGCTCCTGCTCCTGCCAGGAAATCCATCCTGCTCCCATGTCCTTCTCCCTCATGGGACCTTCTTGCTCCTGCCAGTATGCTCAGTCTTGCCAAGCTCATACTGTTCTATCCTTTCCACAGTTTTGGCTTAAATGTGCTGTGACTGAATTAACCACTGAAGCTCTCCTACTGATTCTGCCATCCAAACTGCACCAAACCAAACCACTGTCATATTTGGAAAACTGTCATCAATAAATGGCCAGTCTTAAATACCACTTTCAACTGGCAATGCTGTCTCTTGACCAGTCACCCTGTTGTCATATATGCTTTCTGGGCAGATTGATTTTTGAGCATAAAATGATCTTTCTCATAAACATGAAGTGGGAGGTGTCAAAGGAAAATAGCAGGAAGCAGATTCAAAACAAGCCACAGGAAGAGCTGTAGAGCTTCTTGCTCCAAAATGTGGCCAATTTGAAATGTCTGCATGGCTTCCTGGGGACACTGTGCAATTCCATGGCAGACAAATGCATTGAAGATCAATAGATGAGTGGAAAGTACACCTAGTCCAGGAAGTCCTGTGCCACTAATGGCTGGAGTTTGGGAGAGCACTTGCTGGAGGTATCATTTTATACTCTTTCGACCTTCTGCTTCTGCTTTTGGCTACTGGCAGAAACACAACACTGGATTGTAGTTTTTGGTCTGATCCAGTATAGGCTTTCTTAGGTTCTCATGTTAATTTGTCCCAGACACATGTAGTGAGACAGCAGGGAGCCTCACAGCATGGCTGGAGGCAGAGAACTTTATTTTCCAGGCCCTGTGCTCTGGGGATTAGATTAGAAACAGATTACAGCTGAAGGATCCCTGAGCAGACACGGACTGTGCCAGCTTGGGAGCCGGGCACAGGATAGCTGTTGTGCCCAGAGTAATTATCCTGGCAGAGCTGGGCTGACATGGCTAATAAATAAGAGATGTTTGAGCAAGCAGTTCTTTACAGCTTGCTCCATCTTCCTCTCTGCAGAGGAGTGAGTTGGACCATACAGGCATGTCCTCAGTTGTTTTCACCACTTAGTCCTCCACCCCCAGGGATTTTGCACCGGAGACCTTAGAAACACTCACAGATGCAGAGTGGAAAACATGACTTTCCATGGAAGTCCACTCATTTAGTGCCTTCCCAGGAAACACCAGAAGACTTCTAGGCTAACCAGTAAGGCTCCCTGCCTTCTTGCCACCCAGATGCTGTTGTGAGCAAAATGTATGAACAACTGAAGAAGAACTCTTAGCCTCACCATGAGAAAGGCTGGCTGCCAGAGAGGAAGGAGACAGGAGCAGGTCTGAGGGAAGGTTTTACAAGATAGGATGCAGGGAGGAGGAGCAGGAGTCAGACAAGGAGTTGAACTTACTGACCCTTTCATGAGCAACCTGGGAAAAGTTCTGGCACAGAGACAAGTTTGCTTGCGATTTGCAGCATTGTGAAGAAAGGCTCCTCTCCATAAATAAGCCCCTCTTCTATTGCGGATTAGACAGAACTGAAGAGTGTCTTCCTTGCATATTGCTCAGTCAGGCAGCATTTCAACAGAGCAGAAAAACATTCTCTTTTTTTCTTTTTTTCCCTTCATTCCCCTTCAAGAAGCAGGCTGAGTGTTTGAAAGTTCTGTGGTTTGGTTTGGAGTTCAGTCATCCCTACAGAGAACTTGTTCTGCCAATCTCTACATACATGTCAGCCTAAATAGCAACAGATGTACAGTACCTTAGATGTATAAAATTTTCATAAAATATAACAAACGCTGTTTTTCCACTTGGGATGAGTCATTAACCATATGCTTATGATACTGCTCTTTTCAGGGGAAGAGCTGGAATCCTATGTTTGGGCTAGACAGAGTCCTGTCCTGTGAGGTTTCCCAAGTGCAAGAGCAGGACTCCTTGCACCCCAGTTCCCCTAAGTTCCCTTGGGACCCTGCAGACAGAGAAGTCACAAATCTAGTGTTTTCAGCTTCTTTGTAGGAGCAATGTCTTCTCTGGGGTACACAATCCAGACTACTGGTGAGGGAAGAATAGCACCCCTGTGTAGGTCTGCAAAAACGTGCCAGCATGTGAGCGGGCAAGCAGGGGACATTATTTCAGGGGACATCGAAGCAGACATGGTCTCATCACACTTTCTGTGCTTCTGAAGGCAGTGAGGGTGTGCCTGAGGCACAGAGCTGCTTGGAGCATAACTAGGGGAGCTGCAGAGCTGCACGCAGTCCTCTGTGGGGGCAGTGCCCTTACAGACCATTCAGTCATTTTGACCATTCCTCCTCCTATCAGCAGTAATTAATTGAAAATGCTCTCAGATAATTTTTTACATGATTTGGAGATGGACCTGTTCTGCCTCCCATTACAGCTGGCAGGGATTTCCCCCCACCTCAGCAGGAGTGGAAACAGTCTTTGCTGTTGCAAATGTGTCCTCTCCCTCCAGGGTTTTTTGCTCGCCGAGCCTTCCCTCCAGGTTAGCTGTATGTGCAAATAGGAGTTAATCCCCTGGCTGAAATATTATTTAAAGACAGAACTTACTAAATGCTGCTCCACTGGGGTTTAAGGAGGTTATATTTTATCTCATCAGCAAAACCAGGGCTGAGCCTAGAAAAACAGCAATCCATGAATATAAACAGGAAAGTGATAGTTGAACTTTGTTATGTATTCCAATCCCTCATATATAAGTTGTACAAATCTGGCCACTTTTTTTTAACAAGAACTCAAAATTTCAGTTCTATTTGGTACACTAGGAACATCAATCCTGTTCCCAGTGAGCTGTACTAGCAAAACTATGTCAGCTTCCCCTGGATCTCACAGAGGTGTCCATTCCTGTGTCTTCTTAGTCTTAACCTTTGTGTGATCTTGGCATGATGTGAGGAAATGGCCACTGGGAATTCAGCTGGGGAAGAGCTCACAAACCTAGTTAGTTTTTGTACAATGAGAAGCGTTGCCAAGTCTGTCCTGTGCATTCACAAAATTTACTTCAGTGTCTGGGAAGAGCCACTTACCTTGAGGACAAAGACATTTTCCCAAGAGTCCAGATAATGGCCCAAGTGAACCAGAGGAGACAAAGAAATGTCTAGTGCACAATAGCTAGGTCCACTTGGCAGCTCCAAAATGGAGAAATCTGAAATGGTGCAGCATAGGTAAAGAAAGACCTCTCCTAGCAGTACATGTGGTGGCAATCCTAGTGGATTCAATTAGACTATAAAGCAGCCAGTAAGGATTACCTGGCTTGTGCAGGTGGACTCAGAACATTCTGCATCTACCATAACCAGTCTTTATTTCACCTCTTTCTTCACAGACAATGCACAGGTTATGATTAAATCACTGCTGAATTCTGGTGATCCCCAGCTGACATGCAGACAGAATCTCCAACCTTACAATGTCATGCCTGCAGAGTGTGGAAGGCTATGATCCACCTTCCTTTATCAACTCTTGCTCTGCTGTTCTGTGCACAGTTCAATGCTGTAATCCAAACCATGGTTTATTATTAATGACCTCTTCTTATTTATTTCAGTTACTATGAGCACTTAACACACTCATCGTTGAAGATTATGAGTTTGTTTTATGGGGATTACGTTGGGTAATTATCATTCCAAGTAAGAGAAATGAACTGTCATGTTCCCCCACTGCCAGCAGCTTTTAATCTGACCAGACAGCAAGGAACCCAGGATTTCACAGTTTAAACAGATGGAAAGGTCTGGGAAAGAGGTGTATCTTGCAGCTTCTTCTAAATGCGGCCAAGTTCACACTGAAGCATATTTCTGTCAGGGGCGTATTCCAGAGGTGTGAACCTGAAGTGCCCGGTGAGCATTCGGCTCCAGCTTCCAGCTAAGAATAGTTCGTACAGCAGATTGGAGGTAGCGAGGCCGTTCTTAAATGTCCTGGCCTTTGGCTGTAGTGACCACAACCTTGAATTTCACCTACATGTGTACTGCACAGAGAGCAGAGCACTGGCATAATGTCAGGCTGGAGCAGCTCCTCTGGATGTTTTTCCAGGGGTGTTTCAGGGATTTGATGGAGGTAATATCAAAAAGTATTAAAACTGGGAGTAAGTGGTGGAGTGCAGGCTGGCCTGTTGAGGATATTCAGGAAGAATTGGAAGGCTCCCTTTAAACAGGGCAATTGTGCCAAAGTAGGAGCATGTTCTTTATGTTATCCTAGAAGCATAAAGCAGGGCTCTGGGAACATGAGCAGGGCCAGAGCTGGAGCTGGAGCTGTAAGGGGACATCTCAGTCTGGGTTTGGATATGCAGGGAAGGAGAGCAGGGTCTCAGTGGCTTGCCAGTCTGAGTGTAGGTGCTGATCTCTGGAGATTGGTGACACAATGCTGGGTGCCATGAGGTGACAGACAGCTCCTCAGAGTGGACAGGTAGGACATTGTATTGACCATTAACTGTTACTCAAGTTCCACGTGTGGTCTGAAGGTTCAAACCAGACTACTGCCAGTAAAGCCCTGGCCAGGGGACTCTGGGATCTCTGCCCTACTCTGAGTTGTAAAATGATGACACATCCTTGTCAAGTGGTGTTTAACTAGGTCAGAGGAGGTAGCCGTGGGACCAGGTTGAAGTTTTAGTAGTAAAAACAAAATTAGGCTAATGATGGAGCTCATGAGTGTCCCAAATTCTTTCTTTGAATACAGAAAGCCATATTTTGCCAGTAAGTAGAGGCCATTTGAGGGACAGGGGAGATTTTATGGTCCTCTTTCAATGTACCCTGGACATTGCTGACAGCAGGTTATGTGACAGTGGGACGACTCCTCTGTCCATCTCAGCAGTCATAGCAGTGCTGTGCAGTACTGCTCTGAATGGAAAGGAGATGGCAGCTGTTATGCAAAGCCAAATCCATGGAAGGAAGAAACTGTATCAAGGACTGTCTTGGTGAAGGATAGAGGCATCACAGACATATGTCTGTTTGGACATAAGGTCTCTTCTCCCACAAGTAAGAGATCCATGCTGTGGTACTTAGCTACTTCTGCTAAAATAGTGAACCTCACACTCCTCCCAACACCTCAAACTGGGAGGTGCTGGTGTGAGGGTCACGCCTCACACTCTGCATGGACAGAAAGAAAGGTGTACAAAGGCACTGCCATCTGACCCTTCCTGGAGCAGTCAGCCTTCTTATAGTTTGAGATGACATTCAGGATGTGGAAAGAGGGACTATGCTCAGGAGACTGGCAAAAAGAGATCACAGTTTGACTAGGAGATCACACATAAATATATGTGGGCTGTGCCCAGGCTGTCCCACAAGAGAAGAATTTGGCATGTGTTGAAGATGGGCCAACACATAGGTATTGGATGGTTTCCAGGCATTATTGTTTCTGTAAGCAACACCAACAGAAAGATATTGGATCACCAGCAGTTGTCATGCAAAATCATTCTCAATCCATTTCATCCTCACGAGAACTGTTGCCTTCCACCTCACCTTCACAAGAGATGGTGATAGGAAGATCAGGACTAACTGGGGAGAGTTTTTGACTCAAGCTGAGTTTTAGGAAAGGAGATGCATCAGATCAACATAGTGGTGTTGGAATGGCTGGTAAACAGAGCACTGAAAGCCAGAGGCACATCACAGAGAATTTTACTGACACTGGAGGAGCGACATATACCATGGAGGAGGAAGGACATATTGTGGGGGAAGGTGGAGGAAAGGAGAAAAGAGGTGGCTGGGCTGGTCTGTGAGTTCCCATTACTCTGTGCCTAGTGTTGTTTAAATTCAAACCAGGAACAAGGAGCATGGCTCTCTGTGAGAGCTCTTGTCCAAGCTGCGACACAGAAAGGAAACCTGAGCTGGAACGGGATCTGGTCTGGGCACTTTGAAGTGATTTCTCTCAGTAAGGAAATAATTTCCTTTGTCTGTACATGTTCAGGAAAACTGCCTCACTGGAGACTGTTCTCAGGACATTTGGATCATAATTGTTTTGTCCAGAAAAGCTCCATGACTGGAAATGAAAAAAAAAATTATAAATGGTAGGGGGAAAAAAAAAGCCTTGTGAATATATATTACATCCATATGCAGAGGGACAAAAAGAGGAATCAGGACTCAGTTAAAACCACAGTCAGGGTCCCATTCTGCACTCAGCTACTCTGGGTTTGCCCCACCATGAACACCAAGACAAACCCAGACTCAAGGAACATGAAGGCAGTTGTAGGCAGCCCTCTCCCTGGTAGACACCAGTGGTTTTGTTTGGTGCTGTGACATTTGGAGTTTCAAAATATCACGTGTTTTTGTGACATCTCTGCAGTGTGAGGAGATCAGAAAGCTTCAGTAGAGATAGACACAGGACATGCATTTAGAGGTGTTTTGCCAGGACAGAGAGGAGAAGGGGCACCTGGTCATGGATGTAAAGAGGCAGCAAATGCTGCCAGGGCTCAGGTTTCTTTTCTTTCTGACTGTTTCAACAGGCTTGTTGTTCATGTTCCCTGCCAGCAAGAGTCAGGAGCATTTGTCACCTCTCCTTGTGTCCCAGTGTCCTGCTGCCTGCATGTGGGACAATGAGCAGCAGGCCTGTACTGTGGCCTCCTCTGGGGTGCCGAAGCCCTCATCCCACTTGGGGCCCAGCTGGGGTCCCTCACATGTGCGTAACTTCTACTGCAGTTGGTGCAAGTGTTATGTCTGCGGGATTAGCTGTGTCCCTGGGCGATTCCTAATATTTTCTTTCCTCACATTTTTCACATTGGAATATTTAACAGAGTCATAGAGATCCGGTGTCCAAGAGACCATTCCCCTTCCAGAGCAGAATCTCTCCCTCCAGTACACTTGCCAACACGCTGTCCAGTCCAATTTCAAGTGAGTCAAATGTTGGTGTTTCCATCTTTGCCTGGAAGACAATTCCACTGCTCAAGCAGTCCAAGCCATTAGGAACATTTTCCTGATATTCAGCCTAAATACTCTCTTTCTCAAATTTATCCAATTTCTCCAGGGCTTCATGTTACTGGAGATGGTCTCATACTTAAATCTCCTGCTGTGCCTTTCCCTGGACAAATTTACTTTGTTCTTTCATAGATGAAAGAAGGGGAGAGGAGGGGAGGG
>VZTJ01003242.1:2345373-2385348 GCA_013397795.1 Orthonyx spaldingii
TGGGTGCATTCCCATTGTATCGTTGTTATCATGGAAGCAGAGAAATGTTTCTAGAGGTCTCAATTAAAAGACAAATTTGAATTCTTCAAGGTGCTTCTTTGATCCATTGGCACTTGATGTTGCCTATTTATTGAAAAATAGGAACATCATTTGTAGTAATAATAGAAGCTTCTTCCCATCCCATGAAAACCCTGTAACTGTACTTTAGAGAGAATGCATCTACCAAAGTTATTCTTTTTTTGTGTCTCATGCAGTCTTTAACCTCAAGAGGTAGTGCTCAGCTAAACATAAACAATTGACAACTATGGTGACCACTTTGTTTCCTGTCCAGTAAAGGAAAGAGGCAAATACTTAATTTTAAGACTTAGCTGAATTCAATTTTTGTGCTTTGGACACCTGTCAAATTTGAAATGCCCAAAACCACAAACATGCTTCATGCAGGTCAGTAAACAGCACTGTGGAGAAGGGGATTTTATTCTCCGTGGTCACCCTCCAGCCTATGCTAAACAGCTACATTTCAATCAGTTGCAAGCACTCATAGCAACCATCTCATGTAAGGGTGAAATAATGGAAAAACTGAAACCAGCTGCTTCCTGCCCTAATCTCTCTGAAAGAGTCCTTTGGAGCATGATTCCTAACGTGTATGCTTTAGTTTTCATTTGACTGGTTCGCTGGTGTTCGAAAATATCAGTCTTGTACTCCAAGACAACAACACATATTCACTAATTAATGAAAATCTGAGGCATTTATGCATCTTAAATGAATTATGGAGGTTGTGAACTCTACTTACTTCAGTCTTTTCTTTGATTATTAAAACTATTTGTATTTCCTCCCTTTCTAGTTCTTTTGCATTTGAAGAATAAATTACAAGTAACCAATCAGATTATTTCTTCCCTTTATGGCAACAAATGTGATAGGGGTTCAGACATCTTTCTTCTCAGTTATTACCTACTAGCATTATCTACCAGAGGCAACAGGTTTCTGCAGGCCTCATGCCCAAACCTGCTGGTTCCTTAGCAGAATGAAATGCCAAAGCTGTTGAGTGCAGAAGGTATTTGTGCATCTCTGTTTCTGCCCTAAACTTTATCTTCTGGCTGCACTGAAACCTCACTCCTAAAGTCTCTTACTTTTGTGGGGAATTCTTCCTTTGTGGAGGAGAGGAACACAGATGGGTAACTGCACATCAGTGTGTCTCAAAAACTAATGTATGTCTATCTCTGTTATGTAAAAGAAAACTCTGATAATGGGCACTGGCTCCAAATATCACCAAATTAATTACTGGTTGCACTGCATGCTGCTAATAAATGCAAAAAGCCAACCTAAATATGAAGTGTTAGATAGCTGTGCTGTTGGCAAACATAGCAGCCCAATGTTTGAACCCTCTGGGCTGTAATGCTATCTCCAAGCACTATTAAGGGAACACCATCCCTGCCCTGATTTACTGAGGTGAACAGCCTTCTTCAGATCCCACTTTGAAACCCCCCACTAGGCTAATACCCCCAGGAGAGAGAAGGTGAGAGATAAGAGGACAGAAAGTTAAGGCTAAAGCAGTGGGGTGATTTTTATTCTTATTCTTTAATTACAGTGTTTGAAATGTATACCCAATGAATAAATGCTGATGTGTTGTCTACCACATAGCATCATCAGATCTCCAAATGTTTCACAAAATCTGCATCATTATTCTGATTTTACTGGGATTCTGAGACTTTCAAAACAAAATAAGGTGCTTGTGCACCACTGAGGGAAAGTATAGGGAGATGGATGTTTTCGGGAGAGTATTTTTTCTACTCTGTTTTCCATGTATGTCCAGTGGTCATGTCCTCACTGTGAAGGCCTGACCTCCAGATGTCCAGAAGTTTTTGACAAAACTCCAGTGTCTTTTTCTTTTTTTTTTTTCCCTGCCCAGGCAAATTTTCCAGTTGGAAACTGATGCCATAGCCAGGGAAAGCCAAACATATGGAAGTTTCACATTTTGCAGACAGGAAACACTCAGGGGACCAAAGGTCATCCACCAGACTGGGGCTAAAGCCAGGGTTACAACCCACATTTCCTGACCTCTGAGGCAGTTCTAAACCCACTAAACCCCCTTGTCCGTCTTTGTACGCATTATATTTCCTCCATTCTTTCCATGGCTTTCAAGAGGACCTAAAGCCCTGTGGACGTGGTTTCCACAGTGTATGTTCAGCTGGCTGACTCGACGGTCCTCTGAAGCCTCAGGCACTGTTTTTGTAGAAATATGTGGTGATAATAATGCGCCCGCCTGCCCTGTGCATGCTAATACGGTCACCACACTGCTTTGTCAGCTGCCTGGAGCTGCTGGCAAGCCCCAATCAAAGTACCCTCACTGGCCTCCTTTTCTGCCAGCGGATGTTTGCCGCATTCAGGTGCCTGTGAGGCCACATCCTCCCTTCTCGTGTCAGCACATTGCCGAGCAGTGAGAGCAGGCTGGGCTGGGATCGCTGGCATGTTGTTCATGAACTGTCTGTGCTGATTTCAATCCGTCCCAAGCGGCTTGGTGTTTGTACAGGCTCTTGTGGGGTGCTGGGGTGTTCAGGAGATGCCCTAGGCTATTACAGTTTATTTGAGCTAACTTCCTTTCTAACTTCCACCCCATGCCTAACTTTCAGACAAACACTGTTCTTCTGGATTTGGCAGTAAAGCTCATTGTTTTGGGCTAGATCCTCTTTTATGTGACTTTATACAGGTAGTTGGTCTCCCTTTCAACATAGTGGGTGTTCCGGGCCAAATCCAGAAAGGCTGCTCTCCTTGAGAGGGTCTCCTGACACCAGAAAGCATGTCAGAGGGATTGAGGAGGAAGATGAGCCATTCCCTGTGTGAGCATGAGGATTGCAAGTTTTATTTGGACAATAAAAATGTCCCTCCACGTTAAGCTGCATAAGCTGGAGGTCAGTTCACCCAAGGGATGGGACAAGGTTGAGCTTACAGCAAGAGGACATGGGGCTAATTCTAGGAACACTGTGTTAGCCCCAGGGGATTTGTTTATATTCTGTATATCATCTCCACTTGAAGCTGTAGAAAAAGGTGTGTAAGAGAAAGGGAAGCATGCCTGTATGTGCATGTACATTTGTGTTTGTGATGCTCCATGAAAACACCAGCGACAAAATCTCCTTTTCACTTTTTCCCCTCCTCTGGACTGATTTATTAATAATTTGTGTTCCATTACAGAAAATGGGCTTTTATGTGAATTGTATTGTGCCCTGAAATTGTTTAGTGGCAGATCATAATTTACTATTGGGGTTTCAGGAGTCAGTGCAGAGCACAATGCCATCTCCATATTCATATTTCAGATCTGTCAGAGCACCCGGATTGTTCGTGTAATCAGATGGATTTCCATTCCAGTCCTTGAGAGACAAGAAAACTGGCCATCACAGAGAGATCCTTGGCAATTAAAATGAATAAGAGCTGCCACTCTCAGTGGATGTCTTCTGGGTTACCATGGGGGACAGAGATTGGTATGAGGTTTAATCAGGCACTAACAGCACCTTGCTGGGAACTTCATGGCTGATAAAGGCAGCAGCACCAGACCAAGTAGCTCCTCTCTTTTTAAAGGGAAAGGAGCCTTTTTTTTTTTTTTTTTTTTTTTAGATATAATAAATCCTGTGAAGTTTTGTAGTGCTTGATACCAGAGAAGAGTTAGAGGGTTTGGGGTTACTTTTCTTCTCTTCCCCACAAATGAATCACCCCTCTTTGTGGGATAAAATCAAGCAAAATGTGCACGCTGGATGCTCAATACATTTGCAGGGTGGTTTTTAATTGCTTGTATTTTGCTTGTGTGGTGGCTATTAATGTGATATTTGGCTTTTTAAAATTAATTTTTCTGTGACTTTGTGGCTATTGAAGGGTGACAGATTGGCAGGCCAGAGTTGGAAATCCTTTATTTATCCCCAGAACAATTACAACGCAGGCAGCAGCAATGAAAGCATCCCCAGCCGGCGTGGAAGGCCCAGAACAAGGATGAAGGAAAGTCTTCCCAGCCTCTCTGCTGAGACTGCTATTAAAGATACCAATTAGTGCCAAACTGTATTTTGTGATGGAGGAGGCACCGTTCCTCTAGGACAGGACTGTAGCTGTGGCACGTTTACTCCTCAGCTGGCTGTGACTTTCAGCCCTTAACAAAATGGCCTGACATATTCCCTCCAATCTTTGTGGCTGGATGCAGTGTGGTGCAAAGCCTCAGGTGAGCTGCAGTGCACTTTCTGTGAGAGGCCGTGACGAGGAGGGTCTATGCAAACCAGCAGCACAGAGAGGGGCACAGGGGGGTCAAGCTGCTGCTGCCTCCGTGTCATCCGCAGAGCCTGGCTTGCTGAACCTGCCTGTCACCCACTCTTTGTTTAATGGGACTGGCCATGAAAGGAATAAAAGATAAAGGAAATCCTCTCTTCTTGTTTTTTGCCCCCAAATGGGCGCACCCATGTTTCCATTCTATCACTGGAACAAATGAAAACATTTGTACACTGGAACACAGAAATATTAAGGCTTTTTCTTGTGAGGCTGAAGAGCCACAGCTTCATTTATACATTTACAGTTCCTTGGCGTGAAGTGGGTAATGGAGTGGGTTGTTTAAGGTACAGTGTACAGTGCTCAGAGCATTCCTGTGTGCCAGGGTTTTCCTTCAAGAAGACTTGACGGTGACTGTACTGCATCTTAGCTGTCAAGCTATTTTTTCCTTGCTAGGTTTCATTTGTGTTTTTCTTCACCTTTTGGAGACCCCTTACCTCTCCCCTCTTAAATCTATGCTCACCACAGAGCAGACATAATCCCAGATTTTCAGTAAATCAACACTATATGCTCCCTACTGACTAAGAGAATTTGATACTGACAGATTGTTACACCTAAAAGAAAAATACTGCCATAGTTTCTCTAGCATGCTTTGCCTGCAACAGCGAGCAAGGACGGATGTGTGATATCCATTATGAATGTAACAATACAGGTAGCCTACCATAATACTACTATTTTTATTTACATTTCATGATGAAGAGCATGGGTGCAGCCATGAATCACTGTCCTCCTCTTTTAGCTCAGTAAAACCACAGTGTCCATAATATTGCAGCCATACAATTAACTCCTTTCAGCAGCAGCACTACAGATTTTAGTCTTGTGCAAAGCCATTGTTTAATCTACACATGTATAGAAACCACCCTGTAGAATAGCAACATTTTACATTTATATGACACCCGACATCTGAGTATCGCTACGTGCTGGACAGATGTGTAATTAATGTTGCCTTTCAACCTCTCTGTTTGGTGGGTAAATTCTAGACTGGGAATGAAGTTATATTCAATCCTAAAATGTGATGCTGAGCATCAGCAATGCCTGTATGCTGTATAATTCTCCCGTGTACTCAGTGAAGGGATTAAATGCATTCCCCCTCCTCACCCTGAATTTTCCTAGACCCCTTAAAGGGCTACTACTGCCTACATAATCTTCATCCCTGAACTCAAATCCTTTGGATCCTCTGGGGCCCTTATTAACTGGATGTTTGCTATGCTCTGCCTTGAAATGGTCTTCAATCTCCTTATTGTTTTGCAAAGACCATGCCATGATTTCTGAGCAAATCCTTCCCTTTCATCTGCCCTTTATTAGCTCAGATGGACAGAAGTGAAGGGAACTCTCCTTTTGGCAGTGTTCAGTGAACTACATAAAGATACCATGTGCAAAAAGAGATGTTTGGGTCTGATGAACTCTATCCTGCCCAGACCCACCACAGTGTAACCCACTCCAGACTGGCCCGTTCTAAGGAGCAGTGGTACCAGCCTGACAAGCTTAGGCTGTTCCTGAAAACCTTGGAGCAGCATTTCAACCTCTGGACATATTATTTCACCTTTGCAGAGAAGAGATCTTTGTAATGCTGCTTGGTTATTTAATCATTCCTGAGTTTTCTCCTGGGAATAAGCATGGACTTGGGGATGGCAGAGAGGAATAGGTGGTTGGATGCTTTCCATGCCAACAATGGTTAGATTCCCATCTGCCCTGGAGGGAGAAAAGTACTGAAACATAAAGGAAACAATGTGCCAAAACACTGTCATAAGAAAGAAATCACATCCTCCTCCTTCCCTCCATTTCCCTTTGAGGCAGAGGAAGGTATGTACTAGTTCCATGTCTGAAGGAAGCTGACTTTGGGTGACCAACTCAGCGTGCAAAGAAGGCTGGGGCATTGGCAGGGTCCAAAGGAGAGCTAAAGATGGCCCTGGCACAGGTTCACCAGCTGAAGTAATTCACTGGCTCTCCCGGATGAATCAAGAACTACCGTGATGGAGAAAGGAGATCTCTGGACCACAGGGCAGATCTGGTAACAGCTGTGGCATAGCCCAGGGCTCGGCTAGGCTGCAGAGGGTCTGCTCCTTTCCAAATACCCACAGGACTGAGAGTCCAAACACTGGGACTTGCCAGTGGGACAAAAGAAATTAATCAAAGAGCTGTATTTCAAAAGAGGACACAAGAATACTGGAATAGAAGGCAAACATTTTATCTGTCCAGTTGGCTAGAGATTACACAGGCAAATTTATAGGTGTTAAATTGGACACCAGAGGGCTTCCATATTGTTCTGTGAATGAATGTATTGCAGAAGTAGTAATATTAAACACAACAGAGGCAAAGCAGTGTTAAACCCTCTCACATGTTCTATACTCTGTTTAGTTGGGCTGACAGACAAATTACTGCTGAAAAGAAGAATTTTCTATGGTTTGGGTAGGATTCACCTTAAATTTTCTTGTCATCCAGTGATGACCATATCAGCAGAGCAGTGCAGTGCCATGGTACAATATTTTAGAGCATCGGTTAAGGTTACTTAGGGCACTGACCTAAGAAGGAAGAATGGCACCTCCTGGTAGCCCAGTGCTCACATGTACAGCACCTGGGGCTTTTCTTCAAGGGTTTCTGTCCAAATACTAACCAGACCCAACCTCACTTAACTGATGAGATTTGACAAGGCCACCTCAGAGCAAGATGCTGTGGCTACAGGCAGCGTTGCTTACCAGTCTTGGCCAGATAGGAAGGGAGAAGCTGCAAATAGTAACGTGTGAGAGAAGCAGAGAGTAAAAAGAGAATTAAGGCAGGGGAGAAGAGGCTGAAACTAAGAAGTGGTTCTGGAGTGAGGCGTATGTATTTGTGCAGAGGCTGAAAACATTCTCAGGCTCTTCTAAAAGACTTATTTGAAAAGACTGAACAAATTTCAGAGCAGAACCAATGCCTCTGTAACCACTGATTCTGGGATAGATTTACAGCATAAACCCACTGGGACAGATTTGATGTTGGAGTGAGTGAACACAACTCTATTGAAGTTAATGGACTTGTGCCCGCTTATATCAAAGATGAATTTAGTCTATAGAGAAAGAAAATGGGATTTAACCTGCAAATCACTTGTTATAGAGACTAACAACATAATATGTGGTGAAAAGGCAAGCAAGAATTCAGGAGCGTGCTTAAAATGCTTCATTCTCTGCTCATCCGAATAGCCTGCATTCCCTGTGTTTCTAATTACCCAAAACCTGTCTAGCACTGGGAAGAAGAGTGTTTAACATTCATACTATAGTAGCAACCAGAGATCCTGTGAGGGTCCCATTACACTCATTGCTCTACAAACACAAAAGCATGCCTAATCCCTGCTCAGAAGAACTTCCACTTCTTCTCTGTGGACATGGAGGCCAATTAGAATTGCTGAAGTTCAGATTTGGAGTCAAGGTATTTAATACTGTGGAACTGATACCCGAGGGGTAATAACTAGTAGACATACCTATAGCACAGCCAATTTTTGGGACATCAAGACTGGAATACTTGGACACCAAATATTCAAATACCAGATTAAAATTGATTAACAGAATGAATGGACTGTCTACAGCATCTGTGTTGTTGTCAATAGGGTAATAAATCAAAAGGAGAGAACACTGATACAGGGACAAATAATTATTGCTTGTGTATAAAATCTTACATTGTACTCTGTAAGTATTTTGAGAGATTTGGATGAAAGCAACTATCATCAAAGTGAACTATTAAGGCTGTTACTAATCAGATTAATAATACAAATACTGTTGACTTGTAATTTGAAAGTATCATCTGCTGTATCCTGGCACACGGAAGATACAGCCAGCTAATGAAGCAATGACAGGTGACACAGGAATTTTTTTTCTCTTGAAGGAACAATTTGTGAAACGGTTATACAGACACAAAGTGGTGATGGTCATGTATTTGCCATGGCTGTGTGCCAGTCCATAAGACAAGCTCACACCCAGAATCTATATAAAACATTAAAACCAAGGAAAAACCAAATTGGTTTATACCTCATAAAACACTAATTTAAAAAAAACAGTATGGGACCAACCATAGAGCCTTCTCCATACCACTTTCTTTCACCACTGTCAGTAGATGTGTTTTTAAGCAGTTGTCTGAAATGGAACAACTTTCAGCTGGATTATACTCTGTGTATGTTAGTGGGTAGCTCTCTGATTCCTGTCACCCTTTCCTCCTGCTTCTCCTCTGACGTGGCATGTCAGAGGCATGCCAAGATAGGGCAGTCTCAGAGGGACTGTCAAAAAACAGCACAACCCAGAGCATCCCTGAGGCTGTTCTGAATTGCACCAGGGGTTAACCCTGCCTCCAGCCAGCCTCAGGATTGGGGGTGTACACACAGTGTGGCACAGGCCACTATCTCCCCACTCTGTGGTAAACTGACTGATACTCAAGGGCGTCCGAGAGCAAACTCAATAGAGCCAGTCTGGATTCGTTGTGCTGTAGCAGGAAGCAAAGCCAGATCCTTTGCCCCTCTTTTGCCCAGAAGAACAGACCATCCATGTTCTGTCCCTCAGCCACCAAAACCTAATCCAGAAGCGACTCCACAATTTTTCCCAAGTGTTACCTGTATCCAAACCTGCCAGGTAGAGAAGTAACTACCTGTCTGCAAATACATTCACCATGTCAGCCCATGCTAACTCTCCCAAGACAAGTACAAGTAGGGAAAAACATTGCATTTTTAAACAGGCACATACTGTTGGAGGATGTATCCTTTGCTGTCCAGGACTGGGAAGCCTCTAACACTGCTTAATTATCTCCAAGATGAAGGGCTTAATTGGGAATGTCAAAACCAAACTTTCTTCTCTTTGAAGAGCTGTCTGCCTCACATGGTGCTCAGAAAAATAATAGACAGCAAAATCAGTTCAGTTTTCATTGTTTCCTTTCAATACCATAAAAATGGAAGCAGTCAGGGAAATACTTTAAAATGTGTTTCCCTTGCTTCCATCTGCATACTCAGTACTTCTGTGATGACACCCAGACTCAGGCAAGAGAATGATGATGAAGGTCAAGTGTGGAGAAAGGGAACTCTAAACAATAATGGATGATTTATAGCATACAGTGAATCTTATCTGGGTCACACTTTTGAAGGGCCCCATTTCTCAACTCTTCTAATTCTTGAATTAATTAAGTTCTCATACCCATTATTTTGTTTCTCTTTTTCTATGCAGCCTGAGACACAGAGGTGACAGGCTGAGTGATGCACTTCAGAGCAGTGATTCTTCTTGTACTGCGTGAAAGAGCTTTCAGCAGAGCTTTGTCTCTGCAGCAGTAGCACTCAGAGACACTCCTCACTTGAGTCTTCTTCACCTTGCTCTTGCTTTACTTATTCAGACCTCTTCCACATCTTCCTTAACAACCACTACCCAGATTTCACTTTGGTGGCCTATTGAATTGGAAGTTTTTCCTCCAAGAGTGCTCATCTAAAGAGGGTTAAGACCTTCCTACAACCCCCAGGCATTTGTGATTACATGGGGCAATGGACTCTTTCCACAGAGGAGACTACTTAAGGGAAAAGACACACTTATTCTCTTTGGCATTCCCATTGCTTGCATGGACCTCATCCATCTTCCTGCACTGACACTCAGATTCTGCTGTTGCAAGTGCAATGCGATCATAGAGCTTGTCAGAGGGACCAGGTGGTCGTCTCCTTACAGTCTGATCTTCCACATTTTGTCCACAGAAGCTTTGATCCTATAAAGTGGCCCTTGAAGAGCATTCTTGGTGTGTCTCCTGCATAGGTGGCCGTCTGAGTTCTTTGTAGGCTGCAGCCTGAAAACCGTAAGCTCAAGTTCAGAAAACTGCCTACCAGACTCCTGCAGCTCTGTGAGAAAAGAGAAAACAAAAATAATAATAAATTGTTAAGGACAATCAGGAATTAGTTCTGCAATAAATCTATATCCAATCTGTCCCCCGTACTCCTGTGTGTTTACTTATATTTATAAGATTTGTTTTATGAATGATTTGCCATTAATGGAGAAAGGAGAGATTAAGAAACAAAAGCTGTAGCTTCAATCCATCATTAGGGAATTAATCAATTGGCAGCCTGTGCAGACAGCTATTTAGATCTGTGGCCTGAACAGCTTAATTGGGGGAAACGTTTTAAAAGGGCTAGAATGATGTTCAAAGGAGCATAAATTAGCCCGTTTTGGACCCATCACATGGCCTAATTTAACAACTTTTATACCTCAGAGTTTGGCAAGTGGTCACATCTCTTGAGTTTCTTAGCATCTTCCTATGCTGATATGCCTGTAAAGTATATTTCCATCTGAAAATGATTAACTAGAAATGCTCCAGCTACCCAATAAAAGGAAAGGGGAAAATGCCTGTGCAACACTGTCCATCCTTTCCTGGGTTTGCCTCTCCCTATCCAGCTGTAGGTGTTTGATGCAAATGAAGGTAGAAGCAGATCAAGGCCTCCTTCACCTCAGGTCTCAGCTCCCCCATAGGGCTGATGGGATTTTTATGTTACTGCAAAAAAAAAAAAAAAGGGTGCATCTCAGGGTTTCTTACTTTTACTGTTGGTTTGTAAAGTGTTTTAGCCTCTGCAGTACATTAAATGAGGTGTTTAAGTGGAAAACCCCAACATTATCTTTTACTAGGAACAAGTGAAAATTCATAAATGCAAGTTTCCTGGAAGTTCAGCATTTTCTGGGATGTGGACCTTGAACTGGCTTTGAATTCAGCAGAAAGCCTATTTATGCTTGGCCAAATCAAATCCCCATGAACTCCCTAACCCACTTGCGTGCTTGAAATCTGGGACTGGTCCCAGAGGTGAATTTCTCAGTCTCAGCATGCTGCTGCCACCAGTGCAATCAATGCCTATGTGCTCTGCTCCTCAAGCCGTTGAGGCAGCGCAGTTCCAGCTCGTACAGTTACTTCTGGTTACCTCACGTGGGGTCGGGGAGATGCTGCCTGGGGACTTTCAAACAAAACCATTTAGCTTTAAGGCTCTAAATGTTTCAGTGTCTTTGCCAGGCAACGCCCTGACAACACAGCTAAACCAAACTAACCTTATACATATATTGTACATGACGTTTGTTTTGGAGCAAACTTGTTGCCCTGCATTCCAGTCCTCCAGAGGCGTCATGCCATCCTCTTTATTCATCAGGAGTATGCCCAAATCCCAGAGTTGGTTAATGTGCAGCCTATCCACATGCTTCCCGTCTCTGAAGGAAAATGCAGAATGAAGCATCCAGACTCAGTTCCAGGCACAGTTGTTGTTAGCCCGGCAGGTTTCAAACGTGCTTGCTAACAGCATCATTGATAACTGTATGCCCTTTCAAGCTCTGGTACAGACATCATGTTTTTTGTGCAATTCTTGGGCCGTCTCTTCTCCTGGTGGGTCAAGAAAGTTCAGTCTTTGGTCTTTAAGGAGTCAAAATGATTGCATATTCTACCTGAGCAGTGCTAAAATGTTTGGTCGTTGAGCATATAGCTCTGATCTCAGGCCCCCTGGAGGTATACCTGAGATGTTCTGACTTATTCTGACCTTTCAGAGGTATAAATGGGATAAGAATCTGGTTGTCTTTTCCTACTGATATGACCCCTGTTAGACTGATGAACCTGGCATAGAAGCAGTTGGTATCTTTTAAGAGGATTTTTCTTATACATTTACTCACAACTAATTATTCACCAGTTTATACTTGTGACAGGATTTGGTTTAGAGGATCTCTTCCACAGAGCTCTGGGATCCACAGATTGTATATTTTGATAACCAAACCCACACCCAAGACAGGTTGCAATTTTGGATGTATCACTCTTTATATCTTATTCTTTATTCCATTGGCACTAGCTTTAAAAGTAGATTACAGAAAAATACTGTCTCTTGAAAACATGGTAGCAGGAACAAAGCTAAACCAACACCAAAGCTCTGGCAAAAACTAAAGATACAGGAGAAAGTGTTCATTTCACAATATGATGCCACAAAAAGAGAAAGAAAAAACTCAGAAAAAGCATCCCTCCATTTTGCCTCTCAAACCACCAGAATGACACGCAGACACTGTCTGGGAAAAGGTAAAATACAGATAATGCCGGATGAAGAATTGCCACTTAAACATAATTTCAAGCCAACTTCACCTAATAACTGAGACAGGGTGTGGCTTGCAGCAAAGGTTTACACCTTATAGTGTGTGACCACTGAGTAAGTTTTTCAGCTCCATGGCAGTTCCAACACTGGCTGTTGCTAAACATCTTCAGTACAGAACAAAGGCAGGGGTCCAAGACGACCACTTAATTATCACCAGTTCCCTGAGAGGGAAAGACAAGAACATCTGTACCACTAGACATCTTTTACAGCACAGAGCATCTTCCTCAGCATGTGACACCTTGTCCCCTTGCAGGAGCAGACCCATTCTGCTGGGAGATGTTCCCTTTGTATCTGCAAAGACAGGAGCAAAATGCATCTGATTGGCATGGCATCCATTAGTCTGAAACATTTATTCTATTTGTTTATTTCTTACACTACAGTATGAGCTGGCATGGGAAGTCTAATCTGCAAGCTCAAGTTCTGTGTGGGAACTAAGAAGTGGTGGTTTTGCTGTGCACTGAATTATTTCAGAATAAACAAATAGTACTGATGGATCAGGACAGGGAGCAGGAGACGAATCTGTTCATTCTTCCTTCAGCCCTGTATATAACACTATGTGTTTGGCAGGCTACAAAGCTCTCTTTTTTCTGTGTCTTAAAATACAATGCCAGATATTCGAAAGGGTAGCCTTTTAACTTTTGCACGTTGAACATAATCAGTGATTAAAGGAAGTGGAAAATAAAATAAAAACAAAAACAAAAAAAAGTTTTAAAAATGAAGAAAAATAAAGAAGACATGATCTGACAACCTATGCAGTTCAAGCCCATGATCCTATACCTCATAGAACTACACAGACTAATGTATATATTTCAAAATCTATTAGTTTTCAGAGCTCTTGACTTGGTATTTTAGTTACAGACAAATTCATCCCAGTAAATAAAAGTAAAATGGAGAACTTGGAAATGAACTGATAGAAAATAAGTAGATTTTCATGGCATAGGAAGTTTCTACCACTTTTAGCTAACCTGTTACTTTTCCATATTCCTGGTATGTATGGACATATGAACCGAAGTGTACAAGAGTGTCAGCCCAGATCAGTTATTGACATTACACAGAAGCTTACTGAACACACCAGAGGAGAAGCAAAGTCACACAAAAGAACTCACTTACAACTACATGCTGCTGCCATACTTCCTATCTGTAAAAAAATCCCATCACTAATATCAGCAAGAATTTTCCTGTTTCATTTTGCACAAAATCAGAGCAGGCAATGTATGTGCGTGGTTTCCCAGCAAACAGTTCCTTTTACATAAACTGTAAAGCTGAATGGGAACTGATCACCATTTGAAAAATGCCTGTTTACATTTGTGAACAGGCCCACTTAAAGTAATGTAGGGAGGTTTTGCTTTTAAACATTAAGTGACTTAAGGAAAATCTGTCACAATAAAGGAATTCAATGTTCAGTTTTTAATGGACTGCGTTTTTGTCACTGTTCTTGCTTCTCATCTTCTTATGGCACCACTGCAAATATCTAGTTCTTCCAGTAATATTTTTGTCTCCTCTTAAAATGAGTTTCCACACTTACCTAATTTCGTATGGCATGAGCAAGTGTCTAAGGCTTGGAGCAGTACATCATTTATAACACTCCTGCTAATTGAAGAAATGTGGGCCAAATCTAAATAGTATGTCAACTTCAGCAGTTTCGGGAAAGTGATATGTCAGATATCATTACGCTCACAGGATATAGTAGAAGGAAATAGGCAGTAATCAATATGCAATATCATTGAGTTGGAGTTGACTTCTTCTTGGCAATGAAGCATTAGTCTGTGCAGACATACCAGCTCCGAAATGCTCAGAAAACCAATTAGCTTTACATGAAAGGTGGGATAATCCACAAGTAATACAAGAACATTCAGTTAGATGGTATTCAGATTGTCTCTTTCATTTACTTACTTGTGAGTTGAGAGGGTTTTGCAACACTGTTTTCCAAACCAAAATGCTAAGAGTAGTGCAGGTTGGCATCAGTCAGTGTTCAAGACTTTATCAAATAAATACAGGTTCATAACCTCGCTCTCCCAAACTGTATGTCTGCTCCACTACAGCAGCCACTAAATTATTCCCAGCTAAACTCCCTTTCACCATGAATCATCTTCCTAATGAGGCATGCCTACTCGCAAATCCCAAAACCAGGCCCCCCTGCTGTGGAGAGCTAACACCCCATCAGCTCTCATACCCCATGTCTAGCACTGTATAATCTGTGCTATGTGCCACGCATATTATGTGCATGCAGCCACCCTTCATCACAGCTAATGCTACCAGGGCTTGGTTTGATTGGCTCAGATGGATGAAGCAAAGCAGCAGCTGGGAGGAGCTATTTGATTAATAATAAATAGATACAAAGATTTATGATTAACATGGAACATCTTAATGATTTACCATAGCAGTGAAACCAATAGGCTGATATTCCAATCCGATTTCTACAAATTTGTATAATCCTCAGGGTAAAACAATTTAATGTGCTGTCTCTTTTATAGTTACAAAAGGCCTTTCATATGATCAATTATACATAAGAGTATAATAAATGTAACTTTCTTCATACTAATCACATCTAACTTAAATTCTCTTGTCGGTCTTTGGAGTGTATGTAGCATTCCCCATAAAGTTTTTAGTCTCAGCTCTTAGCAAAAGTTAATATACCCAGAACTTCCAAATAAATCATCAGTACAAGGGTCTTCACACTAGTAAAACTGTTCAGACAATGCAGTTTATTAGCAAAGCACTCCCTTATTCCAGTCAATCCCCTTGTTTAACACAATGAACTTGCTGCTTCATGTCAGGGGGTTGTCTGGAGATTATGGTGCTGGATCTTTAAAGTTTTGAAAAGAAGCATTGTATCAATGTCATGACTCAGGGCAATGCAAAAATAGCATAAAAGATAACATAATAGTAATATTTTGCCTAGTAGATAGATCACAACTAGGAAATGGAACTGCATGAACACATGCAGACAAAGAGTCTCGAAAGCCATGTGGTTTATTAAAAGTTTTGAGACAGAACTACCATCTAATGTAATTTTGGTTTCTAATTTCCATAGAATTGCAATTCATAAAAAGAAAACTGCATGAAGTCCTTCATATGAAAGCAAAAGAGAGAGGCAGAGTGAGGGTGTTCACCTCATACGCATAGTGAAAAATAATCTCTAAGTTAAATACAGGGGACTATGTTGAAGATGACAGCAGACACCAAGAGCAATAGAAAGAGACAGTGGAAAAAGTCTTCCTACTGTGTTCTAGTTACCTGTTTTGGCACATACAATGTTCTTCAGGATGCATAATCACAGTATGGAATGTGTATTCATTCATTATCAGACATCCACAGAATATTCAATGGATGAAGAAAGCAGTTGAGACTACCTGAACAGGTGTAAAAGAGTAAAAAAATATCATGTGTTTGAAGGGTGGAAAGGGAAGACTCGGCACATGATTGCAGGTTCCTATAGTGAGAGTAACAACTCTATAAGAAACATTTCTTGTGGGGCATTAGAAACCTCCAAAATTTTGACTAAGTGCTAAGACTTTGGGACCTTCCTTGAAACCAGATCCTGCAAATATCTCAAAGACTTTTGATCTGATAAAGAGTAACCTTTGTTCTGCGAAACCCTTTTCACTTCTGGGTGCATGGAATGAGAGAGAGACAATAGATGTAATAGAGATCCTTCATGAGCAGGACTTTGGGATCTGTGTGCAAAAATACACCAAAAGTACATCCATGCCTGTGATGCAATTAATGGCTCTGAAAAAAACTGCAACTCAAAATAAATCCAAATCTCTTTGGAGGTTGCCCTATTCTTTTCCCTCTCTCTTTTTGAAAGCTGCCAGATTTAGGTTCTCCCTTTTAACCACAGGTGCCAAAACTTTATATTTTCCAAGTGAAAATTCCAGTTCTGCCATGTTCACCAGACTTCAGGAATTGGCACTTTAAGAATCCTCCTCCTTAGTGTTAAGCACTCTTAACAAAATCAAAGTTACTCGAGTAGCAGAACTAACATTGAGTTAATTGCCTATCATACGGTTTTGTAGTATTTGCATGCACTGTCATTGGTGTACTGTTGTGAGTTGACCTGGCTTTTGAAAATATTGCCCTTAAAGTCTGGCACATTTTTAGAACCAGGCTGTCAGTGAAGGAAAAATGAACTGGAACATCATAATCTGCTTCAACCATAGTAAAGAGAGAGACATCTGGTAGGCCACTTGGCAGTCAGCCAGCAATGAAGACCTGAATTAAAATGATGAACATGTTCTCAGGAGTATGCCTCTGAACTGAAGAAGTTATAAGTCTCGGCTGCTTCTTGGAGTTGGCTGCAAGTGGTGGCAGTGGGTCCTTCATCCTCACACTGTGCCACGTGCTTTCTGATGTTGCCCGGGCTATAAAACCACCATCTTAAATACATTTTAGAGGGTTAGAAATGAAACAAAAAGTGAGTTAGAGGAGTAAGAACAGAACAGTTTCACATTTCCTAGAGCTACATAGAAACTAGGACAACCTCCTCTGTCTAATGGAATTGATCTAACTTCCCAATCAGGCTGGAAAAGCACCCTGAGGTCCTCCATAGCTGGTCTTACAGGTGTCCTAGATAAGCCTATGATTTTCCTGGGAAATAAAGAGTTCTGAGATTTCTGACTATACAAGCCAGAGCAGCCTATTTTACCTCCCAACATATATCACCAGCTCCTACTGTCTTGGGTGTCTAACAAAGGGACAGGAATTGTGCTGGCCATCACTTCCCCGAAGAATCGCTAAAATAGAAATCAATGCCCCAGCTGCAAGCCCTTTCAGGAACAAAGCAGTGAGGAAGGAAAGCTGTATCAGGTGACAATAGACTGTAGCAGATTTCTGTTATTTTGGTTTCAAAGCAAATTCCTAGCTGTGATTTGGCTTATGGTCAGCAAGTGAATGAAATTCCAACAGTGGTGGCATCCAGATCTGGATGCAACTAACCCAGTCCAGTTCTAACAAAATGTGCTGCTAGAGAAGATTCTCATCAGCCCATCTGCAGTTAAAAAAAAAAAAAAAGTGATAAAATGCATGCTGTAGCCCAATTTTGGAATTTAAAGGAGCAGCGGTTATCCAGTAGATGTGCTGTATTTAAATATGAGGTTGGACACAGCAAAATGTGTCACCTAATGAGGCAGCACGGAAGTTCCTACATAAGACCATTTAAATTTGTAATGGTAATTGCTTTATTGCATTGTGAGGTCATTACAGTTTGAGATTAAGATGGCCAAATTGTCGCAGGGAAGATCTTTAGCAACCCTCTTACAAAGCCATTACAAGGCAGTATCACACACACAACGTGATTTCAAAGCATGACTTGGAGGAGGCCTCACTACAGTGCTCTTATGGTAAAATCACATTGTGAGACTACAATAGGAAATAAGACTGCAGTGTAAGTCTGTGGAGATTAGACTCAATTATGATGTCAAAACAAACTGAAACAATGTCAATGCAAGTTATACCATTAAGGTTGAAACTTAAACCTAGGAAAGCAAGGAAATTCTGCATTAAACCTGCCACATTACCTTTAAATCACACCCTTGTGCTAAGGTGTTGCAGCAGGTAGAGACCTCTGACAAATTGCCTCTCAGCTCCAGGTATTGTTACGTACTGCAGATGATCTCTGTACAAAATCGTAGTTTCATTGCACAAATGTTTAAGTGATTAACCGAAAGTGTTTAAGCTATATCTGAAGATTGTACAAAAATCAGGGTTCTAGAGATAACTCCAGGTTAACAGCTGATATTTCACTGGGTGTGTTGTGTCCAGATTTTATAGATGTAAAGCCCTGATCCCTTGCAAAAAAATAAATTGAACAATTTAGGTTCTCTGAGACAAAATAGTTGTTTCCAGTGTCCCTGGGGTTTTTTTTTTAATAGGAATACCCAGAGCAGCCCAGGTTTTGTCAAAATATACTAGGGGATGCTGCTTCTCCTGACAGCTTACAGCCTGGCTTGAAATAGGAGGTAAAGAGTATAACAGAACATTGATTTTTGCAATGCATTTTGTAAGAAAGGACCACCACTGAGAGAAATGTAGGCATGTACTGGGGCCTGCCTGGGTGCAACGAACTGCAGGAGGTTGAACCAAAGAAAATATCTTAAAATCATCCACAGTGGTTAACTCAAGGAAGGCCCCCCAATGGCCACACAAGCTCTCCGCTTCAGCTTTGCTCTTTTTGGTTATTGGAACTACAGAAGTGTAAATGGTGATGGACTGCAGATGTAGCTGATGGAAGCTGGCTGATTCCCCAGTGACTTCAGTGGGGTCACATCCATTTATGTCAGGTGTGGGCCTGGCCCATAAAACTTGTGTATGGTTTCCTAGCGAGTGTATCAGCTGACACCGATAGTCTGTGTGCTGACTTTTCTTCCCAGATTTAGTACAACTGTATGAAACCCCTCAGGCTGACTCTGCAGGGTTCCCACATACAGTTTATTCCTTCAGTTTTGTCTTGTGTTTGGTAACATCTGAGGCCTGTTCTGAGATCTAGCCCCAAACCAATGCAAGCCCTGACCCAGCTCCTTCCAGATCAGCTCATTTTGTAATCCCAAATTTCATTTGGTGTCCATATAACTGTAAGCCTTGGTGAGCTTGTGTCAGGTTGAAGGGATGGTAACTGAACTTCCTTGGTTTCTGCTACAGGATTTTCATGTAGCTTTAAGTATGTATCTACTGTATTGGTTTCTCTAAGACTGGTTCTTTCTGTCATTTTATATTGGTACCATCCACTGTGCTAATTATACCAGCATCATCATCTGCATATTGATATTATTAATTAGTATAAAGAGTCACTCCTCTAAAATACATGGCAGTGTCTTTCTGACTCATTTGCCATGAGGGTAATATAAGTGAAGTACAACACCATAATATACCATATTTAGCCCTGAGCTGTAATCATCTTTATTAATTGCTTAATGTAGCAATGACTACTGCAGGAAGTGCCATCCTGCAAGGTCCTGATTAGCTCCTCAGAGGTGCAAAGGGTCCACATTTCCCCAGGAAATCATATGTGAGGACAGACACTCAGGATCTTTGAGGGAGAACTCTGAATTTTGCCAGCTGAGGCCATTAGTGCATTCTACAGCCCTAAATAAAGACAGCTCACAATAAGTGTGGATGCATATTCTGGGAAGGTCTGCAGCTAGCAACCAAGGAGCTACTCATGACAGAAAATCCCCAAGGTCCCAACACAGAAAGTGAGCCCTGGAACAAACACCCACCTGGCACCTCCAAATACTTCTGCAAAAATGTTCAGGCCTTGTTTGTACTCAGTGAAAACCCGTGTTAGTCTCAAGATCAAAATAAGGATGCAGTGAAAGAGAAAGTGAGACATACAGCTTAGAGAGAAAAATAAAGGATGTAAGAAAGAGTGAAGAAAAGCAAAAGTAACTAAAAGGGAGAGGAGGAGAACACTCAGATACCACAGCAAGGGGCCCAAGAAAGACTCAGCAGGATGTGAGGTGTCACAGACACCACAGGAAGGGGAAGAGCAAGACTAAGAAACAGTAGGAGAGAACAAGACTGGGAGGAAACAAAGAGCAAGTGGGGGAGAGAAAGTAGGAACAAGATGGTGAAAATGTTCTATCTTCAAAAGTAAACTCAAAAGATATGACTGAAATACCTTTCCAAGATGAAAGGGGCACCGGTGCTAATTTTCAAGAGATTCTTTTGAAGTAGCATTGCTGGAGTGTACCAAGCACTTCCAAAGACAATTTAATTGCCTATCACTGGTGAATTAGTGCTCAAAAGGAACGTTGCTTAATGTTTTCTCATGGCTCTGTCAGTCAGTGGTCAGTGGAGGAGCTTGTGCTGCCAAACATGTCTGGCTATGCAAAGGCAGCCTGACTATAACAAAAGCAATCACTATATGAACTAAATATAACTATTTCTGCTAGATTAATTTGCTGACAACTGGAAAGATATTCCTTAAGCAGATGTCATAGACAATGCAGATCTTACAGTATCACAGGTCTCATTGCCAAGACCCATCCTCTTGGCTTAATAAAAAGCCAAGTTTATGTTCGGACCCCAAAATTAATGATCTGTCTGAACAAAAATAAAGTTTTATTCACTGGTTTTGGGCTGCACACAGGGACCATGCCAAAGGGCCACAGTGTGGAGACCAGCAAGGCTTAGTTCTCCCATTCTGGTCTTGGCATGTTCCCCAAAGCCATGGCCAAAACAGTCTAGAACTATCATGACTTGAGCTGACAGCTAGATCAAATAAGGCTCAGATTGAACCTGAGAAAGCCAGAGGCATATTTAGGCTTCTGTATATTCATATATACACCAAATCTGTGTTTGTAGCCTTGGCAGTGTCAAGGCATATTTAATGTTCATTGAAAAACCTGAACTATGACCTTTAGTGTCTACAATCACTTCCCTGAGGAACTGACTTTTACTTCATTGACTTACAGGTAGTCAAATGGACACTTTTCTGACCCATTAGAGAGGATGGTTAGGTGAGTTAAAAGTTATTGAAAATTCACTTTTCCAGACACTCAAAGAGCTTGATGACTCAGGTTGTTAGCAAGAGTCATGTCAGAGCCTCAGCTTTGCACGTGGTCACTGTTGTGAGATAGCATTACTCCCACTGACACACAGTGTTCAGCTCACTCTTTCTTCTGGTGCAGAAACAGCAGATTCCCTTGCACAAAGGATAAACTGCCCTGGGCTCTGTACTAAAGCCTGCAACATGGCAAGGTGGCTAGTTGGTGATAGAGGAGGTGGCATGCTGACAGCAAGGTGCCTCCTGCAGTGGGGCAGGGGATTGAGGGGAGATGTGCAGAATTACAGCACAAGGAGAAGCTGTGTTAGTAACAGGCGGGCAGGAGCAGGCAAATACTGGTGGACCACTTGGAGATTCATCCTTATGTGTCTTCTACCATTTTACTTAAGGTGCCATTTATGTGAATAAAATATATCTCCAAAGTAAAGAATTACCTCTAAAACAGTACCATTGTTAACGTTTCTATTATTGATCTGCACCCAGCTGTTGTGTGTGCGTCTATGGAGCCGCTCACTGTTTCAGTTGCTGCAGACTGCATCTGCTGTTGGCAAGTTATGAACTCACACGCTTTAAGCAGCACTAATTTGAAGTGAATGCCTTATAAATAATCCACGCAAACAATCTTTGGCATTAATATACATTTAGTGATACTAAACCCGAGCAGATAAAGTTCACAGTGGTTCAAGAAGAAGACCTAGATCATTTGTGGCCTTTAAATCTCCCACAGGCTCTAACAGTAGAGAGAAGAGAGAGGCCATGTTCTGCATGCCACCTCCAATTACATTTCCTTCCCTGTTTATTTTTCTTCTCCTTCCTCCCCCAGTGAAAATATTCATTCCAGTTTTACAGGGAGGGGAGCAGAAAATGAAGGGACTTTTTAGAAAAGCCTTTTCATATGTTCTTGAGGCTGGACTGGGCTGGATAACTGGAGGTAGTTAAAATAAACATGAATTTAGGCCGATGCATTTAATCAGAAAGTGTGTCTTGGGTTATAATTACACTGCTCAGGCACATAATTAATGGTCTAGAAAATACAGGTGTACAGTACTGACTGAAAGATCTCTGTGGAGTACAAAGAGCATGGTGATTCTTGAGACTGAGGGCTCAAGTGTTCTGTGTTTTCATTTGAACAGCTGTGTAAAGTGTTTGTGATGCAACCAGTCCTCCTCCTACTTCCAAACTGACTAACTTTTGGGTTTCACTGTAAATTCAAAAAGTTTGGATCTTTCTTACCAAATAGGTCACAAGCCTTTGATAGTGTCAGTCAGGTTATGGTTTTGCATCCAACTGATGATTTTGGAGAGTTCTGATGCAAAACTACATCATAAATGTGTGCAAATATATACAAATACATCTACTTGTATGTGTGTATATATGCATATATATGTATATATTTTAACTCAGTTGAGAGTGGAGAATTTAGGTTCATTTGAGCACAAAGCTCTGAGCAGAATATGGGACATACAGTCCCACATGAGTTGAAACAGAAGTCAATCTTTGTGAAATAAAACTGCTTGTTTGCACACACTCTGCTTGTTTGGGTTCTTCTGCCTGTCCCTCCAAAACTAGTAAAGCTTCTCATATTTCTGGAGTAAAGAAGTGTTATCCTCTTTTGGAAACCACATCCTATTGTACTCGGTGGCACTTTTGCTGTTGACCTCAATGATAGAGCTGAGAGAATATGCAATGAATAATTAATCTGATGAATTTAGCCTACTTTTCTGCCTGCGGAATATCTGAGGGCAGATTGCACTGTCTTCAAACATATTTATTTGAAATTACTTAACACACTTCCTTAGACTGTGAATTTGTCAAGGCTGATTCTCTGGGAGTATCGGTACTGAGCAGCATCCTTCCAGTCTTTTTTCCACATAAGTGCTACAAGAGCAACCCACCACAGATGGAGGTGTCAGAAATATGAGGTGCTATTTAGGTAGGACAGCAATCACAGTCCTGTGCAAATTATGCTCAGTCAGGCAAAGTGCAACTTGTTTGTTTTTTTGGTTGGCTGCATTTTCAGAAATTTCACGGAAAATAAAGTTATATTTGTGTTTCTGAACTTCAAAGTGCAGACAAGTCAAACTTTCCAGTCAGATGTTTAGAGACTGGAGTAAGGCTTTAGTCTTGTTTGGAGGGACTAATTTTTCTTCATTGCTTTTCTTTCACTGTCCATTTTCCAATTTCCTTTACAGACACTGAAAATTACTTTACTCAATGTACTTCTGTTTTATCACCAGTTACTCCTTGTCACAGATTTATTATGCTGTCCTCTTTGCATTGACCAAGAAAATGCATAGCAGGGTTGGCCACTTCCCTCTCATTGGGCAAAGTGAGATTTTCTCAGCCATCAGTGCTGTGGAAGGATGTGGGAAATATTTATTTGCATTATTTAGTTTGTAAACATCTTCTTCAACCTGGTTTATTCATTCAGCTATTTCCATTCTCAACCAGTTCCTTACTTTTGACTTCTTTTTCCATAGTGTCCAAATATTCCTATAACCTAGTGTTTCTGGTTATAACCATTCCTTAGCAAGGATCAGGGTGGCTAGGAGCAAAGCAGTGAGGGGTGGTCTTTTGTGGCCCGATTAGTTTGACATGTCCTGCATGACCTTTGTGCCTTGGAATGTGCTTGAAAATGTTTCTGCCCCACCATCTGGGAGTGTTGTATGGGACTGCAGGAAATACAGCCTCCTTGTAGGGTTATTGAGCAGCTTTGGGCTGGTATCTGGCACCAGCAGGGCAGCTGTGTTTGCCCTGGTTCTGGGAGGAGTTTCCAGTAAAGAGGTGGCACCTATTTACAGTTCCCAGTACCCTCTTCTGCCTTGGCCTTTTCAATGGCAACCAGTGCTTAAATGACTCTGATGGAGAGAGATCATTTGCAAAGGCAGTAGTGACAGGACAAGGGGCACTGTAGGAGATTAGCCTTCAATGGGAAGGAATTCTTTACTGTAAGGGTGGTGAGGCACTAGAACAGGTTTCCCAGAGAAGTTGTGGATGTCCAGTTCTGGAACTGTTCAAGGCCAAGTTGGATGGGGCTATCAGCAATTTGGTCTAGTGAGAGGTGTTCCTCCCCATGGCAGAGGGGTTGGCACTAGATGATCCTTAAGGTTGCTTCCAATCCAAGCCATTCTCTAATTCATTCTCAAACACCAACTCAAACAGCAAGAGCTTTGCAAGTGTGTTTAGAGGAATCAGCAGCCAGATATTGAGACTCTGGTCAGTGATTTCCCATTTCTCTGAAACCCCTCCATTCTCATGTCTTGATAGCGCTCATTACAGTTCTTAGTGACAAAAGAGGGAAAGAACAAAGCTCCACATTTATGACCCTAATTTGCTGTAAAGCCTGAAGGAGAAAGAACATGTAAAAGTTTTGTGAGGACTGAAGGTAAATACAGACCTCAACATGTCTTATATACAGACACTGGTGGGGATGGGAGGCAGACACTTAGCCCTGATGGCAAAGTCATCTGATTTCCTGCCATATTTATCCCATTTCAGACAGAATTGGGTGTTCCCAGCTCTACAGATTTGCACCATTTGAAATGTCAAGTGCATCTCCAGGGAGCTGGAGACTCCTGCACACAACTATTCAAATCTCATTCTCAAAATATATATATGCCATGAAGACCTTGGAAACCACAAGCTGATTGTCCTGTTTTGCCACCCCAACTCTTCAAGAAGTCAAGAAAATAAAACTTCATCCAAGGAGATTTCATCAGCTCCATCCCTGCATCAGCATTTGCTGTATCAGTTAAATAAACATGCTGCAAACTCACCTGCTTGTGACTGCCCTTAGAAATAGTCCCTGATGATCAAATTGGTACAATATGAGATCTCAATAACTTTTTGCAAAAGATCCATGGCAAATGGGGGAATTGCATGATATAGGACCTTAAGACGATAATATGACTTTAAGATGTACAAATACATAAGATTTCTTGGAATTATACACTTTGCATATTTGAATGAGAGAGTTCTGAGAGAATCAAGGAACATTTCAGAGAGATTACAGGGAACACAAGGGAAATTTTTACTTAAAAATTGTATATATAGAGCCGACTTTAGACACCTGAAGAATAACTATTAAAAATTAAATTACTAAGCCTAAACTAACTAAAATGTCCTAATTCCCCTACCTGTGCCAAACCTTGATCAGCCAGTCAAGTTCCCATGGGGATGCAGCCTTCCAGAAGGTGACGGTGTATTTAAAGCACAGTAGTAATTATTCAGTACTCTACATTTAATGATATCTATGGCTGGCCCAGCACTTTGGCTGTGCAGAGCTACACCAGAGAGTGTATTTCAATCTCCAGACCCAGTCTCTCATTCCCCACGCTTGCAAATCCAGGCATGTTACAAGGAGAAATGTGCTTGAATGTGGGACAAACTTCTGGAGGAAGTGCTGTGAAGATACATTCCATTCTTTCCACGTTTCCTTGGGCCTATGTCCTCTCCAAAAACCCACTCCAAATTTGGATTTAAGCCCCACATATGTCTCCTGCTCATCTTGCAGACACGCATTACTAGGCCATAAGGAAATACTGTCTTATTCTCCCCTGTCTGGAGCGAACCATTGTCATTTTCAGTTGCTATTTGCTCAGAAAACAGTGGCTTCTGGATAACAAGGGCTGACATGACCCAGTCTGCAAATACTGTGTTGTGGCAGCCTGAAAGATAATGTGTGTTGCCGCTGAATTCACAAAGGAGAAAAACTTTGAAACATTTTAAAAATGCAGGTGCACAAATTACTCATGCCAGGAGCAGCAGTGGCATTTTGTAATAAAATCTTGTGTTTATTCTCCACTGTTGAATACACATACCTTACAGTTCCCAGGAGAGCATCATCCTGTGCTATCCAGTGAACAATTTACAGATGGATTAAATACATGTGCAAAATGAAATAAAACTTGCAGATTTATAATGGGCATAGGTTATCCTTGCAGTTGGCACAAATTTCCCATTCATATGAATGGGCCTTTAGTTCACTTTAGAATGTCAGTTTTTCCCTCATTTTTCCTTTGTGTCAAATTTCAGTCTATTCTTCTAAGATATTTGAATATTCAGAATATTACTGGGTTCTCAGCAGAAAGCTACATCCAAATAATCAACAAGCACGAACCACAATACCAAGCTTTTAAGAATTTCCTGCTTTGATTATTTGGTCTTACAGAAATTTGCTTTTCTTGACACCAATATCATATCTAGAGTAGAGAAAAAGAAGGCCAAGAGTATAATAATGATTTGAGGAAGGTCTTTACTGAATGAATGCTGAGTCTGTGAACTCAAGCAGTAGATAATATAGATAATAAGAAGAACGGGTGCTGCAAAATCATCTATTGATCTGAAAATTTCAGTCTCTCTCATGTGACAGTTATTGTCTAGACTCTACGTATTAGTTTGAAGAATATCTTTTCAATACAAATCATTTGCTCAAAACTCTTATTGGAAAGCAGGCAGATCCATCTGTCTCATCCTTTTGCAGCAGCTCCTCTGTATCAGCCTTTGGCCAGTCTTCCTTTTCATTTGAAGAAACTCCTGATCATAACAGCCATCATCTGATCCAGTTAACACTTTGCCTTTCCTTTGTCGTTAGTTCCCCCAGCCTCTTACAGTAAAGCATTGCATTTCGCAGAGCGGAAGGGACAAAGTCCCCTGTTTTAAGTCCATGAGAATCTTACTGGAGTAAAAGACATGGTCCCTGGAGTCAGCAGAGGTTATACTTGCACTGGTATATTTTCACTATTATAAACCATAGGGGTCTTATATCAGGAAAAAAAAAAAAAAAAAAAAAAAAAAACAAAGAAAAAAAACCACACACAAAAAGGGAAACAAAAACATACCCTCCAGTACATTATGAATATTTCTCTCCCTTACTATCTGCTGCTGCTAACATCAAGCAATGGCAAGTGTAGCTTGATCAGTCATTGTGGGCAGCATGCTGGGCTGATGGATCAGCAGTGGCATATGTGCAGCTGTGCAAGTCTGGTATCAAGGTGTGTCAGCCTGTCTCTGCTACCTTGCTGCCCATCCAAGCCATCTTTTGTTTCTATTGTTGTAGTTCCATCAATCTGGCACATGAAAAGAGGAATCATGATATTCTTCATTGCAGGTCTGTCTGTCTGTCTCACACTCACCAAGCCCTTGGCAGTCGGCAGCTCCCCCAGCTGGAATGGGCTTTGTTTTGCCTTCATAAGACTATTTGTGTTTTGTTCTGAACCAGGCTTTCTTTCACCTCATTCATTCTGGGGGAGCGAGAGAGGGGATTATATTTTGAGTCCTGGATTCTCTTTTCTCACCTGTTTTGCAAACACATAGCACCATTGACATTAATCCTAATGATACTTAACCTCTGGAGAGATCCAGGACCTTAATGCAAGTGAAGAGCATCAGCTGTGTTTTTCTCTAGTGCTGTTTTTTTCCTAGTGATGTCAGGAGTCACAAGCTGGCATGCTTGGGAACAGAGGAATTCAGGTGACTGACAAGAGTGAGCAGACATCCGTTCATGCCCCTAGAGAGCCAGAATACCCAACAGACTGGCACACAGGTAAGCACTGCTGCTCAGGGAGGAAAATGCCGACACAAAGTGAGACATCAGCAGAAACAGCCTGCAACACAGATAAATCAAAGACGAACTCCTTGCAGAAATTTTTTTCTGTCACGTGTATTTTGATTGTAAAAACATGTCATTTGTGGCACAAATTGATGTTTTTTTCTATTGGTTTCTTTCACAGGTGTGCTTTGATGGTAGGAGGATACTTGATGCAAGCTTCATCTTTGTTAATACCAGAGCATGTGTAATAGATCAGTCCTATTAAGTATACCAACTTACAATGCTTCTCGCTAACTTTCTATGACACAACACTTACTTAAAGAAGAAAAGAGACAAAGCAACTCAAGAAATGGAGAATATGCCAAGTTTCATATAAAATCAAGCCCACCATTACATTGGCACTGCCCTGAACATGCAGCAGAGAAAAATGAGTTTTCTAGGACCTCAAACAAAGCTGATGTATTCTTCTATCTCCAGTGTATGAGGTAATAGATAGACAAAATTAATTACCACGAGGACAAAAACATAAATGAAGCTCTCTAGGACTGAGCAACCATTGGCTACTGCTTGTAGCTGCTGAGAACATCCTCCAGTGTAATTTCACTTTTCATTTTGCTCTGTAAGTTGATTTTTAGCATTTAGTTTTGAATTTTCACTGGGAATAGTCCCAAAACAGCTAAGAAAATCACTTCTTTCCATTTTGGTGTATGTTGCACACATCTATCTCCTATTGACATTAGCACTGGACAGGAGCAACAGCCTGTGGAAACATGTCCAAGATGGTTCTTTAGAAATAAGTGGCTCAACTTTCACCAAAGCAAAAGTTCACCCAGTGTAGAGCTGCTTGCCACTCTGCTGTACACAGAGGACACAGGTTCTTGATTTTTCTCTAGATTCTTCCTTACATGGCTTTATAGACATTTACTGAGTTAGTGAAGAAAAACTTGACCTTTAAACCTTTCTTGGGATTTAACTTAGTATCGTATGATTTCTCTCATGAGTTTTAGAGAATTCTGCTGTAAGTACTTATTGTGATTATTTATTTACTTTGGTCAGGCATGTATTTATACACTTAAGAGCAATTTATTTAATGATTTACTAGGTGAAAGTATGCGCAATATTTGCAGTATGTATACCATTTATAATGACATCGTTTCTATGGAGCTGATATAATTGTGATGTTCAATGCTATTTGGAAATTGAGTGGGGAAAAAGTCTGCTTTCATAATTTTCCTTTGCCTTTTATTAAGATCACATTATACATACACACACAGGATGTTTGAGGAGGAGAGGGATGAAGGGTCAGGAAGGCAACAGATATGTTGACTTTGAAGCACAATTACGGTGAGACAGCTTGTCCCTCTCCTTCAGCAAAGGTCGTAGAAATTGCTACTGCTTGGTGCCTCTGATATGCTGTGAGGTGTAGTGCATGTTACTGTGTACACCAGCACATCATGCAGCGTAAACACACTCTGGAGTCCAGCCTCATAGAATATGTGCCCTTTACCTTGAAAGTGTCCTTCCTTTTTCCAAGGAGATTGCTGTTAGGATACCTTTCAGTCTCCAGCCCTGCCATGCCTTGCATTAGATTATTCAGACAAGAGAGTGAGAGGCACAAGGAAATTTCACCTGTGATTACTTCATGAAACCAGGAGCTTTGTATGATCAAGTGATTAAAGTACTGAATCAGAGCTAGTTATTATAAACTGTGGTTATGCCATAGAATAAGAGACACCATGCATTTATAAAATAGCTTTAGGAACACAATGTTATCCTACCTTGATGTTAATAATCAGTTATATGGTCTTGCAGTACTGTAAAATTGTATGTTCTGACCATACCTTTATTTCTGAATAGTTGTAACATTTGGAGGAAAAAAATCTTTCTGATCCATTGTGCCCTAAGGACATTGGGGTCACAGCTGTGATTATAGAGATAACCTTTTTGTTCTGATGCATTCATTACATGAATTTGCAACTTATTATCTGCAATTACTTCTCCCTTGAATTAATTTATTTTGTAATTCTTTATTTTGAAAGTAATCAAGACATAGACTTTATGATGCTTTGTTATTGCTTTTTGCAAATTCTGTTCTTTACTTGTGCATTTAATGCTTGCAACACCAAATCTGCTTTCACATTTCTCCTTGTTTGGAATGAATGTGAACATGTTTCACCAACAGACAGGTAAAGTGCCTGGGATTAGAGACAATTGCAGATGAAGTGTGTGGCAAATAGCCACCAACCGAGGTTCAAAAGGTTTCCTTTTAGTCCCTGCAGTGTATCATCCCTGTCAACACAAGCTGCAATTGCGGCCATGGCCCCTAAATGCCACCAACTGGAGAAGTACATAGGCTTCATCAAAATCAAGCCTCCTCAGCCCCATTCTTTCACTGGTTCCCACCCTAGAGCACATGATAGTTTGGAGACCCTTTCAAAACAAGCAAAGGGCAGCTACAAGCTCTCCAGCCCAGCTCCAACCAAATTCATCTGGCCAGTCTTTCATTTCCATAGCTAAGTAAATGCTTGCCTGTGTAATTATGCATTTCATCAACAGGTATTATGGATAAATTAAGTTGGTAAGTGCTGTCAGTTCAGCCTAACACCCCCATGCTGTAGGCTTCTCTGTGCTTTTGTTTCACCATGTTGCTTTCAGTGGGAGATTTTCACTTTTCTTTTGGAGGGCTCAGAGGGCTAAAGCTTTCTCATGAGCATTGTGTGCTGTGTCACATTCTTCTACAAACCCTGACAGGGAGTGCACAGCACTCACCATGAGCATTGTGGCTCCTTTTGCCACTGAAAGACCAAACTTACGTTCAGAGTTTATGTTCTGTGGAGTTTATCTTGAAGGCCAGCTGGCGCTTGAAGCTTGCTTTTTACTTATAACTCCTCAGCATAAAATGTATACTTTTATTACAGATTTAACCAGGGTCTGGACTAGTACAGCACAGACATTATCCAGGAGAAAATAAATGGAAAAATCTCCCTTCTTTACCATCAAAATCCATAGTCAGTCTTCAAATACACTAGTTTTTACCATAGATCTTTTTCTTGAAACTCATAAGCATTCATCCCGTCTCTTCAAGCACCTTTCTTCATGAATAACCACTTACTGTGGGAATTCCCTGTGGGGCTAATCATTCTGCTTACAGAAGGAACCTCGCCTTAGATGCTTTGTGGATAGCCAGCCCTTTATATGGGAGAGATGCAGGGAGAGATGCAGCTCCCGCTCTAAGATGTCTGTCCCTGTCCTTCCCTCTCCTCAGCTCCACTCATGCATGCACCCCTCCTCATATTAGTGGGGTCTCTGCTTTTTTCCTTTTAGATTATCTTCTCCTTGGGGCAAAGGTTGTGTCTTGGTACGTTTCCATAAAGTTCATATAAACAGATAGCTCTGATGCTGGCTGGAGCCTCTTGGCACTATTGTAATATAAATATTATATAACAGTTGAGGAAATACCACATCCTGACTTGTGGGAACTCTTCCCTGGCCCTGTCCTGCTCTTCCCTCACCTCCAACATCCCCCACCCATTCCTGCCTAGTATCTTACTCCCTTTATTCTCAAAGCCAGTTGCTACCGTGTTTTATGTATACAAACACATGCAGAAAGACCAAGTTGTAGTCTGTTCACACTGATTTTTTTGAAGAGTTGTTTGAAGCCATTACATGTGGCCCAGGGTGATGAATTAGTGGACAATGTGTGGATGAAAGAGTGAAGGGGTATGACAAATGCCACTGACTGATGTCTAACTGTAGCTAATATTATATGTATTTTTTTCCACATCGAAAAAAGTCCATTAAGGGAACATTAAGGTTGCAAAGCAACCACAGAAGAGACTGGAAATTAAAGAATTAAGTCCTTCTTCATCCAGTGTTCATGAGAATTTGCAGTACGAAGTAAAGCAAGAAATGTGAGGGGACAAAAAGAAGAACTCTTATTTCATATTTGATCTTTTTTAACAGTTCCAAGAATATTGTAGTCTTACTGTTTCTGCCCCCAGTCATAGTGACAGCCACAAAACAATTATCCTGCCCTATCTGTTGCCTCCCACCTTCAATAGCCAGGCATTGGTTTCTCCTTTAAAACTGGAAAACCACACCAACTTAGATTCCTTCCATCTAGCTCCATCCACATGTGGTTCTTGTTACCCACAATGCCCGTAAAAAGCACTTGCTCTTTTTCCAGCAGTTCATGTTTCCTCCCTTTCCCTGCCTTTCTTCAGAACACACTCTCTTCCTTAGTTTCTTTCCTCTGTAAATAGTCACGTAGAAGTTAAAGTGCACAGGCACAGGATTGCTGGCTGTTACTGCCTGAGGTGCTTCTGGATACCTGCTGCAGTGTCTGGTCAAGTAACCCTTGCTGAAATTTGGGTACAGTGAGGAACAGAAAGTAGCAGTGAGGAACAGAAAGTAGCAGTGAGAAACACCTATGATGTTCTGCAATGGGAATCAAGCCATTGAGAGGTCTGAATTTCCACACAAAGAAACCACGGGAGAGGGGATGAGCAGAGCTAGAGCTGGAGCTGTACGCAAAGATGGCTTTGGGGTGTAAGGGTGAGAATGGGAACATAACATGGACTTACTACCCTATTGTGGAAAACCACTGAGAAAAGGGATGCCATAATGAGAACTGGCTGAACAGCAGATCCCAGAGGGTCATAATCAGTGGCACAGTATCTAGTTGGGGACCTGGCACTAGTGATGTCCCCTAAGGTTCAATACTGGGTCCAGTATTGTTCAACTTAACCATCAATGACTTGGATGAAGGGATGTGATCCTGGCCCTCAGCCCTAGTGAGGTCACACCTGAAGTTCTGAGTCCACTTCTGGGATCCCCAGTACAGGAGAGACATAGAGAGCTCCCAGAATGGGTCCAGCACAGAACAACAAAGATGATTAAGGGACAGGAGCATCTCTGTTACGATGATACGCTGAAAGTTGGGCCTGTTCAGCCTGGAGAAGAGACAACTGAGAGGGGGCCTCATCAATGTGTATAAATATCTAAAGGGAGGTGCCAAGAGAATGGAGTCAGGCTCTCCTCGGTGGTGACAAGCAGTAGGACAAGAGGCAACTAGTACACAGAAAGTTCTACCTGAACATGAGAAGAACTTCTTTATTGTGTGGGTGACCCTGCACTGGAACACATTTCCCAGACAGTTGCGGAATGTGTCTCACTGGATATTCAAGAACTACCTGGATGCAATTCTGTGCAATGTGCTTTAGGATGACCCTGCTTGAGAAGGGAGGTTGGACCAGATGACCCACTGTGGTCCTTTCCAACCTCACCCATTCTGTGATTCTGGGATTCTCTTATGAAGAATAATGCCTGAAACACTGGAACAAATGATCCAATGCTGAATGAGATGGAAGGAGAAGAAGAGGAAACAGATACCTACAGGCTCTGAAGGAAGATGGATATTTTTAAAGCTAATTAAAAATGAGATAATAAGGAAGAGATTATTGAGAGAAATATGTCCACCTACTAGACTTAAAGAAATATGTCTGAGTAGTAAAGACTCAGGGAAAGTGTAGAAGCAAAATGTGCCCAGAATATTGGACAGACACACAAGGCTTACACCAAAGGAACTTTGGAGTCAAGTCAGAGCAGGTTTCTCTCAGCCATAGAGAAGTTCTAGAAGAGAACAGTGTCTCGGTAGTCCATTTTCCTCTGGTAGCAAGGAAAGTGGAATCTTTTCCACAAATACCCAGAGTATGTTCACCATGAGGATTTTGGGATCTTAGCTGTCTTTTCTCTAGTGCCTCAGCTTTTTCTGCAATGTGAAGAAATCCCTTTGTGGTAACTTGGACTTAGTGCTCTTCAACTCATGTAGAGTTAAGGACACGTTTTCTTTCCTACCTATGGTCCAATGGTCTAATGCAACACTATCTCCTGCTCCTAGAAAGAGTTAATTTGACTAAGTCACTGTCTGCTTTCTCCTCTGTACCACAAATATTGTCCTGCTGCCTGTAAAGCTGGCAAACTGACATAATTTCAAGGGATTTCTTGCACTTCTCCCACCTGCTGGTCCTTAGTTGAGCATGTGCCCAGCATGGGCAACACCCTGCGTCTCTTTTCTGAACTTTTCTGGCCTCCACTTTCAGTTATATAGTAATATTAAGTTTCTTTGTATTATGCCTAGTTAGCCATAGGAGAGTCTATCCTCTATAAGCTATGCTGTGATGCATTCTAATGTTTTCTTAAAGGATTAATTTGAAATATGCCAGTAATCACCTCGGGTTTGTTTTGATCACAGTCACAGTCTTATCAGGTCTCAGGTAGCCTCCAGAACTGTAAAACCTAGTCTTCATCCTGAGCCCAGCCACAAATACCCCTGTGATTTTTTTTCTTTTTCCTTTCTTGTCGTTTTGTTTAATAACATTCCTCTCCTGTATTTCATTCTTACATAAAGTACGGAAACTCCTCAAATTTCTAAAATACAGCTTCACAATCAGCCTTTGCTCTCTAACTTACCAGCAGTCTGGCACACACACCAGTTACTGCTAGAAATAAGACCACCTTGTGATTTCCCCCACCACTTGCAGAAACAGAAAGAAGAACTCTTTAAACCTTTTCCAATTGTAGTGTATATTCCCAAAGCATTTTAAAGCTTACAGGACTTGCACTTGGTTTTTTTTTTGTTTGTTTGGTTTGGTTTTTGGGTTTTTTGAAGTTTTGAGAGGGTGGGTTTTTTTTGTTTTCTGTTGTTGTTTTTGGGGTTTTTTGTGCAGAAGTTATTTGTGTTGTTGCCTTTGACTCCTGGTGCCATATGGCATTGATTGGCCACTCTGGGTCTGCCCACAGACACAATCCACAGCTGTGGAGTAGGCACTTCATGAAACAAAGGGTAGGTTACAAAGAGCTCAGCTGTCTCAGTGCTTTCCCTTCGGCTCAGGTACAGGGTGGACGTGCCCTTGCTCATAAAGCTCTTGTGTTGGTTGTTGTTTGATCACAGATGGCTGCATATAGCCATAAGGTCTTCTGCAATGCCCCATCTGGACTGCCTTGCGGGGGAAGCTCAGCTCCTTCGAGGCTTCATCTTCTGCAGCACAGAGCATCCTGCAAACACTCAGAGGTTTCAGCAGCAAAGGTTCTTCCAAGCACAACACAGGTTGTTTTTACTGTAAGTGCTGACTTTAAACAGTATATAATTTAGCCAAAATATGACAGATTTATGTAGGGCACAACAAAAGCAGCTCTCAGTACCAGTTTTCAAGATTTTATGACCACCTGTCTCGGAATAACTTCTGGATTCTGTTTTGGATCATAAAGTGTTAGTAAGTGAATGTGGAGACTGTTCCCATAGCCTTTCTGAACTACCTGCCTGTGATTAATTATGGACAACTCTGAACGATTGTACCTCTTCGCCAACCTCCATGTTTGCGCAGTGACTAACATGGTGATGTCAGTTCTCACTAATGTATTTGCCAATTAGGAAGATTTAGTGTGGTGACTGAGGACAGCAGAGCGTTGGTGGCAAATCTGTAATTGTCCAAGTCAAATATCTGAGAACTGGGTGTTAGAAAAAGTGCTGTAGGTTTTACCTTCATGTGGGTCTGACTGTGAATCTCTCTGCAACAGCTCAGTTTGTATCACTTCAGGACACATCAGTCACATCTTATTATGTCACAGCGAATCACTTTCTGGCTTACCATAATAATTAATCAACAAACCCAGTGCCATGTGCCACACTCCAAAGCATCAGTCAAGCAAATGCCATCAAGGAAATGTCCTGATTTTCTTTGGATGCATGCAATGGACTGCCAGTATTGGTTGTACTCACAACTCCACCAAGGCAAGCAGCCCATTATGCAAGACCCCAATAAATGCTGCAGAAAGCAATCTTCCTCAACAAGCTTACAAATGGGAAACAAAACTATCTGACTGTGCACATACACACATGCATCAGTGCAGAGCAGACCTCACTGAACCTGACAGGTTCACGAATGCCCAGTCCACCAAACCGGGCTGAGATACGTGCACCACTGCTGGTGTGTGAAATACTTCAAATGATACTTGGAGGCAGCAGTCTTCAACTGCCTATATCAAGGCAGTAACCCTGTAGCTTGTGTAATTGCCTCTGTACAGGAGTTCCTGTTCAGCCGTACCTCCCTCTGTGAAAAAGTTGAGCTGCAGGATAAGAGCTTTCACACAACCAGCTGCTGCCAAGCAGCAGATTAGCAGGTAATCAGTTGTCTGGTGGTAACTTCGTCAGCTCCCAGAGTCTTGCTGTGTGTCAGGGGAGGATGGCTGAAGTGTCAAGGCAGGTGCATGAGGGGCAGGGGTAGATGGCTGAGGTAGAGGGTTGGATTGGCTGTGGGGAGAGAGGAATGGGTACGATCTTGACCTAGGTCACTGGCTTCAGAGAGCAGTGGTGGGAAGGGAATGAAGGCAGTAATATCATAATCCCAGTCTGAGGGACTGCTATGTTCAGCAGAAAGGGAACAGAGGCTTTCACATGCCTGTGCATGGCTCAGCCTTGTACTGCTGCTACCCACACACATGTGAAAGGTTAAGAACTGCAATTTCCTTGAGTTCAGGATGATGCCAGGTAACACATACAAACACCACACTCAGAAAGCCATCAGCAAGCTGTCTCATTCTCCAGCATGGATAAAAACAACAGCATCCAAGGCTGGCAGACTGTCAGGAAACAATGCCAAGTCCAAGTGGCTTAAAAAAGAACCAGCCATATCAAAGCTACTGTGGAAGTTTTACTTCACTGCTTTTTAAAGTGCACAGTTTTATTTCCATACAGTGCAACCCAGCTACTGGATTTCATATTTGGAGAAAATCTAAATCCCAGTAAGAGAGAGAGAGTCTAACCTTATTAATTTCTATACTCACATACCCACACTGTACACACAATCACTCTGATGAGAGGCAGTTTTATGCTTTGGCCAGTTTATGCCAGCTACAGAGACACAAAGAAACTGTCCAGGGAAATAACTTTGACAGAGAGGGGTTTATCTGGCAGCATTTATCTAGCACTGCCTCTGCATTCCCTTTTCAGGACCTCGCCTCCTCCTCCACCCTCAGGATGATGGTGGAGGAAGGGATTAGGGAATAGAGGGAGAAGACCAGAAAGGAAACATCACCAGGGAATACTAAGTCTTCAGCTTTTCTCTTCCTGACAGTAGTCCCTCAGCACTGGGGATGTGAGCTACAACAGCCCTGTGAAAAGAATAAACCAGTCCTACGAGGACCCAAGAGCAGAAAAATAAACTGACAACACCCAGCACTTCTGTGACATTCCTGAGCTGTACAAATCACTTGCCCAAGCCCTCATATACTGGCTCCCTCCTCCAGCTGTGCAGCACTGCCACAGCAAATCCACAGTGCTCGGACAGCTGGTGGTGGCTGGGATTTGGCCCGATACATGGATATTATTTGAGAGGTTTGTTGCATTTTTATGTTTACTCACTGCATACAATGGGCCAATGTTGCCATCACCACATAACTGTCACTGAACTTTTTTTTTTTTTACTATTATTGTATTTATGCCTTTCTTCCCCTGCAACCCTCTAACAAAGAAAGGAAAATCCAGAACAGGACACGTGTTATTTAATATCTGTGTCAATGTCAGAATGCAGGCATGCTTTTATTCTTTTGCCTTTTGCAATGAATGTGTGATATCTGATATATTAGGTATTAATAAAGCAGACTGTTTTATGCTGTTTATATTGGTAATATGATTCTGGGTCTTATCCCCAGCTGAGAGGAGTAGGAATGTAGATTTTTCCCTTGCATATTATTGCCCAGCCATGGCTAATCAAGTATACAATATATTTGAATTTTTGAGTATTGTTTTATTTTTGATTGACTTTAATTAGAACCAGCTCTCTATATAATATGTAGATATATTAAATAAGGAAGGGAGGGAGCAATGGCCAAAAGGCATAGAGAATGTGACTAAATAAAATTCAATAAAGGACCCAAATGAATGGTGCAGCCTTGCACTTCATCAACAGTTTTACAGTATTTCACCCATAATTGCCAGCACCAATCCCACCCGTGCCTACAGCAGTGGTGTGTCCCAGAGGCACCACTACCACACAGGGCTGAGGATCTCCATCTGCATTAACCAAGGGGTGCACGGGGAATTGCAAAGAAGCGGAATTTCAAAAGTGTTATAGCATGGCGTGGAAAGCATTGTTTCCTCTTAACCATGGGTGAACAGTGAAATTTAGAGATATGAACTAGTTCCAATAAAATAAGTCTCTGTTGAAGCTCTGCTTTGAAATTATGCTTAAGAAGTTGTGCGCGTCCCTTTGTCTTTCCTCAGACACATGCTTCCCAGTTTCTCACAAGTTTTCTTCTGGATTATATTCAAAGTCCTGCTATGACTATTGTCAGTGACAAAACTCAGATGTCATCAGGCACCTTCCCACCGAGAGAAAATCCTCTTTGTTCGAATGTCCAGTTCTTCTCAAGGAATGTCTAATACTTCCATTAATTCAGTCAGCACTGACCTTAATTTGCTTGCTCCTGGATAAGAGATCTGATCACATAAACCACTCGCACAAACTCCTGGGTTTATCCTGCTGAGGAAAAGAGTGGCTGGCCTGCCTAGTATCACAGCACTTGATGCCTGTTCTGCAGGGCTTTTTGCATAACATCTGGGGAGCGCCTACTTCTAAGGAAGTTTGAAAATGGTCCCTTTCATCAGCATCAGATCCCATTGTATTCAATGAGAGCTGCAGGTGTTCTGTACCACTTGGGGCCAGGCCCTTCATCATAATAAAAAGGCCAGATTTGAGCTGGAAGCTCTGTCATTAAAACTGCCTGTAGTGTATTAGTAATCTGCTGAACCTCCTAGAGGCCCAGAGAAACCTTCTGCTGCATTACTTTAACTCTTTGTGATTATCAGAACAGTGAGGATTTAAGAAGGGGCACATTAAATTCATGTCACATCCCTTCTCTGGGTTACCCAAAGACTAATAGACCCAACAAAACCTTTCTTGGGAATACAAAGTAAAAGGAGCTCTCTCTGTATGAGATAGCACTGACTGTCAGAAGTGTCCACAATGTTGTTCAAGATGACTGACAGCCTCTCTCTCCATTTTATTATTTTACAGCTATTTTAATGTATCGAACACCTGGAGATGCTTATGAGAATTTCCAAACCATTTGTAGTGCCTCTAATCCACATACTGAATCCATTAGCTGCCAAACTCTTCCCAAGAAGTGAGCACCATTTTGTGCAAGGGTGTTTAGCACACAGTATGGAGGACACTTCTGCTCCAGCCGTGGGAGATATGCTCCAGGGGAGGTTGCAATCCTGAGGGGCACCCTGATGACTGCTGTTTTTACTGGATAACATCACAGTGGAAACACCAGGACAGACATGGGAAGGGAGCAGTGACTGCATGCAGACCCATTCTGGCAGATTCCCATAGTGGCTAAATCTGCTGATAGGCACCACGTGGGTCATCTGCTACCAGGGCAGTGATGTGGAAATGTATGAAACCAGGGTGCAACATGCTCCTGCACTGCCAGCCCAAGAGTCATTGTCACCTGGCATAGATCAAAGAGGTACTTTGGTATTGTAAGATCAGCTGGAAGGATATATAGGAGGAAAAAGAAAGACTAGGCTACTCAGAGAAGGCTAACTGCAATAAGGACCCTGGCTCTTCCTGTCATATCCATTAAAAGCAAATTATTGGATCAGAATGGCTGTTCAGATTGGTTCAACTAAATATTAGGATATGACCCAAATCTTCTATCCAAGTGAACATATGCATACACTTTTCTGAAACTCAAAGATTTAATCAGTCAAGGTTTAAGAAAGGGAAGAGATTTGCATTTCTGGGGTAGATAGTTGTTTATTTTATATTTCAATGTTCACATAAGTCTGTACTTGCTGGAGTCAGCAAAGACCAGAAATTGTAACCCAAGAGATTTGTGTAGTGTCTTGGATAATATAAAGATGAGGTTTGGAAACGCTTCTGAGAAACTTCCAAGAATCTATAGCCAAATTTTCTAATATTTGCCAATCTCTGTTGTTGGAATGTTTCTCCCTGTCTAAAGCCATGACTTGTACAACTCAAAAAGGTCCACAGAGAGGTTTTTGTTCCTTTTCCTTTTCGTTTTGCACCTCGTGAGATTCTACATGTAATTTTATAATGAGCCAGAGGCCACATTACTGTGAGCTTGAAGAAACAATTAGGGTTGTGGTCACAGCAACTTGCAGAGGGTGTGAGGAATTAATAGCATCATGTTATAACTTGATCATGATGCCATGTCACAATTTTATCATAGCATGTAATATAATTTTTCTTACACTAAAAATGGATCTGAAGTAAACCCCAAGATAATCCCAACCTCTGACATTTGGCTCCTAGTTCACCTCTTTGCAAAGCCAGTTAGACTGTAACAGGTTGTGCCAAAATTTGGGACCAGAAGCCTATCCATCTTGGGATCATATCCAGGCAGATCCAAAACTTCTCTCAATGTGGACCTGTCTTTGTTTCGTGGAGAGCTCAGTGGTGTGAAGCCGCTGTGGCTGACCTGCCTTCTAGGAAGGGA
>VZTJ01003242.1:2386088-2534218 GCA_013397795.1 Orthonyx spaldingii
TCATCTTTGGCATTAAAACAGTTTTTCCCCTTCACCCTTATGACTCAAACTGAAAACTACTCTAAAGGAAGATTTCAGGAATTTCTTCTCTCTATCTCAAGCCTTCAGCTCCTACAGAAAGCCTTGGAACCAGGTGGTTAAACCAATTCTCTCTTCTTCTGCTGAAGTCTCAAAGATTATTACTTGTTTTAGAAAGCATGTAGCTTTGTTACCACTCTATAACTCATCGAGTTTTCCCCAGAGATTCAGCCAGGCTGAAAAGAGCACCCCAGATGAACCTATCAAGAGAGGAAGAAACAATTTTAAAGAATGGGACATGGGAGCACATTCTTTTCTTGTCCATGTTGTATTTTCTTCTCCTTAAAGATGCAGGGAAAAGGATCGTAAGAGCTGGGGGTGGATCTGCATTGCAGCACACCTGACCTCTGGGGAAGTCTGAGCCTCGACAAGGATTCTGGTATCTCTCATAGCAATGCCCTACTCATTGCCCCAGTGCTTTGTCTGCCTATCCTGTCTCCTACTGTCTTGTGGTCCGCCTGGCAGTGCTGGTGTTTTGGCATTAGTCCTTGTTGGACTGTGCTTGTTAAGATGTATGTTGAGGTGTATGTTCATTTCCAAACACACTGAGAGAAGACATGAATTAAAAATATTATGATGCATTAAGCTAAAAGACAATGGTTAAATAAGAAAGCTGAACGGCGGGGATCAAGGAAAATAACTGGAATTCCATCAAAAGGGAAGATGAATGAACAGAACTACACTGACATCTGCTGGTCCATACATCAGCGCTGGTATTGTTACTGCCACCAAGAATTGCCGTGGTGATGAGGAAAAATGACACATTAAACTCAATAAATCCTTCACAGATACCTGCCATTTCCACCATGGTTATACACAACCAACCACCCTGCTGCACTCTCTGGTCATCTGGGCAGGATCTCTTAGGGAAGAAGTTTTTATATTTGTACAAGAGTAGGTTGTATTTTTTTCCTTTCCTTTTTTTTCCCCTTGTTTTGTTTTGAGGCATACAGTGTTTCAGGTTACTGGAGCTCTGCATGGACTGCTGGGCTTGCAGAGATCCTGCACAGACAGCCATTCCACGTGCAGGACCTGGTTCCATACAGTTTGCACTCCAAATCCCACACATGTGGGACACCACAGCCTGTGGTGCTGCATCCCTGCACTGCTATACAGGCACCCAGCAAATCCAGTAATTCATTGAACTTGCTGTGTAAGCACTGATCAATTCTACAGCACATACACAGTTGGTCTGATGAGTCCTAGATGCTACAAACTCACCATGTAGCCCTTAGGCACTTGCTTCTGTCCAGGAAATTTTGCAGAGAAATATGGAAGCAACTGCTTTCAGGTTTTCACATTTTGGCAGATAGCAATTTACATATTTTTTAATAAAGATACATAATGTTTAACTGCTGTAAAGTATAGTTTTGCATCTAGGGGAAGAAAGCTCTTTAGGAAAGGCTATTGCATATCAGAAGATACATACACAGAACTGTGATTTTTAATATCTTAATGCATATTCATCCACCTTTACAAATCTTTCAGAGAGATGCTGGGTTTTTATAACACCAAACCCTCATCTTTCTGAATTATGAAGAGTAAAATGAATGCACTCAAAACACATCCATTTAGACTCATATATGCTGTATGTGGGAAGAGGGAGATTCTAAAGAAAGTGGGGAATTACTGTTGTTCCTATAATTTAGTGACTTCTGTACAGTTTGTATATGTTGATAAACAATTAAAGCACAGTCCTTATAACTCAAGCTAAAACAAAGATTGTGATGTTTTAGCACACAAAAAAAAAAATCATTTTGTTACCTCTCAAAAAGACACCTCCTCAAAACATTATTTTCCTTTAAATAGTAAGTTAACAATGATATTCTATTTCTTTTACCGAAAAAATAGCAGTCTTTTGGTAAGCAGCTGATTCACTTGCAAATATGCAACCCGCACCCTTACTGTCTTAATCCGGATGACAAGGGGGTGGGGCTGGACCATCTGAAAAGGAGCTCTCCATTTCCTTTCCAAATCACTGCTGTGGGATTTCTCTGGGTGGATTTTGATTGTTCTGCTTTTACTGCACGCAGAGCATCTTCTTTGCACATCTAAGTGCAGAGGCGAAAAGATCTCGCTGTTCTTGCTGTTGAAAGAGTAGGGCAAAGAACAGGCTTGCATTCATACATGAAAACCCAGACATTTGTTGGAAGTCATTGTTCCTTAACCATTACCAAAGAGTGAAAGGAAGCAGCTGGACGAAACAATCAAAATATGTTCCGAAGCATGGATAAAAACCAGTTAGAACATTTCTGGCTGATTCTAATTATTATTAACAGCAATTAAGTCCATCTCATAAAACAATTCTAAGAAAACAAGATTTAGGCTTACACTACCTAAGCAAATTCACTCGCAGTATGGCCTCCCCCAGTATTTCTCCAAGTCAGAAGACCTAGGAGGCTTCAGTGACTTAGTTTATCAAAGAGAAGGTTAAGAGGTAACTTGATCAAACGCTATTTTTATTTCAAGAAGAAACACAAAGATGATAATAAATTTTCAGTCCACTAGACAGAGGTATAACAAGAGCAAAAAACCATTACTAAACCTGGTAAGAACAGAGCCACTAACAAAGAAAAGGAGGCTGGATGGGATTGTCACCTCTGTTTTCAGAAGCTAATGCTGATCCAAATAATCAGAAGCAGGGTGCTTTTCAAACACGTTTATGACTTGAAGGGGTTTGGTGTAAGTTTCTTCTTTTAATGGGAATATTTTCTGTATTGTGGTACTCATACAAATTTTAAGGCTGTAAAAAGAACATTCTGTTCATCTGATATTCTGCATTGCTTTGGCCAAAAGATTCGCAAGTGTTAATTTCTACTTTGAGATCAACAGATGCTCCTGATTTGAATTATACTGGGGCTTTTTAAAAATCATTCTAGATCTGAAAAATATCTGGCATTGGAAATTCCACTGAAATAAAAATACACTGGTTTAAAGATCAATTACTGTTGCAGTCTGTTCACCTCATTTCCCACTTGATTTTGTCTATTTTCTTGACTTACATTCTTGTTATATCTCTATCTGCCAGACTGCAGAGTCATCTCTTATTCTGTTTCTGTTCCTTAAGAAAGTATTAGCCGTCTGTGATAAAGTTTCTGCTTCTACTCTTCTTTGATAAGCCAAAAGGCTTGAACATCTTCAATTTTTCACTATAAACAGCATATTCTGTGATTCTCACCATTTCCAAAGACATTTTCCTGAGACCTCTTCACATTCTCAGTTTTATTCTGAAGTATTTCACTTCAGCAGGTAGCTAACATAGACAGCTGGCAGGGCACAGCCGATGCAGGGAATCTCGATAAGCCACAGTAACTTACCCATCATTGGGTAGCCAATTCTGCGTGAGCCAAAAGGGTGCTGTACTTTTAAAATACTGCAGCTTGTGTCATTATTTTATCTTGACAAGCAAGGTTTATCATCCAGATTTAATGACTTACGGAGATGTTATCTGACTAGCCTGGACAAATATGGTACAGACAGTCACTTAGTAACCATCACAAATGAAAATAAATCCCTACATATCTGAGTGTTTCTGGAGGTGTGCCACGCCCAGCCACACAAATAACAGCTTGCACCAAAGTAATAACAACATACAGATTTTCAAAAACAAGGCCATTTACCCCACACAAATCTGTCAAGAGATAACTGTGTCTCTACTGGCTCTCAAGTGCTTAAGTCTCTTTAGGTTTGAGTATCGCATTGATGCACTGTACTTGCAAGTTTCCCAGAGATTTTAGCTGATGCTGATAAAGGTCTTTTTTTCATTTAGCAAAGGTAGCTGTGTCAAATGTACATCATCTTTTCTCTGTTGCAGTGTCATTCTACATGCTTTTGAGCTATTTCAAGTAGTTTTGGGTTTTTTTATCTACTGATATCTGATCTCATTTGACTACAATAATCCTAAAAATGTTCTGGTGGAGGTGTGGACTTCTGACAACAGTTTTCTTTCCTTGCTACTATCTGAAGAACCTGTTAGATGTAGCCCATGACTGTCTTTGGACGACGGGTTGAAAACCACTGTCTCCATGTTCTTGACAACTGCATGCAGTGGCTATACTGAAACTGCCATCTCAGAAGTTGAGATCAAGAATAGACAAGCTGAAACCCTGATGAAAATGTATTATAGCAACTGAACTTGTGCATTTTATCAGCACAAGAATGTTGACTTTCAAGGCATCTTGCATAAACTCTTGCACAGACAAACTCCTTTCTGGATGCAGGTTTGATCAAAAATAACCCTGGACTAAATCTGGGATGTTTTCTACATTCCATTCAATTAAGACAATGATTTGTGATTGTCAGTAAAGGGGATTTCCCGGAACATTTTGTACCTACTTTGTAATCAGTTAAAAATGTAAATGATAAATGTAGTTGTGGATTTATGCAGTATAATAGATTTTACATTGGCAGCCTTGACAAATATGTCTAATAATAGAAAGGAAAAATTATCTTATGTCCTGTGTTGACTCCACAAATGAAGAAATAACAGGGATATGATTCGAAACCTTTCCTAGTTCAATTGAACACTTGTCTCCAACTCAGAGCAGCACCACACCCTCATTTTCTGGGAATAAATCCATTAATGAATGAATGAAAAATTTTAGCTTGTAGAAAAGTTTTGCATTCATTAAAAAAACGTGGCAGAGGTTGGCTTTTATTATACTCCTGAGCCAGAGTTATAACAACAGTGCAATTGGCAGACACGAGGTCTGTAATGTAACAAAACACAAAATGCAATGCCAAATGCAAGAGAACAATGTGGACAACAGCAGTAAGGAAACAAAAAGAGCGGCAATATTATTTACATCCACACTCCCATGACAAACACAGAACAGAATCCGTGTCTTCAGTGTTCCTGTTTCTAGTGTAGCTTCCTCACTGGGTTTGTATTGACACCAGCGGCACACACCACTCCAGTGGAATCACCCAAACAGTGCTTGCCAAGAGCCTGGTGACACTTCAGCTGGGCTTCATCGCTCCCTGGACAATTGGCGGTGACACACAACAGTGTATGCTGGGAGCTGACCTTATTATAGAGAATAAATCTTTTGCACGTGGGGCACATCAGCCATGTGGTACATATGCAGATCCACTGTGCAACATGAGTGTAATATGGCAGACAGATGTTATGCTGGATCAGTTTCTTTTGTTTCTTTCAGCGTTGTCAGCTCTATTTAGACATCACAATGCACATTGCCACAAGACTGGTGAGTAGTATAGCCATACAAAAGAGAAAATCCACAATTCTCCAGACACTGAAAAGGTAGAAATGTCATGTTGCTCAGAAGAAGTTTTCTGGAAGGTAAGACACGGTTATGATAAAATCTTAAGGGTGCTGCAGGATGCTGAAATGCCTCAGTGATTATGGCTGATGCCTTTGTGTAACTCAGTCAAGAGGATGAGCACAAAAAACCCCACTTAAGTCCTTTCAGATAAATCTAAACCACAAGGTATCTCCAGTCTCACATACACCGTGCAGTCATGATATCCTACGACTTTTCCAAAAATCATGCTTTATTTGAGTAGAGTGGGTAACCTAGACCTCTGTACAGCTCACACAGTGAGCAAAGTTGCATGAAAGCAAAGAGACATTTAGTGTCTCCCCTCCAGATCTGCCACAGAGACCAGCCAGTCCTCGTGGTGACAGAGCAGCTGAGGCGTGCACACCTCGGAGGTCTGCTTTACGTGTGAAAACACAAATCAGCATGGCTGCAGGCTTTGCTCCTTTTATCATTCCATTTTACTCCCAAGACTAACCTAAGTGAAGGTAAAGGTTGAAAAAAAAGCGCAAACAAAGCAAAACAAAAACCCCACAAAAGAACAGTCCCTGATAGAAATATATAGTGGAGAAATAAAAACTGTCCTTTCCCGTGCTCTTAAAAAGTGTTCATTTCCAGCCTCTTACAGTCGTCCTTCAACATGCAACTGGCAAAGCAGCAGAGAGAAGGGACAGAATAAATCTGTCGTCCAAGAAAGTGGCATTCTGGGTCCCGTAGGTTCACTCTTCACCCTTTCCTTTTTATTTCCTCAGGGGCAGCAGCGAAGGTTGATGATGCCCTGGGCTCCTAGTTCATGGGCCACTGGCTTTTCCTTCTGTCCCCTGCTGGGCCTCTGTCATAATGAGAAGTTGCAGTTTTCAAGGGTAACATTTTACATGCCACAGCTGTCTTATTCTGAGTACAGGAAGGTCTGCACAAGAACTTACACTGCGCACGCATGGCTAGGTAAGAATTTCAAATAGTAAAAGTAATAATAATAAGAAAAAAAATACCATTCCTAAAGTATTAATTTAGTTCTGAAGAAAACCACATTGAAGTTTGGAGATGAAAATGAAATACACTCAAATTTCATAAGAAGTGTGTGGCTAATTCCTTTTTTATGAAAATCATACAACACAGATTTGCAGATTATTCATGTCTTTCATTGACACCAGTTGGAATTATTAGGTCAGTGCCTTTGGAAATCTTAAATCTGCAAAGAGTGTTTAAGGTCTAATTAAAGAAATGCTAGCTATAGTTAATTAAATGGACAGTCTAGTAAAAAATTATACTTAAAATATTTTTCATTCATTGTTACATATTTTTGAATCTCAGAATTACAGTCATTTTGAAAAGAGACTAGTCACAAAATTGTCAGTTTCCTCTAAATGGTTTATTAGTTTTCTGAAATTTTCCACTGTATGTATCTTTGTTCTTTTCAGAAATAAGGAAATTACCATCTAACAGTTTTTTATAGTTTTGGGTTGGTTTGGTCTATTTTCTCCTTCCCTTTCTCCTTCATAGGAAGACAAAAAACAAAGAAAATAAAGTAAAGAGCATGAATGGAAAGAATAGGAAATTGAAAATAGAAAAAAAAAAAAAAAATACTGATACCCCCCCAAGTCAAATAGAAAAATGTTTTTATTTTGAGAACAAATTAATAAAAAAATTCATCTAAACAGTTCTCTGAATCTTCTCAACAGATGTCAATAATTTTATTTTTTGACATTTTCATGGAAAATACCATTAGTATTAACAATATTTTAGAAATATCACCAATCTTTTCTATCAGCTTTCTGATCTTTTATGTGGATATTATGAGAGAGACCGTATTTCAATTGCAAGTGAAAACAAAAGGGAAGCTTATGAAATAATTATTGTGCTTTCTGCATTTTTCTATTTTTTTAACATATAAATACTGATGAATTGTTTCCTCCATTTTAAAAAATATTTTAAAACATGACCAAAATTCAGTGTTAATTAAACATTATTTGATGATGAAAAACAAGTAGAAACAATGAATTCATCACAAGAATTCCTGCATGGTCTTGAATGCCTGCAATACATTAATATTGTAGATTATATCTGAAAAACTAGCTAAAGTCTGGGTGCCTCTTCGAACCTGTCAGAAATGAACCTTCATTCATTGTTAAAGGTTAATTAAAATAAAACAGCCAGTGTATTCCTGAGCTAAGCATATCAGAGCAAGAAGCAGAAGATCTGGATTTCAGACCCTTCCTCTCCATGAGTAGCATAACGTATTGTTTTTCCATGATTTATTTGTGTTGTGAGAGCTCCTAATGACCCCCTGGTGACAGAGAAAGAGAGAAGGATTTGTCTAAGACAGTGATGGCTCTGAAATCTCAGATATTCTGAGTTCTTGTCCAGCATTCAGAGAGACCACACTGTCTGTTTTAATTATTCGTGAAATGTTGATTTCCTGCTTCCACATACAGGATAATATTAAAATTGCAATTAAAGGCATTTAAAGAAGAAGATTAGAGATGTGTCTGTCCCAGGAATTGCCACTCTGGGTGTTAATTCTATATTCTCAGAGCAATCAGATCATTATACCACTATAGATCTGCATGTGCAGCGTAAAATTGGTTTTCCAAACAGCCTTCCTTCCTTCCTTCCTTCCTTCCTTCCTTCCTTCCTTCCTTCCTTCCCTCCCTCCCTCTGTTCTCTTTTTAATTTCTTTTGTTCAACTTTTATCAGTGAATTCTCCCTTGTCATTAGTTTTTTTGTCCTTTATTTCCCCAATCACTGTCCATCAGCATCAGCCCAGGGGTTTTGCCTCAACAAACAATTTCTGAAGTTTAGATTCAGACTCTACCTTTAGCTCTCAACACAATCTGTGATTTCCATTGTGCGTACAGATGCTCCAAGAGATGTTCTTGGAGAGAAAAGTCAGAGTAGCAAAAGGCTGCACAATGCATTTCTGTGCACAGATTCACTGCCCAAAGAAATACCTATGCAGCAATAAGATGGGGATGTCGTAACACACTCCTTCAGAGAACAGTCCCACTCTCTCCCAGTAGCTTTGGCTTTACTGCCAGGGAGGAGTAACCTCATGAAGTATTCTCATCCTGGCCTGGCTTCCCGGTGCAGGGAAGCTCATAACTAATTACTGGGACTTCAATTCTTACCTTGACCAGCTGTGTCAAAGCAAGGATGCCATGGGCTCCCCAGTGCTCTAAGATCTATAATTCAACTTCCATATAAAAAAAGTCAATATTGGACAAAAGAATGACATTTAAAAATCATAAAATAAGTAGCTTGGTATTTACCTAAGATGCTCTTTTCTTCCCATAGTTTTATATAACATGTAGTGGTCTGTTTATACTTCTCCTCCTTTTTACATGAGTGGAATAATTCTCCTTCAGGTTCAGAACATGCCTGCACAAGTAAAGAAGCACAGTCATCAAAAAGAGACAGAAGAAGATGGGCAGCCTCTGGATGCACTGAATTTGTTATGCTCTGAAAGAAGTTAGGACCCATGTAACTTGTGGTTTTCTCTCTGGTTACAATAGTGTTTTGGAGAAAAAGTCCTTATTCAGACAGTGTAAAAAAGCATCCAGAAGTTAACACTCCTTGCTTCACTACACCAACACACGCTGGTCCTGTGCAGGTCAACACAGTGGGAATCACTTCAAAACTTGCAGCAATAACTAAATTCAAACGCAGTCAGAAGTTGCAGAAGCTGTGTGCTGCTCCTTGGAGGCTCAGGCACCCATGCTGTGTGTAGCCCGTGCTCGTGGGAGTAGTTAGGTCTGCAGGATCAGTCTTTATGACTGTTTGCCAGAAAGATCTGAAGATATTGTTTCCTTTAGTGAGCTTGGTGAGTCAAGAAAAAGCAGGACAACTTTGCATATCCTAGGCGCTGGCCTTACTGCTGGGTGAGTGCCAGCACCTAAGTTTTTTCCACCTCTAAATGATGAAGGAAGAGTTAAGGAAAAACAACTGAGTTGATGTATATGGTGTGTGAAAACACCTCTAAAAAAATTGAAGAAACAAAGGAGGTGTTCATTAGTAAACAGAGTAATGACATTGACCCAAATTTACCTAAAATTTATGTAAACAGGGAAGGAATTACCAGGTGATGCAGTGCACCAGGCAGGACACTGGAGCAAAGGAAAACAAGTAGGTGCAAAATCAACCTGAAGTTAGTGAAGGTTAGGGTTGGGTCTTTTCCTTCTCCTCCTGTCTTTTGCTGCTGATCTTTTTTGTTTGTTTGTTTTTTGTTTATTTGTTGGCTAAGTTATGTTGTTTTCTCTTTCATTTATTTTCACTATTTTATCTTGAGCTTCAAATAGTTTGTTCTGGCCAACTAATTCTGAAAAGCTGCTACATGTTCACTTTGATCATTATCTGACTCTCTCTTTTTCCTTCCAAGTTTTTCTTTTAGCTGCTGAAACACCACAACAGAGGATATTGTTTTGGAGTGTAAAAGGCATTGTTTTCTACAATTCCCGTTTCAAAGACCACTTGTTAAACGACATTGAGAACTCAAGCAGAGAGAAAAGAGAGATGGTATTTAGATGATTATTTTAAAGATTTGATCTTTCACAGCTACTCAAAACACAAGGCCAGACTATTCAATTAGGCACTAAGCCATTTTTCATGGCTTGCAAATTAATTATTGAAACTGGAACCTGCCACCAACTCCTCATCTCTCTGGACTTTTGTTCAGGATCCAGAACAAAGCTGAATGATAGGGCCAGGGTCACCAGATTACTCTTGATGAGCCAAAAATAGGAGAAAGGGGCAGAAACTTTCCATGTTTCTGAACCCACCCAAGCACTGGGGAAAGCATCTGCAGAGAATAAACCTACACTGGCCACGTGCAAGACTAAATGGGTTTAAACTGAAAGAGGGCAGGTTTAGATTAGGTATTAGGAAGAAATTCTTTACTGTGAGGGTGGTGAGGCACTGGAACAGGTTGCCCAGAGAAGCTATGGATACCCCACCCCTGGGAGTATTCAAGGCCAGATTGGATGGGGCTCTGAGCAATGCGTTCTCATGGAAAGTTCCCTGTCCATGGCAGGGTGATGGAACTAGGTGATCTTTAATGTTCCTTCCAACCCAAGCCACTCCATCATTACATGAAAAGTTACTGCAAAACCAGGCTTGTCACTTCTCCAGCTCCAGGGCCACTGTAAACAGCAGCCATTTCTGCTGTGGATTATATATCCTGAGATATAAGAAAGAATTTTCTAGGATATAGGAAGCAAAATTGGTTTGATTTTTGGTTTGGTTTGGTTTGGTTTGTGGGGTTATTGAGGGTTTGTTTTGTTGGTTTTTTAGGGCTTTTTTATTGTTGCTGTTGCTTGGGTGCTTTGCTTGGTTATTTTTTTAATAGCTATCCTCCTCCTTCTCTGAAAGATGTGAGGAGTTTTCTGCTGTATGGCAAGCTTCCCACTGGCTGATTGGAACCTTTTAAATGGGCATCAGCTAGCAGGACATTGCCCAACTGAACAAATGCTGTGGCACACTGACAGCCTTGAAATATTCCAATGGTCAGCATTTGCATTTGTACTGCCGGCATATCTCTGATCTGCATTACCATCCTGACCCCTCTTTCCTGTTCTTATGCACTGTGACTGACCTTCACAAAGATACAAATTCCAGTTTACTTCACTTCAAATGCAAGAGTGTGAGTCAGCCCCCTGAGGGAATAGCAAGGAATTCATTATAGCAACACGAGAGAAAGATGTGGAGGAAGTAATGTGCTTTCTTTACACAAAAGGGAAAAGGAATAGATGTGAGAGCACCAAGCAAAGCCCAAGAAATCTTGAGATGTAATCTGACATAGTGGCACCAAACTCAATTCTTATTGTCTGTAGGTGTATGTCCTTATTAAGGCTTAAAAAGTAAGCCAAGACTTGTCTGATCCCTGCTGCAGCCTGCCAAGCAAAGCAACTGCTTCCAGAAGTGGAAATCTTCATGATCAATATAAAACCACAAGAGGTGCACACTGTTGTGGGTGAGAGCTTTCAGAGAAATAAAAAGCCAAGATTCCTGAGTCACAGAAAATAGAAGAGGGCAAGACCTACTCTGCTGCCTTGTCTACCCCACTATCAGTGTTCTCTTAGATATATCTGTCATGTGCCACATCAGCATAAAAAGTTCTAAGGAAAGAGGCTTCCACTGGTGTACAAGACCCTCCGCAAACGCCATGTCTGTTAAGGATCCCATTATCTTTTCCACAAGGACAGGCTGTTGGCCTTGCTTCTCATTCCAACTGAGCAAATAGCATTCTGATTATTCTAATTCTTTCCAAAGCTAATTTTCCACTTTCCTATCCTCCTCTTCACTTTCAGTGGTATAATGCCAGACAGTGCAACACTGAGCTAAAAATCTGTCCTGTCCCACCAAAGATGCAGCTGCATTTAGAGAAGTGACACATGTGTGTTCCTTACCAATAACAAATGCTATACAAGGGACATGTTCTACAGCCATCCACTCAAAATACAGTTGAAAAAAGGCAAAGGAACTCTACAAGCTGACAAGTAACATAAGCATACTTTTGTACTGGATACAGTGAAGATGGATCCAAATAAATTTCTGCAGGAATCCAGAAGCGTGTATTAGTGCACAGACCAACATATCCTCTGACGTTTTTATTGGTAGAAACTTAAAAATCATGTGGATTTCAAAAAATGTTTTATTCTCTCATGACTGGACAGAAAGACCTAATTAGCAGTAATTACTGCTCCGCTAATTTTATTTACAATTTAAATGAAAATCAAATTTAAAATATTTTCTGTTCTTAACATACTTTCAATGTTTTTCTGTATAATTTTTAACATAGTGGTTTTGTGATCCAGAATGTTTAGAGAAGTAATTGGAAATAACTGCAGTCTTGCCCATTTTTACTATTTCCTGCATTTTTTTTCCCATAAGTTACCACCTACCACTCATTTTTATTTTCTTTTCTAAGAATGCTTGCATCAAACTTGGAAATGCCTTTGAAAAAGAATAACCCACTGACATACAAAGTGCTAAACTATGGCTAAAATTCTTTCACAGGAAGATATGGTGCATATTTTTGTTTCAGAAACATTCAGCAAGATTCACAAAGAAAAGCTAAATTCTCAGTACAGTGCGCAGATGGAATTAATGGCAGTTACAAACTCTACTAAAATCTGGAAAAGACCAATATCCATTACTGAACTGGCCCAGAGTTCCTGTTTCTCAGAAATTAGTTTGTTTCTTCCAAGCATGGGACTTGGATTAAACTTTCTGCTGAAACTGTTTTAAATACTTTTCACTGTTTGTTTTTAAAACAGATGTTCTTTGATATGGTGGCTTCAGGAGGGTGTGGATTTTCACATGTTCTGCAGATTGCAGCTCTGTTTTCCTGCAAAGTTCCTACACTCAGTCACACAGTACCTCAACTTACTTACAAGCATTCAAGGAATGGAAGAAAATATTATCTGGCAGCCACCAGGACTCCAAAACAAAAACAGGTACCACAAAATATAATTCATAAAATCAAAAAAGGTGGAAATGGAAAAGAGCTTCCTTACCTCGTTGTGTCAGCGCTAGCCACTTTTCCAAGCATACACTCTCCTATGTTCTGCCCTAGTATTACCTGTTCCTGAGGAGACTTGTCCTGCCTGTTATGCTACAGCTGCCCAGCTTTTCAGATGTTTGAACTGCTGGGAGTTGAGAAAATCTGTTCATGTTCAGATCTGGGCAAATTTGACTCATCAGTCTTGAACAAAGTTTGATAAGGTTCTAATGCATAGAGATGTGATTCCACCAAAGTCAACAAACCTGAACCTCCACCCCTCTTCAATTTCCTTCCTTCTAGGAGACATGTTTTTTCTTTCCCTCTTTAGCTTAGTGCCTTGAGACAAGTCCAGAACTGCCAGGCTCAGAGACTGAGGTCCCTCCCCACTTGAGGCATGTGGGTGGGAAGGAAAGCTGCCCCTTGCAGCTGGGGAGCACCCAGCACAGCAAAGGGCTCATGCAGCCAAAAAAACCCCATGGCACAGACCTCCATTATCTTTATTATCTCCATGGTATATGTGGGTAATGCTTCCCACAGTGAGATGCCCCAGTAGAAATATTTTCTGGAAGCCACTCCTGAGGCCAAACTGTGGCATTACTGTTACCTACAGAGCCCCCTACCTCCCAGCTAAAGCCATCAAATGGAAGGTTATTTGTACTCCAGCACTAGTGGTATGGACACAAGACTGCTAGGAAGCAGCCTAGATAATTTCATTTTATATACACTACAGAACAAACAGCACATGCTTGCAGCTTTCAGAAGTCACTAGAGATCTGGGTCAGATTCAAATCAGCAACCTAGAGGTGAAAGTCTCCGTATCCCATTACCAAATCCTGAGACATCCAGTCCCCTATGCACATATTAATAGTTGATCATTATGAATTCCATGTTGGGATAATTAATTACCGCATCTGAACTCTGCCTTAGGAATTATTAGATCATTTGGGGCCTGTAATTTATTTTATTTAGCACTGTATGAAAATTGCTGCTTCTTTAAAAAAAAAAGAAAACCCTCCTATACTTTAGGCTTTGAGAAGTACATAGTGTTTTCTGTGAAACGCAAACCACAAAACAAATATATCTCTTATTGGGCCTGGAGTAGTCCTACAGGATTTGTTAGCAGGCTCTGATGATAGACGTGAGCAGCCATGCATCCAGCTAATGAGCTGGCCCAAGGGATAAAGAACACACCAAGCCACTAGCAATGGATGTGGAAAAAGAGCCAGGGGAATGATAGAGCATGTTGCCAAATGATGAGTCTTAAAGGTGGCTTCCCATATGAAATTAAAGGGTTTTGCAAAAGCAAAATCTGTTTTTCTCAGTCAAAAATAAATCAGACAGCCAGACACATTCACTTCTGAAATGAATGTTCTCTCTGACTCCATTATGTTCTTAACAAGAGGAGTTTGCTTGTAGAGAGCCAAATCCTTCAGACGTGATTTAACCTGCACTTTTGGGAGGCTTTGGTAGTTGTTGTGTAATGAGTCCTGAATAAAGACACAGTTGAGGACTGCAGAAATTTTGATCCTTTGTGGATAGGAGTTATAATTCCAAAGAAGTTGTAAGAAGCCTATTCTACACATACAAAGGTAAGGAAAAGTATCTCAACTTTTTTTTCTACAGACCCTGCTTGCTATTCTGTTCTTTACTGCAGGGATTTGTCTTAGCCGGGTCTGAAATTCTCTTCAGTCTGAGGGCCAGATTCTGCCCTTCAGTACATGTGTGGAATTATTCCTTGAAATATATATTTTATTTTCAGTATTGTAGACTAAAATACTGTCTATTGATTTTTTTTTTTTTTTTTTTTTTTTTTTTTTTTGCGCAGCAGACAGAATACTTTGTGCTGTTTTCACTTGTGTCAACAATTGGTAGGTATCTAACTATAGAATAGAAAGTGTCTCAGGAGATGTAAAAATATGATCCAGATTTGTTAACATCTGTAAGCCTCTATAAGGCTTCAACCTGGGCAAGATCTGTCTGCTTTACCCTAAATAATGCTAACTGCAACTAATTTTATTTCCCAAAAAAGCCTCATGAAAACTAATTGCATGAAACACAAAACAAGAACACCAACAGTTTTGTTTTCTAATGATTTCTTTCTTCCATCTTCATTCAATCATCTGCTGGTAACTGACCCTGTAGTCCTAGAAAATTCCCATAGATCCTAAAAGAAATGTACTGCCTTCCCTGAGCTTCTTCTTAGACAATACTTAGAAAACCCCTATTTCGTGTCCTGCAAAAGACATTGGAAGAGGATTTTCATTTTATCATAATTTGCTGGTGTTAGTTATTCTTTGTACTCACCTCTACCTCAGCTTGCATTAGGTGTCAGCTGTGTGTGTTACCTACTGTGCATGTTTGGCCTGTCAGGAAGGTTTGCAACCATGAAAGAACCACAAAAGGATGAACTTTTCAAGTGAGTTTCTGAGAGGAACTGGATGTGAGATTCATACATATGTGGATCCACATGTGTGGGGATTTGTGCTAGAGTGGGGATGTCATTTCTTGTAGGGAGCAGTTTGTGCTTTCTGAGCAGACACATGGGATTCTGGGCTTATTTTTTCCTGAAAGACACTGCTGGAGATATTCTTCTCTGCTGATATTTTTCCAGTGGGTTTAGATTTCAGGGAACCTCTGTTTATTAGATTGAGGTGCTGGAAAGAAGGTTTTGGCAAGCAGAGTCTCGTGGTAATAAATGGAAGGACCATCAAAATTACCTTGGTAAATTAGGGTACCAAGACACTAGTAAGAAAAATGCCTGGCAAAATACAGCATGCACATTTCAGTAAGATACTTGCATTTCAATATACCTGAAATACTTTGCAAACAATGAATCTGAAGTCACCCAAAGCTGCTCAGCAACTCTGTGTCACACTGTACCACTGATGAAAGCTGAGGAGAGGTGAAGTTTGTATTGCACAGGACACACAGGTTACTCAGCTCTTCATTAGTGAGGCTTCCTTTAATGTGAGGCAGCTGCCTGATATGTCTGTGTGATGGGATTTATATAGCCTGGGTATCAGAGTCTGTTATGTGACCATGTAGTGAACATCTCTGAGAGATTTCAATCTCTTGTGCAAGAGAGCAGTTATCCTCATTGCTACTGCTGAAAGCATATTTCATGATCCATTCATCCCATTCACATCCTCCTCAATTACTGATCCCATTTCTATCACATTTGTGATGTGTCTATGCTTCTACTTTTCCCCATTTATAGTGTTCTGGACTTTTTATGCAGCATTAAGATCTCTTATGAGCCTCTGGGATAACTTCAGGCTCCCTTTTGCAAATCTTTTCAAAGATTAAGATGACCTAACCTCAAGTGTGTCAGAAGTTTAGAGAACTTGTCGCCAAACGTCCTCTATATTTTTTCAACCTGCAAAAAGCAAGGCTGAAATCCAGAGTACAAATCTTAGTGCAGTTATGTTGCTTTTTTGAGCAAGCATCATAGAAAAATTAGCCAACAAGGCCTTTTTGAGTTTTGTGACCTTATTTGTTACAGAACTACAAAGCTCACAAGAGCTTTAGAAACACTAGGAAAATTAACGTTATATTCTCAGATCTAATTAAAGGAATGTGTGACTGACATTTCAAAGAAGGCTTCAGATTCATTCTTAGATTGTCTCAGAAACCTGGTCCCACCCAGTAACCAATATTCTCCATATTCAGTCATCTTTCCCTTCATTTTACTACCAAGCACAATAATGTGGCTGCTCATCACCATTGATCCAGCTCAGGTGTCTCAACTGTGCAGCCCAGGAGCCACGGATGCTAACATAGCTTCCTTTGGGAAAGTAGAACCTTTCTGAGCATGTGGGGATTGGGGTAGCGGAGAGGATACCATGTTTTCTGAGATGGACATCCACTCTGAATTCCATCTCCCATTAATGTAGAGTTACATAAATTGATTTTTCAGACAGGGTGGCACTCCAGAGCAAGGTGACAGGCCAGAACAGTGGCTGGACAATAAGATACTTAGGGAAGCTAGCATAGGCTTTATAGAGCTCCAGGGGAGAGTGCTGAATAATACTCTTCAAGCCAAAATCATCTGTAGGACATAAGCACTAAATTATGTTTCCACTTCCCATACTGACAGGTCCCTGGAATCTGCAGGAATTCCCTACTCCTCAAAGGATATCAGAGCGCACAGTATGCAGCTTTCAGGGATTGGCAACCTCACTTTTGTGATCTCCTGTAATGAAATTTTACCCATAATGCCATAAGAATAAGAAAATAGAGCACTCGGAGATACTAAAACTATCAGTGGTCCCCTGCTCAGTGCCTGCACTGCTCCTTCGCCTTTAACTTTGTTAAATTGAAACAGTTTGCTGATTTACACATCAACTTGTGAGGAGGTATTTCCAATTATTTTGGCATTCGTACCTTGGACAAGCTGTTCTCTCAAATCACCCTGGCACTTAACAGCCTGCACCGACTGGTGTTTCGTATGACCCTGGCACTATCAGTCCAGCCTGGCTAGTGTTTCAATTCACCATGGCACTAATGATCTGGAAGTTGTTCTCGTTTTCCAGATTAATGAGTACCCTAAAAACCACTCAAAATTGGAAAAGAATGTTTTCAAAGGGGAAAAATAAGGCAAATTGGAGCTGCTCACTACCTCTTCATCGTGTCCTTTCTTCATCTGCCTCTTCTACAGCTGCTTATAGAAACTAACAACACAGGTGCTTCCGTGCTGGAGTGGCATATGTCCATCAGCTCAAGGTGCCCACCACTGACAGCTGACCCCAAAAAAGCCCTGTGGGGACCCACAGGAGGGAAGGATCTCTGCCAACACGTTGCTATGAGCAAGGAGAAATGACTGAAAGGGGAAAGGCCTCATTTGCATTCTCACTGTGTGACACAGTTGAAGCTTTCAGGTCAAAATCCAGCTCAAGATGGGAGTTACTTAACCAACATTGCCTTTACCAGAAGATGAGAGCTGCACCCTCATGGGCCACCTCAGCTCAACCTCCCTCTTCCCTGATAGAACATGGAGGTGGAGCACAAGCCAGAGCCAAGCAAAGGCTCAACCCACTCTTCCAATGCCAGTAGTTGCTCCCAGAGGCACTGGATTGGGCAAAGAGGTGGGTTCAGGCCAGTGCCTCTCAACCTGTAGCTCAAACAGCTGAGTCCTCTGAGCACCATCTCCTTCAGGAAGAGGTGAGTGATCTGCCTTGACTCTGGTCTTCACCACCCCAGGGTGGGCCCCACAGGCAGGGATGGCGGGGTGCAGCAGATGAGAAGAGGGGACAATGCTGCAGGTTCCTGCTGTTTTATTAGACACTTTCCCTGCCTGAGAGGGGATGGCTTTTAACTTTGTTTCTAAGGGTCCTTAGCAGGTCAAAGTTTCCACCTGATGTACATGCAAACACTGGCCAGATATGATGGACATTCCTAAGTTTACTGCAAATTCCACCCTTCTGTTTCTTCATTGTGATTTGAACTGGCCTTTCTTACTTATCTTTATAGAAACAAGCCCTATCCCACCCTTGCTTTTAAAGAGAGAAAAAGAGAAGGGGTGAGAGGGGAGGGAAAGGGGGAGAGAGAAAGAATGTCACCCAGCCCCTGCAGAAAGGTTTTAGAAGATTTTACATCTCAGCATTTTTTAGCTTCACTATGCATTTTCCATTGTACCCTATTATTGGTTCAATATGTATACTATGTTATTTAAATGTAAGGGGGAAAATTGACTAGCAGTTATGGGAGAAGGCAGAGCTGTCACAACATATTCCTGCAAAGCCATGATTTGTTTTGTGTTCAGTCACACATTGTTTGGATTTCAGCTCTTATTTCAGTCCTGGCCTTAGGGTTTTCTGAGCAGCGTTGAAAGTCAGATGCACAGAGTGCTGCACTGAATTTAGTATTCTGTATTTCTAACACATAAGATGGAAGAAGAGGGCTTTGTAGATGAAGGGAGGGACACAGGACAAGTTCATCCTTCATTATTTACAGATAGGTAATCAGAAACTAGTTTGTGGCTGTACAGAATACATGTGTGTACGTGTGTGTGTGCATGTGTGTGTGTATAGAAATATGTCTGGCATCCAGCAGGCTGACTCCCCTTCTCGGTTGTCTTGGCTCCAGCCCTGCAGCCAGAGCTGCTCAGGGAAACCCCTGTGCCCACAGATCAGGCGTGTAAGAGTGGGAGGCCAGGAAGTACCCGGACAACCTGTCTGCATCTTGGTCTTCCCACCACACAGAAGCTTCATCTGTCCTAGAAACCCCTGGTTCTCATGTGCTCCAGCCAGGTGTTAGAGACACAACTCAGATGCCAGAATCAGAATCTGTTATATATATATATTTTATTATTATTATTATTTTTCACCATAAACATAAAGGCACTCATCTGGTAAATCTGACTGAATGAACCATCCTAATGCCCAGATTTTTCTAGAGATTTTTATCCGTCCATAAAGAAGAGTATCTATCATTAAGTCTACACCAATATGGACAAGCAGAGGAACATGGGCCAGCTATGCAGTTCCTGCTATCCTATGATGTTTACAAAATGCACTTCTATTTGGTCATTATGTGAGTCATTCTCCGAATTCACAAACAAAACCATTCTTCAGAGCAGTGATGAGACAAAAATGTCAACCCAGCTGCAGCTTTCCTAAGGGATCTGTCACAATGTGTCGTCTTAACAGATAGACTATTTATTGTGCTGTGTTTCTGTTAATAAAGAAAAGTGCCAGAAAACATGAAGGAAAGGAAAAAATGAAACAAATTTTCAGGCAGAGGGGAGAAAATGTGGTGGGACCCCTCAGTACTCCTCTTCAGCTTTCACAATGGGGAATAAAGTATTATCTTTGGGAAGGGCACAGCAAGGTCTTCACCAAAAATGCTGTGGTTGTGCCAAAACAAAGCTTTGTGTGATTTTAGAGCTTTCTTTTGTTCTAAGCACAGATTCAGTGTCTACCACCTTCTGTATGTAGTCATCACCCCATCTAGCAGCTAGTAATAGTAGGAGAAAGAATATCCTAATATCTTCTGCCTCCTCCCATCCCACCAAGCATACACAAACGCTGAGCAAAAGAGACTTTATTTCTGACATTTTTTGAAAAGCCAAAGCAATAATAGATGTAGCTTAAATGTTCTTCTCTGGGTCTTTTTAGCTGTTGCCATTTAGACTTACTGCCAGCCTGTAAGGACATTGTCTCTGATTATTTTTTATTGCCAATGTCAATGAAATAGAATAGAGAGGGAAGAAGATGCTGTAGCAGTTACTAAATCTGCAGAGAATAATTTTTGTTGCTGGTGGCTTTTCTTGTCTTTTAGTATGACTTTATTCAGGTGGCACCTTTCAGGGAACAAAAGTCTTTTGGGAAGGGAATGATCTGGAAATGTAATCATAATATTACAGCAAGGTGACCTCCAAAGGTCCATGCCAGGGCATCAGTGTGAGGAAACTTGACCCTCTGGAAAAGCACCAAAGAGCTTCCCAGCACTGTAGAGCACCATTCATAGCCTCACCTTGTGATTCCGGTATTGCTGCAGTCAATTAAGACATGGGATACTTCCCAGAGGACTCAGAAGTCGTCACAGGTGGTCTCACCCTTGACCTTAATGGCCTCTGAATCAAATTTACAGGACTTTCTTAATGTTGGAAAATTATTATTTCAGTCACAGAATTGTAAACTGATGTAAAGCTGGGAGAGCTTATCCAAATCTCATCCATCCCAATCTAGACTAAAGGATACTCATAATAACAACAACTTCATTTTGATACCATAAAATCACCGCACAAGGAAAAACTCAGTCACGGAAAACTAAAAGGCTCCCATAAACATAAGAATAATATTCAGATAGTAACTGATAACCAGTCTGGGTTATTTATCAGTTAGTTAAAGGAGCCTACTGGCAAAAAACCCCCACATATCTTCCTAACCTGCAAGTGGATGGATAGAAATTTTCCAAACTTCAAAATATTTGTTTGCCTTAGTTACTTGAAGGGAAAATCCTAATCAGTAGAGGACAAGATTGACCTTATCTATCTTATTTAGAAATTAGGCAGAAATCCTTATAGTCAACAACTGGCTTTTGGGCATCTGTATCTGATGAGTAGAATCAAAAGTTACCAGCTTTGGGACCTTCTAGTCCAAATAAAATGGAGAAATACACTGACTCATCACCACCACAACCTCTTACAAACCATGCCTCCTGGTAATACTGAAATGCAACATAAAAACACCAAACTGGAAGGCTTCCCCATCAGCTGAGACACTGGGGGCAGGATGAGCAGAGCACTTTTCCTCCTGATGGAAGTTCAACAAAACCTTGGTAGTGAAAAGACCCTGGATCACATCTTAGTCCTAAAGTGAAGGTTTAATTTCTCAGTTGGTGTTCCTTTTATCATTTATAATGCTACACAAAACACTAACGAAGAGGATCTCATTGCATTTCTTCAGACAAGAAGGATACAAAGGCAGGTGTCCAGTGACAAGCTAAACTGCAGAGGTGATTTTATGGTTATCAATCGTATCTCATTTTGTCTGTAATGCAATTCAGCCCACAGTATGATACAATATTTGCTAAGGCAGCCTCCAAATCCAAAATCCCTCATCAGAAATACTTAGTTAGATTAGAGATCTGTTTTGGTCATTAATTTAGCTTTCATGTAGGTCTCCTCAGCTTTTAACAGTGTTCTGTGGACTCTTTTAGGCCATCAAAAAGACACTTATAACAGGCTTCACAGTGAACTGATAGGAGTCCACTGCAATGCAGTCATCTCTGCAGAGCAGTGAAGAGAAGCAACACATGGCACTTTGCACAGCTGAGTAGCAAAAAGTACTCCTCAAGGGCATCAGGGCAACCTCAGCTCTCAAACTACTGTAGGACCTCAGTGTGCACAGAGGGTGAAAAAAATGATAGCAAAGCTGCTACTGGTTTAAGACAAAGAAAAAATTCATCCAACAGCAGATCCATGCCATCTAAAAATCTTACAGCACAAATCATATATTATCTGTATAACAGGAATGAAGACCTAATCTGGTTTTGCTACAAACTGAGCCTATGTTTTCAGCTAATCAAAATATTTCTAAGCTGGTCCTTAGATGTTAATATAATTTCTGCTGAAAAACACAGTGATTGCTCTGTTTTTGTAATACATTCATCCCAAGGTTCATTTGTCCATCTGTTAAGTACTTGCATATGTTTGTTTTAGGGGATCATGTGTATGTGTGTAGGTGATGGGAGAATTTCTACTGGTAGTTTTATTGCTCTTGAAACAGATAAACATATTTTCCTTAAAACCCCAGGCATGATTTATCACAAAGATTGTTTTGTTTACTAATGAGTCCTCATAATAGCAGGGCTTGATGCTCAGATTTTCTTTTTTTCAGACATAACAAGTTCTAATTTAATTGCTGCAACCATCTAAGATGAAGTTTATAGTAATGGATAAAAATCATAAGGTGAAGAGTTACTACATATTCATGAACTCTCAGTCCTGTGAACCAGTTAATAATGTCTTACCAACCTTGATAAAATTGGTTAGAAAAAAAAAAGCACCAAAGTTACTCTGGTTTGTCAATATTCTTACAAAGAAATGCAGTTCACAGGACAGCAACCACATACTAAAACACAACAGTGATTCCAGACTGACCTTAGTTTTCCCCAAATAAGTCCTGTGAAGGCCTTGGGGACATGTGCACGAATAGCTGAGCACAGTACTGAGGAGAGGAAGGGAAGGAGATCTGCCTGTTCAAGCATAAGGAAAGGTCCTTGCTGCCCAGGAGGCAACAGGAAAGCTCTTCTCAGTCTTAAAGCAAATAGGATAGTTGCCACTAGAGAGATTGAAACAACTGTGGGAAGACAGTGGAAGGATGTGTCTGGCACAGATGACCACACTCTGGTTTTGAAGTTATTCTTCTTGCATGGGAAACTTTGTGCAATTTCAAGGGAAAACTCAGACCCTGTAATATTGAGAACCACTTAGTAGCTACACACTTGTGCCAGCAGATGAGAAACTCATTCCTCCCTGTGCCTTGGGAAGAACTGCCTGAGCAAGTTCTCCAACTGTGCAGTCTAGCTTGCCACAGACACAGCTCTAGCTCTGCAGGGAGAGGATTCAATAAACTTTCCAGTGAAAAAAAATAGGGAGCTTCACAGGAAATCAAGAAAATGATCGGGAGCTTGGGAGTTGAATGGATGCAGCAGGAGTGGTCCTCTTCCCCTGGCAAGTGGAGGAAAGGAAGGGAGGGCAGGGAATCTCTGTGATCCTCTCAGCAGAGCAGTGAATCTAAACTAACAAGCAAAGAAAAAATTCAATCAAAACACGTGCTGGTGCCTACATCATTATTGTCCTAAGCTACCTCATGCTTTGCCAAAAACCCTTTGCCCTCATCTCCAGGAGCTTTGTTCACACAGATAGAGTATAAATAAAATTCCTGGATAGACAAATATCCACATTGTCCTCGGGTGACTTTTTAAATACGCCTTTTGTACAAAGAAACTAACATTTTTTAAAGCTTTTTGGACCCATTCCTACTGCAAACACAGAATACCTATGATGCTTTGTAGTACAGTTAGCTTGGTTAATGTTTTTTCATAAGGAATTCTAGCAGGAACCACCATTACAGAAGGAACTTAGTTCTTTGAACTGCTCTAAATAATGTAAGTTTCACTTTCATCCCAAGAAGTGTTAAGGATGCACAAAAACACACAGGGAATTTTGTGCTAGCACCACTGATTATATTACTTTCAAAAGAGAAATAAAATCTTACCCTGAAGCTCAGAATTATTAGAGTGAACAGCCAGAATCTATTATACTATAGAAATATCACACAGAGAGCATTCATGAAAGAATTCGCCAGTCAACTTGCTATGGTACGAAGCTGTTCATTCTGTACACATTGTCTCGTTACTTACTTTCCTCCTTATTAATGATGAAGTCGTAATATGTGGGTAAATTAAAAGTCTTTCTGCTGTAGCAGAGAAAAATATTCCAAAATTCATCTGCTGGGTCTTAGCTACACTGTAGTTCTGCAACAGATTTAAGCTGGTGGAGGTGCAGGTTCCAGGTGTAAAGGTTGGATCCTTCCATCATGCCAGCATTAGCCCTACACAGCCACAACATGAGCCAGACTGGGAAACTGGTCTGGATGAAAATCAGTTTTCACCCCTGGTCTCCTCTTGCTGGATTAACTTGGAGCCAGTAGGTTCCATCACCCATCTCCTGTCAGCACAAAGGAGGCCACAGGAGCACACAGCCAAGAAGGAGACTTCCACTGGAAGCCCACAGGTTGACAGTACCTTGACATCAAGGGATCATGAAATTCAACACAAGCTTTCCAAGCTTGAGAAAATGAATGTTCCTCACACTAGGGCAGCCTGGAGAGCATCCAGTGGGTGTGAGTACAGACATCCACTGCTCTCACTACAGTGTGCCAGGGCCCTGGAGAGGTTGGACCAGACCTTCCTAGGGGACCAAAGTGCACTCCAGCATTTCTGAGGTCTCACCATTCCAAGCACTATGTGTCCTCTTTAGCACCATTAAAATATCTTCATCCAACCAGGACTATCGCCTCCTTCCACAATGCTGTTAATGTTATTTTTTAATAAGTTACATTAAAAATGTTACAGCTAACATGAAAGGCGTTTTACCATCACTCCCTCTGGGCAGTCATGCCCCAAGGACTGTGTGTCACTCTTGCTCTGTCTGAGCTCCCCGTCACATTTCAAAGGAACATTTTCATTAGTTCCTGGGTGAATCAGGAACCTAATTCATGTTTTAGAAGCAACTTGGGAACTAAAATTTCAGCTAAAATCCCAGGAAATTGACTCTCAGTCACTGACACTTTTGCATGCATTCCCATATGGTTTTGTTCTTAATTTCTCTAGAATATAATAGAAGCAAATTAGACACTAAGGAATTGTGCCTTATAGAGATGCTTGTATTCTTATGGAGACTATGTAAAAACAAAACAGGCTTCAAGCTTTGTATTCCTCAAGGAAAAATAAATCTGTGAGACCTCTAAGAAACCCATTGTCTTTTCCCAAGCTCTAGGATCCAAGAGCACTTGCTAGGCACTAGTTCATGCCTTGGCTCCACATCTGGACAAGATGTACACAGGCAGTTTCCATCTCTTCCTGTAAATAGTAGGGAAAGCCTGGCGCTCCATCTGAAAGGCAGCCCTGAAACACTCTGGTCTTCCCTTCAGGCAAGGCATGTTACAGCGAACATCCCCTCAGAAACACAGATAAAGCTTTCGCAAAAGCAGGACAGAATTTGTTTTACAATTATTAGGCCAATTGCCTCTTTCTCCTCTTTACAACTTGCCTTAGTTGAACATAAATCTCCCCATTGTCAGCTGTTTTTAAAAGGCCTTTCTATGTTTCTCAGCCTGCTTGAGTTTTTTATTAATTCTACCATCTTTGTGTCTCATTGTTCAAAAATTTACTATCTAAAGAAAAACACACAAAAAACCCCATCTGAACCTGAAGTTTTCCTTCTTGCTACCTCTATTTAATGCATGGTGAATTTAAAAAAAATTATATTTTTTCTTCTTCTTCTTTCTTTTTATTTTTGGTAATTAGCATCAAGTATTCCAAAGGCTACTGAAGCCAGTGGAATTTTTTGCACCAACTTTGATGGGTTCAGATCAGCCTCGGAGCACTGAAATTCATGTCATATTTTCAATTCTCTCCTGCTCAGGCTGCTTCTCATGTGGAGATGAGCTGAAATAGAAGTAAGCCCATTAACCATTCTTCTTCCAGGCCTTCTCAATACAGTCAGAACTTTGTCATGATTTTAAATACCACATTTATGGCCCTGATCTACTTTTTTTATTATTACTTAACCTTTTGGATGTGCCTGAGTTCACACAGTCAGGGACCTGCTCTTCAAAGATAAACAAATTGTTGGAGAACTAAGCAATACAGGAAATTCACGTGCTTCACTACTGAATTAAAGGGTGGTAGGCCGAAAAAGTCATTAGTTTTAGTGACCACAGTGGGTTTTATACAGAAGAAAGGTTTCATTCCCTAAATTGGCTCACATGTTATTGCTAATGAATGTCTAACAAAGATTCTTCTCTATAAAATGTGATCATTTTACACAGGAGATTTATCAGTGGAATTCTTGGAGAGATTGAGGCATTGGAGTCTTTTAAAAGTCCATTTTTTAAGTCTCTACTCCACATACTGCTTTTATGACCTAAAAAGCAAAGGGACTCCACATGCTGTAGGGTTCAATTGAAATTATTGTTGGAAGGTAGGAATACAACAGTAGGACTGTATTCATCACAAGAGTTACACTTTTTGTTGCTAGAGCTCAAGGAAAGTCCATAAGGATCAGAGTTGCAAGCCAGCTCTTTCATTTGCTCGTTCTTTGTGCCACACTTTGTCTCTCCCTCTCTGGTGTTAAGAGGGTCACTTGGTGCAGGCAGTGCTCACGCATGCTTGCCCTGCTAAAAGTTTTCTGGCAATTTGTTCAAAGGTTTCCACGTCTTGTTAAAATGCTAAGGCACATACAGCCAGCCTGTTTTTCGTAAGCAGGAGCTCAGAGGACCATGAGGTGCACACTGGGGCATCTGTGGGAAGGGGAAATTCATATCACCTGCTTTTGGAATTTAGGGCAGGTGCAGTTCCTGTGGTCAGAGCTGCCAGCTCCCTCTGTGTTCAGCGGAGAGAGCTGGGCACCTCTGAAGAGCAAGTCTCAGCATCTACATCAAACACTATTCCTTTAGCACAAAGTATAGGAAATCTTTTCCTTGACTGAAGACCAAATAAGCCTTTCAAAATCCCCTTGGCAGGCCGCATGACTACAAGCCTTAGCATTATCCAACAATAATAAACACACACACACACACACACAGAAGGGAAACCATGTGGCCACAAGCCATACGGAATGCAGCAGCAGGCCATCTCGGACCTCCTGCTATATGCTCTGTACTGAGGCAGGAGAGGTATAAATACCTTGCTCTTCACGCAGTGTACTACAGCACTCTGGCAAAGGAGTCTCGGGTATTAACAAAAGGGCTGTGCTACCATCGATAATAGCAGCAGAGTGAGAAAAGAGGAAAAGGAGTAGACAAAAGAAATCATACTTCGATGCCAAATATTTGTAGCTGTGCTCACTCAGGACTAGCAGCTCTGTACCTTCAAAGCTACCCTGGGGGAAGGCAGCAGTTTGCAACTGCTGTAGTTACTAGGCAAAAGGCATTGGGTTTCTCTTCTATGGGACACTGAGATTTAAGTCTAACGTGTGTGCAGTTTTTAGTAGCAATCCCATCAGCCACCCAGCATCCCAACACACATCTTAACACAAATTGTCATTGTGCAATTTTGTGGAAGTGAAGGGGGCACTGCCAGGGATAGTCAGGAAATCTGTATACAGATCAAATTAAAATGGGGCCAGCACAGCCCTGGTTAGGTGAGAAGACAAGATGATATTCCTGTAGGTCTCTTCCAGTACTGCTCTGGGGTATATGAGCTGCTGCTGAGGGGCAGCAGCTCCCACCTTACACCTCTACATCCAGGTGAGATCCTCTGTGTCTCACTTGCTCTACAGCCCAGGTAAGGTACCAGTCATGTGCAGGATGCCCAGCTGCACACAAGGAGATTGGGAAGGGACACAGCCCTACCCACAAACATGAAGCCCTAGGAGCTGGGCAGAGAAGTACGTGAAAGGTGGCATGTATGAAACCTTTTAGATGGGCATAATTCATAACAACTTTAGTTATGTCACCACTAGCAACTGAGAAGTGCTTAGGACTGCTCTGTGGTATTGAGGCACGCCAGCATAAGCCAACATGCATCCCTTCCAACCCTCCAGAGCAATACAGCCTTCTGCAGACCGACTCTGAGGAACTGCCTCTATGCTGTGCTGACTCCTGAACTGTGCCCAGCTCCTGTCTGGGCACCTGACACAGACCAAAACTGTGCCAGAACCTCCTGACTCAGCAGGATGGACAACAAGAGACTGGGGAAGAAAGATACTGCGGTGTGCAGACATCACCTCCACACTTGTATTTCCTGATTTTTTTTTCTCAATAATAGTACCTTTAACACTTTCGTTTGTTTTGACAGACACAAACCATCTGTGTGTTAAACCACAACACTTGATTAAAAAAAGAGACATCATTATCAAAGCAGAGCCTTCACCAAAATGACAGTCCTTTCTGCCCCTTAACCTGCTGTTGTTTGCCTTGTAAGTGTTGTTGGATACCATTAATGAGTCTCTGGATTACAGGAAGAGAGGTTAAGAGCAGGAGGCAGTTTAGTCCAGCCCATATCCATTAAGGACATAAGACAGGAGAGAAAATGAGCTGTTGCTCATGAACGCATTCTACACACTTTTCTTTTTGAAACTTACTTTGTAATCATTATTTTGGCTTTCTCCCTCTCATTTAACCTCATCTGCCTGCCTTTAAATTCATGGAACAGATTTGTACTGCCTTGGACTCCGTGCAATTGGCCGTCGCAATATTCTTGGACTTTTTCTTTTTTCATAGAAACATTTGATACCATTAATCATATTGCCATATGTAATAAATTGGCTGCCTGTGGTACATTGCCTCAAACTGTCACATGGTTCCAATCACAGCTCTGCCAGCTGAAAGTGGTTGTTGGAAAGTCTGACTCTTCCTCTCCGGCGTGCCGCTCACGGAGTCCGCAGGGCGCTGTCCTGTGTGCACTGTACATTAATGACCTGCCGGCTGCCTCGCGGCACACAGGCCAGCAGTTACAAGTACGCACATGTTTGTAAGTGCCGCTGTACATAAGCAATAATCTGCTTGATATCAAAGCCACATCATTACCGAGTCAGATTTTCTGACAGCGTTTGCGAGGTTTGAAGGCTAATTCGGTACATCTCTAATTTGCAGCTTAAGTATCTGCCAGAGTGAAAGGTGGAGGAGTGGGGGGAAGTATTAAATTTAGCTGTGTAAAATAATTCAGGGAACAAGAACACTGCTCCTGTGATTTGGCTTTTGCGACTGTCAGGGCTCTTGTCAAGTCACAGCTGGAATGCTGTGGATTTATAAGAACAATAGAGTTATTGGGGGGAGGAGGTGGGGAGAAAGGAATAAAATGCTATTTGTAGCTCTTCAGCTAACACTTTGACACAGGTTCTTTAGATCTTTCTAAGTAGGCATGGACAGACTGGTTTAAATAGAAAAAAACCTCAAAACACCGCAACTCCTGATCCTTTACTGAAGATTGTCTTGATTTTTTCTCAGAGTAGTGAAAAAAGTCTACTGACTATAGAGACAGGCACAGAAAAACATTGGTAGTTTTGAATATTGTGCCTTTCTACATGTCAGCTGAATGTGGGGAAGGGAAAGGACACTACTGTAATGAAATAATTAATCATAAAATGGTTTGGGGTGGAAGCCACCTTAGAGATCATCCAGTTCCAGCTCCCATGGCGATGGGCAGGAACACCTCCCACAAGACCAGGTTGCTCAAAACCCCATCCAACCTGACCTTGAACCCACAACTTCTCTGGGCAACATGTTCCAGTGCCTCCCCACCCTCACAGCTAAGAATTTCTTCCTAATATCTAACCTAAATCTACCCTCTTTCAGTTTAAAACTATTCCCCCCTCCTACCAGTTTCCCTTGTAAAAAGTCCCTCTCCAGCTCTCTTGTAAACCCCCTTTAGGTACTGGAAGGCTGCTTAAAAGTCTTCCCAGAACCTTCTTTTTTTCTGGCTGAACAATCCCAACTCTCAGCTTGTCTTCATAGGAGAGGTGCTCTCGCCCTCTGATCATCTTCATGGCCTCCTCTGAACTCACTCTAACAGGTCATGATCATTTATGTTATTTTAGAGCCCTACTCATGGATCAGGGCCCCATTGAATTAATTATGATGGAAAGGCTGAACAAAGTCAGCCTCTGCACTCAAGAGATCTTAGTCTGGTCTCCAAGTTCACTGAGATTGTTCTCCTCTCTCAAACCTTCCAAATCCTGCCAGCTCTTAGTTGAAAATACAGATACCTCTACAGATGTAGGCAAGGGATAAAAGAGCACCATGGGGACACCTGTTCTCACAGATCCTTGATCAGACTGAGAAAAGAAAAAGAAAATATTTGGAGGTAGCAAACAGTCCTCTGGCATCCAGATAGTCAAGTTCTCTTGGCTGGACTAAGAAAGGATGCCAGCAGTAGTGAAGTTGCAGTGATGTAAAACTTAAAATGTACCTCTAGACAGAGCGTATACATAGAACAGTGATGCATTCATATTCCAAGGGCTAGCCAGCTTTGTGCTACTTTGTTTTATCTATGAATCTAGCTAGGATGAATAAATAGAAAAGTAAATCTTGCCCTTTTATTTCTGTGCCCACATAATGAGCTGATGAGATGTTATAACCCCCATGCTGGAAGAAAATGATGATTTAAAGCTCAGCAACATGAGAAAACTCTGGACTCATGGGAGCTGCTATTCCAGCACTGGATTTTGGTCCTGAAGTCCTTGACTTCACTCATATATACAAACAGGCACATAAGTGTGAGGCAAATGCAAAATGAGCACAGGAATTCAAATTCTCAAAGAAAAAATATATTGTCTCCTCTGATCCATTTTTTTAAGAGATAACAAATTTATTATTTTTCCAAGCTGTTCCTCAGCTTTGCTTGATCTATTTTTCTTAGAAGATATCTCAAGTTATTGCCTCACAGGCTTTTCTTTCCTCAGAAGTTACTCTGAGAGGGTTTTTCCTCAGAGGTCTTGATCTTTCAGACCTTTCTACCTGTGTTTAACTCAATATGTGATAAAAATCCCAGTTGTAGAATCATTTGTGAAAAACAGACAAGTATGCACAAAAATGCTTACAGGATCTCAGATTCACAAGGAAGAACTACATAGTTGTCAAATTGAAAATGCACAATACTGAATCATGCTGTCAAAAGGCTGACACCTCTACAATGCTTGGCATCTTACTACCTACTGGTGACATTTATGAGGGGTTTTGTTTTATTTAAAAAAAATAAAACGTTTCACAAGCCTGAAAACTAAAGCTCTTGAAAGACTACATGAAACATTGCCAGGCTGACTTTCATGAGCATATCACTTTCTGAAATTTGTATAATCAAGGGCATAATTTTAGAGGTGTCTGTAGATGCCTTACAGTATTTCAGCTATAACAACAAGATAATAGCTTTAATTCTGCATCTTAGCCTACAGTACCTTCACAGAGCATGCTTGTCAGGTGAATTGAGCTATGCATACTTCCAACACTGTTTTGATGCAACATAGACAAAAAAAAAAGACACTATTAGCTTCAGCTAACAGCTAAAAATTTCAATTTTTGGTCTAGAGGTCTTAAAAGACCTGAGTGCAAAACCTCCAAGTGTTCCTGGAAACACCCAAGGAGAAAATAACACACATATCAGGAAGGAATAAGCAATTACTGCTATGCTGCATAGTCCTAGTAGGTTTTTTTACCGAATACTTGACTACTACTGCACACGGTGGCCCCAAAGTTTTGCCAAATGCCTTACTAACAGGTAGAAACAAAAATCTCACTGTAGTTCAGCAAAGTCTTAAAAACAAACAGACAAAACCCCAAACCAACAAGCCACACATGCAGGGGAAAAAAAACCCCATGCAATTTACAATTTTATGTGATTTGCTCTAGAAAGCTTCTCCGTTATAATTCAAAGGAACGAGACTTAGTTTGGAACGCAAATGAAGATGGAAGAAAGAGAAAGTCACATTCACCTTTCCCAGAAACAAATGGAATTATCATTCATCTTTCAGTATTTTAACAGATGGCTAGAGAGGGGAGAAAAACCCAAACACACAAAAAACCCCAAACCAAAACAAACAATCAAACCATCCCTTTAAATTGCAGACTCTGCAAATTGCTCTGACTAAAGCAGCAGCCCTTTCTCCATTTGAACAATTGCTTAAAGAGAGGTTGCCGGATTCTCCTAAGTGTAATTTTATACACATGTGAAGCTTACCTCATATATACAGCCTCCACTGTGAAAGGAGGAGACTGACTAGAGTAGGCATATGCCTAATTTTAAGCTTATAGGCACATTAAAGTCAAGAAGCCTTTAGAGGTTAGGTGTTTCATTTGTCGGTATGTTGTATAAAAACACGTCTGCAGAATCTCTGTAACATGGACTGCAGTCCACAGCCCTTCTCTCTGGTCACCAGTGACAGGAGCTGAGGGAACAACATGAAGCTGTGTCAGGGGAGGCTTCGGTTAGATATAGGGAAAGGTTCTTCACTCGAGAGTGGTTGGGCACCAGAACAGGCTTCCCAGGGAAGTGGTCACAGCACCACCCTGACAGAGTTCAAGAAGTGTTTGGACAATGTTCTCAGGAACCTGGTGTGATTTCTGGGTTGTGTCCCTGCCAGGAGCTAGGCTTTGGTGATCCTCACGGATCAGGTTTCTGAAGTATAGCCATTTTCCAGTAACCATGCACTGGCATTTCACTGTTAGGCTAAGGTACAGATTCCTAAAATCTTGCCCTTAACTAAATAAAGGAAAAATATCTACACCAAAATTTCTCAACTGAGAAATCCGGATCATTATTTTCAGCTATACACCATCTCAAAAAAAGAACTGAAAAATTTGATAATGTCCCCAGAACACATTTTTATTTGTTTTTTTAAATTTTTAATTCATATGACAAGCTCACAGCTGAAGGGTGTGAGATTTTTAAAGCAGGTTGTGCTCTAGCTATCTCACATTACCATACATAACTGCTTATATATGAATAATCAAATATATGCAGTAGAATACAATTTTTAGATTTAGATCAAGTTAAAGAAAAAACACACACACAAAAAAAATACCAAACCCTCTAGGCCTCTATAGAGTAAATTAAAGCATTTAGTGAAAGGAAATACTGGCATATACAAAAGCTTTGAATTTCAAATATCCTTCAAGAAGTTATTAAATAGAGACTCTACTGCTGAGAAATACAAAGAAATATGGCTGTATTTTGCCTCTCTCTCAAAACTGCAAAAGAAATAGTCATTACATTAGCTTAGACTCAAAGTAATTTTTCCATTTTTAATGCCTTATGATTACTAAAGATTTTTAAGCTCCTGAAGAAAGCAGCAACACATATGAAGGAGACAAAACGGGAATGCAAATAACTTTCTAGCTGTCTGTCAATCTAAGAGCAATATACTAAACTTTATTTGAACCTTCACGGCTTTGCTGCAATCTTCATCCTGTATTACGATAAACTGTGCACATGATGACAGGCATTTGTATCTCCACAGATTTGGCTCCCAAATTCAAAACAGATGTGTCAAAGCTCAGAACCCTCTAATATATCTTTCTACTGCCTCATGAAAAGTCTGGGCAGAATATTGCTTTCGTCTGCTTAAGGGAACCAGTGAATACTCCTCTGCAAAACTCCTGGGACCATCATCACTTCTAACACCAGCCCAAGAGCTGGCTGTCCCAGTGTCCCCAATGCTGCCATCATTGTCTTCATCCATTGAAAATAATTCCTCTCTAACTGGGGAGGTTGAGCTGTCTTCTTCATCTAGGAGATCACGCAACAAACGGCTCCTAGAAGGATGACCTCCTTCTAGTTCAGTCACTGAAGAAGCACAAGTACAGCCTCTGACCCAACATCGAGGAGGTTCTCGCCTCACCCAATATTTGGCAGACCTAGCCATCATTCCCATAACATTTCCGTCATCAGGCAGTGCAGGAATCCGAGAGCTTCCACCATTGCAGTGTGTGCTCGTAGGTGGGGCACAGCTGCTAAATTTATAGACTGAAGGGAAAAGTAACAAAATTAGATCAGGCAGAACAAAACAAAGATCCAAAACAAAGAAAAATCTCATGTCTGATTGTCTGTACATCACCTAATCACTAAATATTTTAAAGGTGTCTCATTCCATTTCCTCCAAGCCTCACCTTTGAGAAAGTAAATTGGTTATCACAAGACTTAGCATCATTTCTCCAAGGTCAGAATTAAGAACTAACTGCACTCCATTTTGCTGGCCTCTACTGTTGTGAAAACAGCCCTGTCTTCCCAGTAAGAGCAGAGAAACCTCATGCTCTGGTTGACTAAGCCTGGAACTAAAGCCAGGGACAACGACCACAATGCTCTTGGATTTCAGTGTTCTCCCAGCTCCATACAAACCACTACAGCAGTCCTGCAATCCATCTAACATGCTAACTTCAACAGAAGACTAGAGCAAAAAAAAAAAAATAAATTGAAGTAAGATGAAAACATAACTACAAACCTTTCTTGAGCTTCAATACTTTATTTTGCCTTTCATTCAAGAGCACAACTCATTTGATTTACTCCATCTCTGCCTCTCTCACACCCTCCACCCCTACAATATACCAGTTCTTGGTTTCTATTTCTTTGTGGTTTGTCTCCTCAGAAATACTAAGGAAAGGGTGTTTTAACCTTGAAATACTGCTAAACAATCTTCCCAGACAATCTTTATCAAGGCCCAACTGTGGCCTTTGAAAAGGATTTGTGTTACACAATCAAACCTGCTCCTGGGCTACAGGAACTCACACCACTCTGAAGAACAAGCACAGAAGAGTATTTGGAGCTCTCCATGAGCTGGCCAGGAATATTGCCTCCTCGCAAGAAGAGGTCTACGTATATAAAACACCTCTGCAATTTAGAAGGAGGTTTCCTGCAACATAAACTGGCTATAAGGTCTGGAAACTAGCTGCCTCCCTGTTATAACAAAGGCACCTGGCAGCATCTTTGCCTTGCATTTCTGCTGAAAAGAAGCCTTTGGGTTCCTCAGGACAAGAGCCAGTAGGAAATTACTGTGCTGTTCCTTCTCTAACTCCAAGTCACGCTGGGTAGGTACAAACCTGGTAGGTCCTACATGACATTTGCTTTTGGTGAGCTGCAGAGCTGATCTGCACAGTGGGAGTGTAACATTCCTGAGGCTGGCAAGTAACTCCACTCAAAACACAGGGAACCAGCCTTAACTCCAAGCACTGTATAAAGATGCCTTGAGTTAAGTTTCAAAGCCAGACATGTTTCACATAAGAGAAGGAATTCTAGAGTAAGTACTCTAACATGATATTTCTCCGTTTTCTTTGTAAGTAAAGAGGAGGGTTTAGGTCTTGGAGAAGAGAGCCAGAGCAAGGACACAACATTTTGTGCAGGTCAGAAAACAGCAGCTCTGAAAATGATAATAGGACAGCCATAGGGGTGCCACCTGCAGCTATTTTACTTTTGAACCATTATTTTAAGGGAATTTCCTATGAGCATACAGACAAGACAAATGAGGAATTCAGGTTCAATAGCACCCATCTGCAACTGAAATTAAGTAACACTCATCCCCCTCCTCACCCAATACTACTACCCCTTTCTCACAGATCACCTTGAAAGGTCCTAGATTCATCTTCTGCTTGGGAGGCAGGAGTTGTCTGTCTACGCCTTCTTCTCCGAGATCTAACTAGCCGCGATCTAGCAGGCTGCTGGGTTTGGCTGTCTGGTGCAACATCCTCTTCCCCAGGGGAACCCAGGGCTCTTGGGTTGCTCTGTTGAGCCATTTGAAGAGGGTCTGCCTAAAGCTAAGAGCAAAGGTGAATGAACAGGGGACCAGTCATGAGGTTACTGGTTTCATAAGAAAATGGGAAATAGAGTGCAAAAGCTATAAAAGCTCATATTTACCTCAAACATTACAAAGTGAAAAGGAAGCCTTAGGGCCAAATCAACACCAACAGACCTTTTCCAGGCATGACAAGACCTTACCTTGTAATTTAGCCCTGCTTCCTCGTGAAAGTGCCTTCTTTCCTTATTCCTAGGTAGGAACACAGTGGCAACTCCACTGATAGGGTTGGTAGACAGGACTAGGGCTATAAGAAGCAAACAAACCACTGGAGGAGGAGCTAACACAGCATCTTCTCATTTGTAATCAGCAAAGTCTTTCCAGGCCTAATGAAACGACAGGAGAGCCCACAAAACCTGTGTATGATGTTTGAGTCTTAAGGGAGCACAGGACCACAAAGTTTCCTTGGTCCTCGAAGAGGCTAAGAAGGAAAGGTGAACCTCTCATTTGGCTGACGTATGCTCAGCACAGAGAAAAGAGAAGGGCAGAATAAATTACTTCTTTGCAACACATAAGCATATTTTATGATACTGTTTTCTAAGATTTTCTTTCAGTCTTATTCTGTGAAAGTGTCTGCAACAGTAACTGAGGTAGGTACTTCTGCGTCTTTTCCAGATAGCACTGTTTCCCAGATCTTGTGAAAACACAGTTTCCTTCTGGACTACCTGACCCTTGTACAGCCCCCCTTACGTTCAACTAGCTCATAGATTTTCAGTAGCTTCAGTGTTTCTTAGGCTCTTCTAGCACTTGTGAATTCCTCTGAGACCCTTTCACAACTCTTTGAGGACCACAATACATAACCAAAAAACCCTCAGGCCTGTAGTGAAGAAGAGGCAAATTAACTATTTGCACTGCCTTCCATATCCTTGGTAATGTACAAAGAGAAGAGGCAGCTCTAAAATAATGGACTAAACCAAAGAAAGAGTCGTCTCCAAGTCACTTGTCACTTGGTGTTTGAAAGGGCGAAGTTGCTAATGTCTGTGCATGGCAGCCTGTCCATCCGCAGACTCCCAGGCTAAGAGATAGTTCAGAGTGGATGAGTGTGGATGCTTTCCAAAAGTACTGAAAGCTTGATGAACTTGCTGTGGATGTGGGCTGTTTTGATATTTATGATTATAATCATCACCTTAAAACCAAACAATGCTAAGCCCTGGGTTAGAAAAGCAACTGCACTGGTAAATCTTGTGTTTTCTCCTTGTCATATTTCAGAAGTAGCTAATTAAATGCAGACTTACTAAATGACTAGCACCAGACCACAGAAAGCTCGCTCCATTTCTGGGCTCTGCTATGTACGTGTTCAGCAATAAAATGCTTCTTTCCCCCCTGACCTGTCAAAGGCAAGGGCATCGTATCATGAGTTAGTGCTGGGGGACGTGGGGGTGGGTAAGGAATGGTGGCCCAGAAGTTGAGGTGGACAAAGGCTTGATGATCCAGCTCATATGACCTAATAGACTGTGTCACTGCCTTTGGGAAATACAAGACTCCTGACACATGCCCTTGGCTGGAAGGTCAGAATAGAAAAGGCCAAGCTCAGAAAATGAAGCCCTCCAGCTGAGAAAAATAATCCAATCATGGATTGGAGAAAGCTTTATTTTTCCTACAACTTTTTTTTTTTTTCCAAATTTTCAAACTTGATGCGTTACTGTAGTGCACTTCACATCTGATTAAATTAGTCACATTGCATTATGCCATATCAAATGTGACATGTTGCAATGGAATGTGAACAGCATATAAAGATGTACTGGCATCACAGAGTTGCTACCTGCTTCTGACACATCACTCTGTTAGCAGCAGGTAAAAGAGGCATACAAGGTCCAAATCCTTCCTTGTTATTTAGTCATGCTTTTGCAGCTTAACAGTAGTTTCTTGTATGGTTACTTAATTTTGCATAAAATTAGAAATCAGTTATTCCAAGAAACTCTTAACTTCCCCACACTTGCTTGTGATAATACACAAGGAAGTATCTAATCAGGATTCAGCCCGTCCCCTAAAAGCATACTAAGCATGCTAACTAAAAGAAGACTAGCAAGGTGTAAAGCATATAGACAATTGCAACCTACAGAGAACAGGGTAGAGGCATCATGTTATTGCTTGTGTACCTGTTAGTATTGTTTTGGGGGCTGCAGGAATCCCACCATGGGGAAACTCTAAAATGTAGCTCACTGACTAAGCACCTCCTGTTAGGCTGACATCAGTGCAGCTCTTGTGGGGCTCTGCAATGAATTGAAACTACTACACCCATGAAGAGCACAAGGAAAACTTTAATATGATAGTCCACCTTTCTTGTGGTAAATGCCCACCTCCCTGCATGGCAACATAGATCAAAGGATTAAAGAAAATGCATGCTAATTTGATCTGGACCAGACCACTACAGATGCACAGCCCAACTGGTATTCACTCTGGACTTGCTGTTTTATCTGGGGTTCTTGCAGGATAGTTTGAAAGAGGCAAGAACAGTTTCAGGAAGAAGGTCTGTTGAAGTTCTTGTCAAAGAGGTTCTAGCTCATTGTCACTTTGCTTTCATGTTCCTAGAAGTCAATACCCATATCCAGTATATACCAAATAACTGAGCCTTCCTATGAAATTACTACCTAAGCAGTCAGCAAAGCCATTTTGTTGGGCAATCCACCCTAAAAGACCAGAAAGGGGAAGCACTTCTGGTACAGTGCCAGCTATACAGTTTGTTCTATGTAACTTATTTTTCAAATTTATATAATGAAATATATTTTATAAACCATGGAGAATTCACTTTGTATTAACCATCTGAGGATGTAAGTTTTTCAGTTACATACGTTACAACATCCATAATAAGTTATAAAATTTTTTTCTCATATGCAGTACTGTGATTTTTTGGACAATCCTGGAAGTCCCTGGCTCAGGGGTTTGGGGAACCCATAGCACAGCAGAAAGTTCTCCTTACTTGAACAAAGCTCCTGTGACCAAAAGGGTTTAACTACCCTTGGATGCAATGGGGACTCCCACAACTCAACACCATGAGATACTACATGAAGCTGAAGAAGAAGGTGGGCCTAGCTGGGAGGCTTTGGTAACTCAGTCTCAGTGAGTCTGATTGCAGCTCTCATGCTCATTACCTTGTGTTCCCTGGGGAAGTTGTGTCCTATTCTGTGATCCTTTCACAGCATTAATTTTTCTTGTTCTGGAAGAGAATAACCAGGTTTTGACAATTTTTGTGGTGCATCTTTTACAGTGGAAGTCCTTTTGCATAAGGTGTCTGGGCACTGTACTGTCAGGTAAATACACATTTACAATCTATCTGTGAGAGGAATAGTGTGCAGGTTATAATAATGAAAGTTGTACTCAGTCTCTTAACCATGTTTTACTTTATGCTGTCTGTTTTTCAGACACAACCATAGCCAAAATGTTCAATCCACACATGAATGCAAAAACTGGTGTTCTGAATTTCCTGATGACATTGTTCAGGATTTTCTTTCTTACAGTTTCCAGTGTTAACTGACGGTAGCTATCTCCAATAAGTGCATGTGTGTCATGGTGTTTAATTAAAAATTTGTTTGACTAATTAAAATCAAGACCATGGCTGTATACCTAAGAAGAAGCTAACATACCAGAGTGCCTGAAAACACAGACCTAGCTTGGGAAAATCCTCATTGTAGGGGTCCACAAGAAGCTGAGCCCACTAAATTATTCTACTACCTCTGCAGCACACCCCTGAAAACCTCATAGAAAAAGCTGTAGCTGACTTGTGATACATTTCTCTTTGCTTTTTCCATTCCCTGCAATTGGCTAGTTTTGAATCTTTTCCAGTGTGTGATCCAGAAGGGGAGGACCAGTCCCATTCGTAGATTGTCCTGGCTTCCCTTTTTGGTCTTTCTGTGGTTCCTCTTTCTTCTCATTCAAATTCATACATATTGAGCAAATGAAATGAATAACAAAAGGGAACTGTGTTGTAATTAATGCACATATGTAAAACCAGTGCCTTCATAGCTGACCTTTCCATTTCTGTATATTTGGCTGGGTATAAAAGAAACTGCCAACACAATTTTCCATTGGCAATGATATATTTATGACTGTACCAAACTGTAATACTTTGTATTTTCTGATGGATGAATATAGTAAGAAGGATGGTGATTGTGAAACCAGGTCTGGATCTGAGGTAACCTAGTGCAGTGCTTCTTCAGAAGTTTGAATCAGTTCCAGGAAAACTAAGATGTGCTCTCAACATTACCCAGATTCAGTTATTCAAGTAGTCCTTGTTCTGGACTTGGGAAATTTGAAAAAAAAAACATCAAATACATGGTCATATACTCACACCTGCAGCATGTCTGATGGACAGCAAAAGGCTGATGTTTGAAGGCGGCTGGTAGGTACATACTCACAAAAGAGAATCCTTGGAGGAGGAAGCTGTACACAGCACAAAAGGCATCTCAAACTTAAGAGCATATCTCAGGTTGGTTCTAAATTAGAAACACTATGGCCTTCCTCCTAGGCTATGGAAGACCTTACTTGCCATATGTCATCATCAAAATGGAGTACCTTCCTACTACCCCTTACTGGCTATACCTGTGGGTGGAATAAGTCCTATGCAACAATCTAGGCACTCCTTTTCTGAGGCTTGGGGGTTAAGATCATACATGGGTGTATGACCTGGTCTTTGGCTGGTCATGACTCCACATGAATGTGGCATTTGAGCAGCTACAGTCTGGTTTGGGAGTGCTATAATTTACACCACAGATGATGGCGGCTCCTATCCAGGTCAGGATCTGGGAGAAGCACAGCCTTCATATTCACTGGTTGGCCCAGTGAAGATGGGGAAATTTGATGCTGCCCCAGCAGTAAAGCCAGATTTTTAACTGCCTGTTCAGCCATTTGATTGGTCTGGAGGCCTGGTATGTGCATCTCGGTGCTGGGGAAAGTAGAGGAAACACAATTTAATACTGATGGCACTGGAATAGAAAAGCTGTGATGTTGCCCTCCCTTTTCACCCACTTGGATTAGTCTGATAAGAAAGGAGCATCCAAAGTGTTTCCAGGAACACGTGTGCACACACAGACATGATGTGCACCAGCATGGACATTGGTGCAGCCAGACCCATTTGTTTCCAGCCACCAACAAACCCTGTGCTGCAGAGGCACATTCTGGTGGGCACAAGGGGAGCAAGAGCTTCTGCCTTTGCAGGAGGAGTGGGAGGTTTAAAAAAGCCCTGTGAATTAGGACTGCTATTGCTCCTATAAAAAGATAGGGAAACTAGTATTTGGGCTCCTGAGCTTCGTGATTGCCACTGGAGGGCTCAGCTGAATGGGGAGAAGGAGGAATTGTTATTATGCCTAGTTAACTTGAGGCCACAAATTTAGGAGTGCAGGTATCTTGGGCTCTGCACAGGCAAGAAATAAGAGTCAGAGAGTGGCTCCTTGAGGAGCCATTTTGGGTCCACTGAGATCTGAATGGCTGCCTAAGGCTTTTCTCGCTGCCCTGGCTTCATGGAGACCTCATAGGAACCACACTGGTGGCTCGGTCATTGCAGTTTAGGTGAATCCAGCCCTTCAAGCTCAGACACTAACACGTTACTGCAGGGCTACAAGGGACTGTTAGGAAATAAACTCAGTGAATTTTGCTTCAGAAAGGCATCCAGACATCTCCCTGTGTACTGCTAGGGGTTGTCTCTTGTGGAGCTGCCTGCTGTCTGCCAACACATGGGAGTCCCTTGAAAGATAGCAAAGGCTAGTATCTGCTGTTTAGGGGCAAGGAAACAGAGGCACTGGGAGGTAAAGATGGCACAGGGCCTCAGAGTGGGCCAGAGGAAGGTTTAGAATTAATGATTGTGATTGACTGTTTATTTCTCACACTTAACTGGCAAAGTCTGTTCTGACGCTCATTCAAAACAGAAGCAAGGCAGCAGGTATTTTGCAAATGGGAAAAAGAAGATGCCTGAGGGACACCCTCAGGTCCCTAGACATGCCATTGGTGAAACAAGCATGGTTAAGAGGCTATTTTCCTTGGTAGCCACATAAATCTAATCTGAGGAGCACCCAGGAGGGCTTGTGACCTCCCATAATCAGGTGCTCGCCCCAGCTGAGTCCACGAGGTCCCTCATGCTCCAGCTCCTACAGGAAAGAAATCTGGAAGTGTGTGAACCAGACTCTGCAAAGGAGCCAAATTCTGGGACAAGACCTTAGCATCTTGACACAGCCTCTTTTCTGAGGAAGACAGAGGAAGGAAAATCTGTCTCAGAAGACCTTCCCTTGGTATTTAGTAAAGCCTCTCTACACTGCCTCTGAAGCCTGGCAGTGCCTCGCCTGTTAGTTTACACTTCATAGCCAGGCAGCAGGTAACAGCTTTGCTGGTATGCAGTTTATGCAGCCAACTTGTGAGGACGTTTTCCAGTTATTCACAGCCAGGCATCGTAGCAGAGTGCAAGCTAATCTGCAAGCTACTGAATTTGCATATACATAGGCTTTAATAGCAAGTGAAATGCACTTTCTGTGAACTCTGTAGCTCTTATACAACGTTTTCAATTAATATCTGCTCACTCGAGTTAATAGATTTCTCCTATAATATTTACAAGACTGTATGGACTCTCTCTTTTGACTAATTAACACATTTTTAAATTCCTTTGACTGCAGCTTTTCATTGTCTGGTGAGCAATATTTGATTTATCAGGCTTTAGATCCAACTATTTGAGGGGAGGAGTCATATGCTTATTAAAAACAGTCTTTAATATTCTGTCCTCTCATAGTAAGAAAATGTAGCAAGTCTTCCACTATGTCATTTGGTACTTTGAAAGCTTCCATTTTATCTGTGCTTTCATTTTAAAGGTGCCATTTCACTTTTTGGGGGGAAACTGGGGTAACTGTTTTTTTTCAAAGAGGTGATGGTTCAGAGGACTACACCTTCACTCCAAGCCTGACTCTGCTTACAAGAAATACACAGAACCATGAAAACTGGCATTGCCTTTGTCCCAGAAGACTGAGCACTGCTTTGTGATGAAAATTATCTTTGCCTGAAGCCAACAGAAAAAAACCAAAGCAGGATACAATCCTCTACCATCTTCTACAGCTTGTGTCACCAGAATTGCTGAAGAACTGGAGACACAGTCTTCTGCATGGAAAAAGTTACTCACAGCCTTTACAAAAAGAATAGATTAGAAGCTGATGCCCTCAAAACAGAGCTCCACACCTCCATAGCTAGAGGAACGCTAAGTCTGATTTTCCTCACAATGAGCCCTCAGAATTAACCACCCATTCAATTTTCTCAAAGTGCACTTGTGTGCTCTTCTTGGAGTGCCTGCTTCTGGACTCATGTCATCAGGCATGGACATCTGACTCTTTTTAATTCCTCACTTCAGCACCTCTGTGCTACAATTAAAGTTTATCTAAGAGAATAGTCAATCAAAGTAGATAGCACAGATCTTTGTAAGAGGAGACCTTTGCTTTAAGGAGCAATAAAAACTTTGTTTAAAAAAACCACACAAGTGGCATCTGATTTAGCAGCCTTTGAACTCAGCAGCCTGAGTGTGGAAGTTCAGGGTGTATGGCTATTTGTTCAGGTGGATACCACTGACACTTGGGGGTCATATTTTTCAGATTTTCTTTCCTATCATAACACTAAGAGATTTCTTTTTAAAACAAGAAAAAAAAAAGCTGGCACCACAGAGAGAGTGAAGAGGACAATCTGTCTCTTCTAATCCTTGCAGGGGCTTTTGTGTTTAAATCATGCAACATGGTATTCTCGGAATCTTCAAGAACAGGTTTGAGTATCAATATTCACTAGTAAGTGAATATCCTTACTAGGTAAATTGAAGCAAATTCTGAAAAATAAAAACTTCTTTCATAATGCTCCAAGAATTACTTACAATGCACTAAGTACTAGCATGCTTACCCGTAAAGGTAAAAAAGCAACAACAAAACAGACTAGCTAACACTTTTTCATCATTTGATTTCTATAGTGTAATTTACCTTCCCACACGGAAAAATAAAGCAAATAGTAATATAGCTCCCTATATATACTTTTCATAATGACCTTATAATAAGCAAAGCTGGTGGCCTCACATGTTATATAGTTCTATTAAAACAAAAGTGCCTGCTTATTAACTTGCCCTATCCAGACATTTTTGCTGAAGCTCTCAATACCAGGTGTCTACCTGAGTTGATTGGTTTAAAAAATCTTTTTTGCCAATTTTTTTCACCTATTTTCCAATCTACCTTAGAAAACCATGAAGAAAATCATGAAGGGTATTGTTCTTCCCAAATTTAAAATTCTGGTAGTCTTATCTTTGAGACTTTTGAAGCCCTTATGCTTCAAAACAGGGATCTGATATTTGGCACAGTGTGACCTTTCCAGAAGGAGATGATTTACCATGCAAACCCTTCAAAACATGAAGCATCAAGCTGCTGAAGTGTTAGATTTTAAGAGCTTCATGTCTCAAGCTCTGGTTCCCATTAGGCATGGTCCAGGCAAAGATCAACCAGGATTTTCTCAAAGTTTTCAAATTCCTGGCATGGATAGTTTGGAGCAGGGTAGAGACTCAATGCAAGCTCCTGAGAGCTCTTTCCTCCCATGATCACAGTGGACTCCCAGCAAGGCACTAGCAGCCTGGCTCAGTGATGGTTGTTCGCATGGGACCTTTGTTTTGCTGTCTCATTGGAAACATCAGAGCATTCAGAGCAGTTTGGGACCCTAATAATGGCAGTCCTTTAAATAAATGCTGTGCTTTGTAAAATACATGCATAGTACATACTCTCCTATGCACACACCATATATAAAGGGGTCATATGCACTCATATGCACAGATGCACATGGGTTCTTCTGAAAGGTCAGGTTCTTGGTGCCTCAAATTCAGGACATGAAATTCTTGAATACTTCTTATGTTTATTTCTGTGGGCGTTAGTTCACCATTTACAAAACACAGACAACAGTCTTTCCGAATTTTGTATCAGTGTTGTGAAAATATTATGCCTTACTGTTTGAGGCCATCCAATTCTACAGTAAGGTGTACCGTAAACATTTCCACAAAGAGATGAGGAATTCTGTCTTCTGAGCAGGATTTGAATGTTGTGGAATACATAAAACACATGACCACACACCAAACAGCTGAAAGACAACTTTGGATAGTTGTTCACTCTTTCAGAAACTGAGTCCTGCAAAGATCCAATGGAAGAAACAGAATTTGATCAGGTAACAAAGAATTTTATTTAAACATGACATTCATTCAAGGACAGTCTGAATTCTGGGTTTGAGATCTTATAAATGCTTGCTTATGCGTCTTCTTTTTTATTTTGTATTTTATAACATTCTTTTAATTTTCCTTGTGTGATACAATCTAAAGCATGAAGGACCACTTTGGCAAGAAAACACTGCCATTCATCTGTACTGTAGAATTAATTTCATTTGTGTCTTCTGAAAACAAACCATGGTGAATATACTTCTTTTAAAGTGTGTCAGTGTAAAATGATATTTAACATAGAAGATATCTTCAATTAAAAAGAAAAAAAAGGTAGTGAATCAGGGAAGAAATGAACAAAAGAAACAGTATGCCCAAGAAAGTACTAATTTAGACTAGCAGAGGGCTGAGAAGAGCTATTGAACAATTTCATTATCACATCCTTTTCAAAGAAGGAAGGCTCCTGCTTTCCTATTTCATGATAATTGGATGAAGAAATGTGGGTGGGAGCACAATTCATTGCAGAATTTGATGAATTATTTACTAATTAAGGAGAGAAACAGGATAGTATGAGCTATATTACTTTGATATGAATGTTCCTTTTATTATATTATTTATACACATGCAATTGTTGCTTTTATTAACTAAGAGGTTAATCACTTGAATGGGATGCTTTGCATTCTTTACAATTACATACACCAGCAAATTGGCTAATTTTATGTGAAAAAAATAACCTAGCAATTTTTCTAGTACTTATCTGTATGGTGCAGTTTAATAACATTTTTGCACTGTGTAAAATGAATAAACCAGCTGGTCTTGTGTTTTGGCAGCAGCACTGCACATTGCACCATGGCACACACAGGCTCAGGAGCCCTGGTCGGGGTTCAGGCGCACTGCAGAGGTGATGACACACAACTCCCCCAGGCTGGAAGATGAACCTGATGACGTACTGTGCATCCAGACAGCCTGTTTATGGGGCAGGCTTGAGAATGACTTCAAAGGTGACTGGCTCTTTTTTTTTCTGCAAGTGGGAGTGCCATTTTGTTCTAGGGATATTGTTTCTGTAGCAAACCGATCTCTGTCTAGACTGGGCAAAATTCAAACTGCCCTGCTGTATGTGTTACACCCTGGTAGTGCAGAAGATGCAGAGAACCCCTCCCACACTCAGCCCTTTGGTTTCTGGGACTGAAGGACTCATCTCTTCCGCTGCTGCAAAGCCTCAATAGCTCTGCATGCAGAGCACTGGTGCCATTAAACTGTCCATGAGCCTTTCCCCTCATACCATCAGCCAGACTGACACTGACAAGCCCCTTGATGGTAATTCCACCCTCGTGCTGTTCCACAGAAAGCACATCCAGGACTCTGTGAACTGGTGCTGTTCAGATAAGATCCAAATAATGAAAAATGTGCCCAAAGGAAAAGGATTTTTCATCTGGACATCTCTTCATACCTAGATCACCTCACCAGAACTCCAGAGCCCACACTGTAGCTGTCCATACCACTTAATTTTTTATTTTTTACACATATACAGATTTTTTAAAAAACCCCAAACATATGGTCTCCAGACAGAAACACCTACCTACCCTTATTTAAAATATAAAAAAATACGAAAGAATCTCTGTTTAGATTCCACATTCACATGCCACACCCTTTCTTCCCTGATGCATATAAAGACATTGATATGTTAACTTCATTTGTTAGTCATTAGAAAAGTAAGTAAAAGTACATGGTTTGGGTTGATGATGTAATAAGTTATTTAATGATTTTCACTGATTCAATGAAAAGTATATCTTATTGTTCACTAGAGATGGGGGATGGGAAGTTAATATACATTTTGCTTTAGATATGAAGCATTTTGGGAACATTAATGGATTTTTTTTTTCAATTGTAACCACATGGGGTTTTATTAAATTTTAAAATGGAAAAAAAATGCAGATGGGGCAGCTCAGCCATCTAGCTCACTTTTCATATCTTCATACCACACCACAGTGCAGCCAAACCAAGCATTCATGACTGCAGCCCTGGGAAGTTCTGGGGAAAGCTTGAGCCCTACAGTGAAGGAGTCCATTCTCCACTGCCAGGAACACACATTTTTTCCATTTATCAAACTCTTCCCTCTGCAAGAGAGCAAAGGAACACTCTGACTATTATGGTTGTTGTATGCAAGCGTCCTTCTTTTACCATGCATTACTAGGACACAGCTGAAAATGACTCAGGAGTCCTCAATGGTTGAATCCAGGAGAAGAAACATTCTTAACTTGTCCAAGTCTGAGATGACTGAACTTCCCCACCACTTGGCAGCTGTATTCTGAAAAAGACATGAGTCAAACATAAGCATCCAACATACCCAGAATGTGGAAATTAAAGGGTGAGGAAATAATAATGGTAGTAGGAGAGAAGCACAGTGAGTGTTCTCCAGTTGTCCAGGGAAGAAAGCATCCTTACAACACAGAAGTATCACTGAACGTCAAATCATTATCAGGTTTGGCAGACAAAATTCACTTTCAGAATCAATTTCATTTGCAAATCATTGTTCCAAACAGACAAACAAAGCACACACACAAATATAATAAATAAAAAAATTCTTATGGTACAGTAGTGGAAAGCCTTCCATTTAATAATGTCAAAATGTGCTATGGAAAAGCATAAGCATAATGATTATACCAGCCACCCATTTCATGGAGCTGTGGATGTGTAATTAAAAGAAGTTTTCCAAGTGAATTTTCTTTTACCTTACCTAAAATGCTTAATTTCAGGAAGATTAAATGAAAAACTCCATCAGAACTGACATCTTTCTCTTAAACATTTATTCATTAACAAATCTGTCTCCTTCCTTTTTTTAATGGAAAATCACTCAATCAAAACTTTTTAACTTGCCCCTACCTTTCCGTTGTTGGAAAAATCAATCCCCCAGTCTGGGCTGGGAAGCAGCCCTTGGTTGTGGAGAAGCACAAAAGGCTGTGGGGGGTACTGGGACCCTCAGGAATGGGCACCACCAAACCTGAGAATCAGGGAGGTCTCGTCCCCTCAGGCACCGCTGCTGATGTGGAGCACAAAGCCGATCGCTGGGCTGGGGGCAGCAGCGGGCTGACCTTTCCTTCCTGGAGCCTCAGCGTGTGGTATCACAACACGGAGGCTGAAAGTGGGGGGAAGGAATATGCTCGTTCCAGGACTGCCCCCCAGATAGGCACAGATTCTCCTAACACACCAATCCAGCCGTGTAACTGATTTTGAGGGCTTATTGGATTCAAGGCATCCAGTCACAGCCTGAATTTGTAAAGAAGCCGAGTGCTGAGCAGGGCTGTTGACTTGTAGGTAAGGCAGATTAAAAGGGACCCAGCAGTAGTGATAACTCAGCTTGAAGGAATATGCTGAACCAGCTTTGCGCTTAATTTTGTCTCATCTTGAAAAGAGGAGAAGCAAATACCTCAATGGGATGTGGTGCCCTAACATCAAGAAAACCAAGAAGTCACAGTTTTCCACACACACTTTGATGTCATCTCATGGTTTTTCCTGTCTTTCCCAGCTTTAAGAGTCTCGCATTTTCTTTGGTGCTGTGTGAAAGCTGCACTGGTCAAGTGAACCCATTGTGACGCTTCAATATGGCTGTGCTAGCTGTATCTGCACTTTTAAAATGAAAATGTAATAACAGTCCATATGGTTATAATTAAAGAAAAATCCATTTACATCTTAAAATGCACACATTTTATTGAAAACAGGCTACATAAACACATCTGGAACACAGCTTTAGATAAAAAGCATATGCAAGGTCTGATTCTGCCATTGATTATGCTGGAGTAAGCAAAAATTTACACCATCAAAGTCCGTTCACAGGTGTAAGGCCAATGGGAGATCAGAATCTGACCTAGGACCTTTCATTTCAACAAACAGAATACCGCCAAGTTTCACTTCAATCTTGCAGCTTGGAAGAGAGGAGAACCAAATGTTTATAGCCCATATGAAGGATTATTGTATTACGAATAACTGAAGTTTATAGAAAAATTATTTCCAATAGTTAGATCTATGGTTCCACTCTCCACAAAAGCAGACAGAAGAGAGGGCAGTAACTTCTCAGCTTTAGTAGGGTTTATTTATTGAGAGGTCTGTACTCTAAGCAATGTCCAGCATGCACTGCTACAATTAGTCCCTCTTCCATTCTACCTTTCTGGGTTAAAAAGAAATGTAACTGGAAATAATTGTATCATATTTAATCAAGTGGACTCTCCATTTTTTCATGGGCTTACTTCTATTTCAGGGTGGTCCACACACAGATAAAGGCTAAAATGCGTGAAGTCCTGAGTACTTGCAACATGTTCTGAAATAAACAGGTAATACAATCTTTTGGCCCTGCTCAGAGCAGGACCTCAGCAGTGACACACAAACGAGACAGGTGGGTTCACTCACTTGGAATTGCAGGTATCTTGGGGTTAAATGTATTCCCTTCTTAGCATATTTCCAAAAAAGGCAACCAAAACATTATGGCAGGATATTAAATGTGCAATGTATTGCGTTATGGGATACAAAGCACATTCAAGATACATGCAATCCTTCTTATTTTTCTCATGTATATGTTCTTCCACCACATGCTTCCAGCAGGGCAGTAAATTAAAAACACTTCACCAAGGTAATGGTAGATAATTTATTCTGGTTTTACACACTGTTTTTAGCTTCCAGACATGGGAGGATTGACTCTCCTTTTGCAGCCAACCTTATCTCTTTTCCAGTGGGATTTGCTTCTCTATTGATCAGCAAAGGCTTGGGATCAGTAAGATACCAGATTTTTAATTTCATAAGTAAGTAACAATTAAAACCTTATAATTCTAGGCTATGTGCTTTCGTGTGTGTGTATAGTACTGTGCTGAGATTCTTGCTCTGTGTCGTGTCATGACCAACAGGATGAACATGTGTACCTGCACACTTCATTTAATCCACTGTTATAATACTGCAATTTCTGGGATAGAATGTGGCCATCAGCTAGCAATCCGTCACCCTATTATGAACAGTTAAGAAAACACTGTGTCTTATACTAAAAGCTGGATGTGAATTTTAGGATGGAAGGAATTTAGTTACTCAGAACAGAATTTGATCTTGAAACAAAAGCTACCATGTTCACCTTTTGAAGCATGCCGTGGGATCCTTAATGACCACAGACGGTCAAGGCCTCAGTTTTATGTCTCATCTTAGAGAGACAGAACAGCCTTTATAGATCTAGATGCAACTAACTGCTGGCAAAAGCTGAAACTTTTACATTTAATGAAGCTGAGGATCTAAGAGCAAATAGCAACTATTGAACTTGTTATGGACAAACCCAGAGTCTGATTAAGTCCATGGAGCATTCACTCAAAAAAAAGCAGCCCATTGTGGTTTACATGTCAAGTCTCCTTCACTGTTAAAGAAATCACTAAGTTCTCTGTGGTCTGTGGACACAAAAAAGGCATCTACTCTGCATACCAGCACCAAAGACTGTGCTTCCAGTGAAGCCTGTGAGCTGTGCTGGGAACGAACTCTCATGGGACTGAGTATCTCAGCTGGATACTCACCTCAGAGAAAACATAGCTCAAAACAAGACATTTGACTTTTGCAATGCAATTACCTTTATATTCTCATTAACACAGCATAGCCTGCTCTAGGGGCCTTACAGGATAGGAGGCATAGCCTGGAAGATCCAAGTGACAGGTGATTTTTGAGAGTCCCTGTGCCACAGGAGGAGAGTTTCCCCTGGGATTTGTGAATTACCTTATAAGTTACCACAATAAGGTGTGTTATTTTAAAGAGCTCTAGAGGCCAGGACTGCATGGCAAGTCTGACAAAGCACACAAATAATCCATTAGAAAAAATAAGGCTGTTTTCTTCAGGCTGATCTCTCCTTAAAAAAATAACATTGGCCTCTAACTTTGGGATTTTTTTTAGGGGATATAATCCAGGGCATTAGGTTGGTTTAAGTAGCAGGTTTCTTCTGATTTGGGCCTGGATGTGTTGAATTCAGACCCCCCAAACTTGTTCAGTTTTCAGGCCACTCTACAGCTCTCTGATGTTTTTGTGCTTCACAGACATTTTCTGCTGCTCCGCTGCCAAGTTTCACAATTAACTGGAATGTACAAACATTTCTCCTGGGTTTGACGGGAGCAGAGACCTGTCTGTGTGCTCAAGGTCATGTGAGAAGTTTCGGCAGGGTGCACTGTCTGAAGCAACAGCCTCTTGACATCCCCCTTGCAACCCAGTGTGCTCATTCTAGATGTTTTTTGACCATAGTTTGGCTGCTCTCAGTGTTTATTTTGGAGCTGGAAACTATACCCAAAAGGAGAGCGATGTTTTTACTGCCCAGCGGGAGGCTGAGCCTGCGAATCGGATCTGATCTGACTCACCACTGTAGGAGAGAAAACAAGCACATCCTGAGCTCGATCCAAGTGTGGAGTCCTTACCTAAACCCCCAGCCCCAGGGAACTCCAAGAGCTGGAGTTTGGCAATCCTTGAGTCTCTAAAGCATTATCCAGAGACTTCCTCCCATGAAGTCCCATTTTCAGTGAGAAGGCTTCCTATAGCAATAGGGGATGATAAGGACTACTGTGATTTTGCATAATTCTATGTAGTTTGAGGTATGGTTTTTTTTGTAAACCACTGTGTTCCCCTTCTTGTTTATTGTGTTTAAAATACAGTTCTGGTTTATAATCCTTTTTAATTTTCCTAACACATGAAAGCATACATTGAAGTATACAAGGTGCATGCTGACTGATCTTGCAAGGAATCATTCACATCTAAGTCATGCCTATAACAGAGCAAAACAGCTCCAGTGGAAGACATTGATGCTGACTCACAGCAAAGCAGCTACTCAGGGTTGTGCATTTTGGCTGTCAGGCCCTGACAGGCTGGGGGTGGGGTTAAATTAGAAAATTTCAGCCTTAACTTCTGTGTATGGCTGTTCTTGGTGCCAATGGCCTAAAAACAATTTCTCTGTCTTTGTTAAAGAAGTTTCAAATCTACATATGAAAATCACTATAAAATCTTTAGTATATTGTTACTGTTGAGCACAGACAATGTTGACTTTGAAAGTAAAGCCTATTCGCTTTTCATCATTGAGAAAAATGATATTCAGTGAGAACTAAAATAGGGCTTAACTGAAGGTTACATGAAAGGTATGAAGGGGGCTCCAAGGGAAGTGCTACATTTTCCCCTCTGTTATGGACAAAGGTGAGTGAACAGAAGCAGCAAGATTAGGAGGAAGTCATATTCTGAAGCTGGAGACATAAGATAAAATCTCATCTGAAAACAAAGTCTCTAGTCAGCAGTATTAATAAAATGCCAGGTTCCTTAAAAAAATAAGAAAGTATTGCTAATAATAAAAAAGAATAATAATTAAGCCTCTGTTTTTATAGCAATATTTAGTCTTTTGCTCTTCTAAATAAGGAAGCTCAAAAGTTGTATGTCAGCAGAAAAGCTCTCCACCTATAGTTAAAAGGGTAGGTTGGTTCCAAGATGTGATATGATAGACATGTGTAATACTGTATAATATTGCACAGGGGCTATTTTATCTTTCTAAAAGCCATACTGTACAATACTGAACTAGTTTTGCTAGTCCCTCTGATGGATACAAAGTGCAAAGTGGTATCCATATGGCCCTATGGAAGTATAACATCACATTCTTCTAGCTTATACAAGTTTAATGGCACTGAATTAGCATGGGCTGCCCTTTGGTGCTAATTCTTTCTGCACTCAGGGGGTTAAAGGAGCTTCATACTATCCAGATGTTCAGTGGCTCCTGCAAATGAAAGATTAGCAATTTTTGCAACTGCTGCTCTTTCTTCTGCTCCTTTTTTAAAGCTGATATTTTCCTTAAGAACTTGCTTAGTATCTGAGTCAGAGGAATCTCTTCCCTCAGGTAAATCAATCAATAGGCTGCACAAGAAAAGGAACAAAATGTAGAGGAGGTAGGCCTGAGTTGTATTAATTTGTTTACAGGAATTGCCTTCCAGGGACCAATATATTCATCCGAGGGTTTCATTTTCCTCTGTGAAATAGGAATCAAACACAGCATTATTTCAGGGTATAAAAATAAAATAATAAAAAGTAGCTCAAATTTCTTCAAACACCCCCACATTTTTAACATTAGTCAATAAGTGTCCCTGTTATTTTTTCAGATTAGACTATAGATAAATGATACAGGTATCAGAAATACAGCTCTTAATTCCCCATAAGACGCCAATAAGGCATACTGGAGAGAAATAGGAAAAGTAGCCAAAATTCATTTCAATAAACAAATACCAGCTTCATATCTACTAAGCCTGTCTTTTGCATACATAGGTTTACTCTGGTTCCTGCTGCTGCAAGAGCTGTTCAAGCATGGAATAAGTAATGTTCCAATGAGACAAAACCTTCTGCCTCAGCTGGCATTTTAAAACTTGTTTTCTTGCTGCAGCTCAGCTAGAATTTTTCTAACCTTAACAGAATTGCTAGATTTCACATCTTGCTCTAAGATGTTCTTTTCCAGTGCTCCAGTTACCTTACAGGAAGCAATGAATTGTCTGAGGCACAAAGTGATGTCGGATGTGTGTTACTAGCACCGTGACTGTGCTCTGTGAAACTTCCCTAATGAAGACATGCACCAGGCTGCTCTTGCTGCTCTTCCTCTGCCTTTTGTGAAGTCCAGACATGTACTGTGCCTGGGAACAAGCTCCTTCTCATGTAGTTCCACCAGCTTCCACGCAAAGAAAACTAAATGGAGATGGTAACATCTTGTATTAGTTAAGCTGATTTGGTGGCATGCTGGTAAATAGTTATTTGAAGAAAGCATTGGCTTAAACTTATGACTACTTCAATTAATTGCTTATTTAATTTAATAGGCACTGCTGTGCTTGTTTGGTGTTGATTCTCAGCACCCTGAGGGCACTTCCAGCCTTTCCACACCCAGCCTCCCCCAGGGATGCCCATTGCTCCAAAACAGTGAAAATCCTAGATATCATAATCCCCTGGTCTACAAGGGGCAGAGAACAGTTGGGGGGCACTGAGTAGGGTAAAAGGGAAGAGACACTTTGAGGAAAAGTGTTCTTCCACAGCAGAGGACTCTGTTATGGACTTACAATGATTCCAGCGAGGCCCATCAGAGATGCATCGCTGCAGTCTGAGACACAGCCAGGTTGTAAATGGATCAGGACTAGCGTGGACCTTAAGCAGGCTGGGCCATGGTGCACATGAACCAGGTCACACACACACTTACCCAGCATTGCTCCAGGAGCAGAGGTTATTGGCAGGGAGACAGCTGTGCACTGAGGACTCTGGGCTAGAGTGAAAAGCAGCTGCAGGGCGAGGGAGAGAGGGAGAAAGAAAAGCAGGGGGGAAGTAAATATGAGAAAATAAAGGCCTTCAACCAATTTTACCAATGTGAGGGTCTCAAGGGATGGAAGAGCTGATTCTCTAGGACTTCTCCTTGACTCTTGTGCCCTCCTAAACATCTTTAATATGTTAGTGGCTAGTTATGCATAAATATTTTGGAGAGATCCACAGAATTTTATTGTGATGTGCTCTGTTTAGCAGCAATATCTACTGCAGGTCAGATTTAGGATCAGGCATGGTCCAGCTGCAGACACTTGACCCTTGTAAGCAAATGTTTGATTTTAAGTCTATATTCCCATTTAACAAAAGTAAATTCTCAGCAAGAGGAGAGCTAAACCTTAGCGTGTTACTTTCTTCTAATATGACAGATCCTGAAAGCTGCTTTTGTAAACCTCAGGCTTTTGGGAAGGTGTAGGGAGCTCCAATGACTGGTTAAGAGACTCCTGTCTCTTATCACTCCAGTAGAAGCAGCAGTTTGTGGATGCAGCAGGAAAGAGTTACAGTGAAGGGGGCAGGGAGCAATGGAGAAAGTTAATGATCAGATCGAAGAATCCCACTCTTGAAAACTAATAGCATTACCTCCGTGTTTGTAAGACCTACAAACTCAATCAGAGCATAGCAAGTGGGAGAGTTCACTACCTGGCACCACAGCCTAATTTGGGAATTGTGCAGAACAGTGATGAGAGGCAGGTATTTGGAGGGCACTGAATCAGCAGCGATGACAAACTCACCACAGACACTTTGCTAATCTATCAGACCAGAGCTGCTGTTGGCCAAGCAGCTAGATCAAATCCAAAGCCCTGTGGGTTGTCCCCGGTGGAGTGGGAAAATCATGATGATCTACTATTTTGGATATAGTTCTTTTTATTTTACAGAAATACATGAAACCTTGCTTCCCAGAGCATGGGCAGAGAACCAGACAACAGGAGCCTGTTTTGCTTTTTACAGCTCCTGGCTTCTTCCAGTCAGCATTCAGTCCCCAAACTCTCTCTCCAGGTAGCTGTTTTGTTTCAGGGCCACATTAGTAGTACTCTTGCATCTGCCATGTTTTACCTCACTGACTCTTCCCTCAGTTGCTCTGGTCTTTCCGCTGTTTCTCAGAGACACTGAATTACAGACCAGTGTATCAGCCCATGGTTTGCTGTGCCAGCCACCAGGGACATGGACTGGTTTGTAGCTAATGTGGGGTTTGTGTAAATTTTACTTATCTTTTGGGTTGGGAAATGGTTCTTTTTTATCAGATCTCTGATATGACAAAAGTATACTTGTGGCTTTCTACAGCCATCTGAGAAGAAGGTGAAAAACTAGTCTCATCATCTGAAATTCAGTCCATTTTGTGAGACTAGTCTAAAAGTCTGCATGTTCACTAAATCATTTGCTTTTGCCAGCTGTCCAATGAAACGAGTCCCTCACCCCATAGGAAACAGTATGTGAACCTCAAGCCAGTGTCAAGGGATGACATTACATCCACCCCTACCTTGCAGGCTCCAAATGCAAATCAAATATTTGCAAGAGTGAATGTTCCCTCTGAAACACCAGATACAACATGAGCTCTGTCCCATATAACAAACCTGTGCAATTCAGGAAATATCTTGGGACAATCAAATTCTACAAGGAAGTTGTGGTCGCTGGAAAACATCACAACTTCACCTCTTCCCTGCTCCTTCTTTCCTCTGCACAATGGGGAAACTGTTTTCTCTCTCTGACACTCTTGTACCTTTTTACAACCTTCTGTCACTCAGCTCAGCCATAATCCCACAGCACACTGTGTTCCTCGTGTCTAGTTGGCTTCCTTGAGTCTGGCTGGCCTTAGATCACACTGTCCAAGGCATAAAACAACATTGGTGGACACCTCAGGGCAGGAACAGCATCTCTGTCACATTACAGGGGTTATCGTAATTTAAGCAATAAAAATAAGAATACCCATAAGAAAAGTCACCTTGGCTGTCCAGCTCCTTCTCTCCTTGAACTCCAGTGGCTTCTTGGCTTTTGAAATAATGTAGCACAGAAAGCTGGTCTCCCAGGCACTGAGTTTCTTCTGCTGGGCTCTAGCCAGCTGCTCTCTTTGCCTGCTTTCTCTCTTCATTGACAATTTATTGGCTGCCCTACACCTGATTTTTTTTCCTCTTAAATTTTCTCTTTTCTGGGCAATCCTTGTACTTGACTCAGCTGGCAGTATATTTCCTCTGTACTTGAGCAAGAGCATGTCGACTGCAAGGGGAAAAAAGAGCCGTCCCTCACTGAACCTGCCACAGTGCCATGGCTGTGCCTGTTAACATAAAAATACAGTGTGCTTGGGAAATGAAACTGCTCTTCCACTTCAGTGCTACCTCCTGCTTGTACCTTTATACTTGGTTTATTTGGATCATCTCAGAAGGCTCTGGAGGATGGTCTCAAACATCCCTGACTCCCACCTCACCGATGGCCTCTCCTTGCTCTAGGCTCAGAGCTTAGTTTCCCTATTCCCCCTTCCAGTTGCTATGCCCGGTGCTTCCCATGGGTATTCATTTCTATGCTCAGCTTCTGAAAGCATGTTTAAAATCACTTTACATTTAAATTAGCTAAGGGCCTTAATGTTTGGATTATAACTAAAGAGCAAGTGGGTTGTAACTCTTTCCTCTCCTTTGAAATTTAATGTCTAGATTAAGGAAGGTTGACATTTTTGCCTCTCCATCTCTGCCTTCATCCTTTCTCCCAGCAGGTCCTCCTGTCTAGTACCAGTAGGAATAAACAGCCTGTCCATGGTTGGGACTAATCGGGACTGGCCACAGGATGTCACTATTACTCCACAAACACACGGAGAAAGAGGTGTTTGTTTACAGAAGGGCAGGGTCTGAGCTTTAGTTGTCTATAACTCATATTTCGCCAGCCTGCTCAGCTCTGGATTGGAACTTGAGGAGACACATCCCGATGCTCCTCAACAGAGCCACAGTCCCGTGCAGAATTTGGCGAGGTGCATTTAGACACCATTTGCATGTGCGTGAGTGTGTGCACACATCAGCTTTGGTTTGTCCTAAGTTTACACAGCTCTTGGATTTCACCTTGGAAATGGGTTTCAAATGCCTGAAGTCAGCCAAGAACTGCGTGTTTCAAGCCAAAATCACATTAAGCCTCTGAGTATCAAATGGTCCCTGTAAAACCTTAAATCAGCCCAGGTCCCCTCCAACTCAGACAAGGCTCATAAAACTTAGGGTAAAATTCAGTTTCAAGTTCATAACAAAACCCAAAGGCAGGTTTCAGGTTTGCATTTGGATTTTGTTCTGAATGTTTGCGTAGTAAGCTCAATGCGAGGTCACAGGCACTGGGTGGGGGAAAGGCTTTTTAAATATTTCCATTCTCCAAAACAGAGATAAACACATGACTGTGAGCTGGTGCAGCCATCGGGTGAAAATTCAAATGCAGCAGCAGACAGAAGTGTCCATTCAGGAGAAGTAAATCTTAATAAGTGAAGACAGAAACCAGGCTGAATAAAAGAGTCAAAAGAAAACTTCCCTATCCTAGGAAGCTGACTATCAATGTGTCAGCATAAGGTCCCTTAGTCTCCTCTCCCTCTTACCTCTTCAACACCTTGTCCTTTCTTTTTTATTCCTTGAGATGTGCGAGCTGCTGTACCTCAGATCTGACATCTTGGGGAATCTCCAGCCAACTCCCTATCAGGCTAGTAAATTTTATATTCACATCTTGCTCACAAAACAACCCAATTCACAAAAATATGTCCTCTGATTATATATTATCCTTGATTTGTTGAGTCCTGAGAACTTATTCCATGTTTATGCTTCACTGTATTGAAATCAAGTGGTTTGTGGTTAGTAGTTTTTTTCTGGGGTAGCATTGTATTATTCAGAACTCAGAAAAAGCCCCATATGTATGTACAAATACTATTATGTTCTTAATTTGTGCCTTTATATTTGCCAAAACTGGGTGAAGAAGAGGCTTCTCTTACAATTTGGGAACCTTTTTGGTAGCACTGGGCTTAATTTTTACCCTTTGGATAATGAGGTAGTTAAAACACCAGAGGTAGTCATATCCTATTCCTCTATAAAACAGGATTGTTTTTCTCAGTATTGTTTCAGGAATGCCTGTTTTGCAGGGCTGGTGCCGTGGTGTGTAACAGGCAGTAGGTGACTCGTGTGGAAGAGACCTCTACAGAAGATCATTTTAGACAGACCTATCTTAAAATATCCTAGCCAGGCAGACTCCATGAAGGTTAGGTACATTATTTTGGGAACCAAACTTCACTGATATGACCTTGGTGGGCTAAGATCTGTTGGACAAAGACTATTAGAAAAATCTGAAAGAGAATTTCTTTAGTTTCTGTGGAGTAGAAATATAAAAATCTATAAAAGTGGAAAGTTTCTACCCTATCAGAGGTGGAGAGTTTCCACCTCTTATTTTGTGTTTGTCTTTTTCTGTAGGCTTAATGCCCTCTCATCAAGTCCCATGGGCTTTAACAATAAACCTCAGGCCTTGGCATTTGCTACATCTCACTGTTTAACTTGAAAGGCTCTTGATTAGGATTTTACCTAGTTATCTAGTGCTTTTGGTGCTGTCTCCCGCCACCATTGGACCAGCAAGGAGGTTGCTGCCTCTAGGGAGGAACTGCTACTCCAGTCTGGCAGAATTACAACTGCCCACCTGAATCTGAGTGTGAGCAAGCTTCTGTTTCAACTTCCCCTCTCTCTGCTGCCTTGTGTGTCTGCTTAGGCACAGAAACTGAGCTATCAAAACAGCTACAGCAGGCTGAGAAACCTTGAGCTATGCTGGTCCAAAGGTAGACAGGTAAGGAGTTAAAGAAAGCAGCTGTTGACACATTTAACAAGGTAGATAAAAGCCTTGTATTTTTGATGTTATTAGGTCTAGGAAAGAATTTGTAACATAGAGCTGGCTGCCTGGGCTAGTTTCATTTGCACTGAAACAGCAGAAGTGGCATACCTTGTTCTTAGAGCTGGGTGAAAAACTAGCTGGTAAATACCTGTACTGAACTATGTGCTGCTGTGGTTGTATTACTAACACCACTAGAGACAGACAGCTTAAAGCCAAATGAAATACATCTCACAATTTGTCTTTTCATGTCCTCAGCCTACCTCTCTTTGCTCCATAGATGATGCAGTGCTGCAGGTCCATATAAATGGCAGTTCCAATACCCCCCACCCCTATTCCAGTTTAGTGCTGACAGCAGGAGGGTTCCAGCTTCCACAGTACTCTTTCCAACACTCCCTTCAGCTCGTGGTACACCCCTACAGGGAGGCACAGAATCTGCTCATCCCACAGCACACACCCGTTACTCTCTGTGCAGCTATGGAAGGTCAAGGCGGGCAGCACGAAGACATTTGGCACACAGGCCAGCTCATATTTCCATTGTTTAGGAAAATGAGTTGTAGATGTACCTGTGGTTCAGGTAGTAAAGCAGATTTATGGTATGTCTCATTGTTATCAGACAGTAATGAATTATTCTGAAGTCGCTATCGCGGGGAGTTACATCACCTGATCAGATCAGAGCACCATCAGTGTAATCCACAAGCCTGGTAGACCAGGCTGATCTGTTTTTGTGTTTATCTCTCATTCTCTGATGCAAGTACTTCCTGTAACAATAATGTTCATCTAAGACACGTGGTCCCCAGCTCTTTATCCACATGTTTTGCATTTAATACCATGCCCCTCGTAACTGAGTTGCAGCTCTCAGAGCAACAAAGACATGTGGATGCATCCAACAACTCCATACCCTTTCTGTCTGTCCAGTTGCAGTGATGATTCCACCAACACAGATCAGACCGAGAAGTCGTAATTTGCATGACTTACTGTTGTTATTCTTACCCACATCACACAAAGAGCTCAGTGTACACAGAGGTACATGAGCATATTAAAATGCTTCTGAGGCCTTATTCCTCCAGAGGCAAGCATGGCAGTTCAGGTTAGAAATCACTGCACTGAGGCCAGTTGGGTATAGCAGAAATATAAAGAAAATTTGACTGGTACTCCTTCCTCAGCAATTGCTGAGTCTTAACTACTATACTGGGTATTTTATGTTGTGCCTTTAGACATGTGCCATCATATTTGAGTTAAATGTCTTCTTTCTTCTATTTTGTCAATTTTAGACCTCCCTCTGTGTTTTACACCTTCAAACTGACGTACAGATACTAATATGCAGTTGTATGTTTGCATCCTAGAGGTCAATAAGGAATAGGGACACCTGCCAAATATGGTACTGTCTGTCTTGTCTCTTTTGGCTTTGGGACAAGCACAGCTGCTTTGACGTACCAGAAGAAAGCACAGCAAGGTTTTTTAAAATCAGGCTGAATGCATATGTGCTTACAGTGCTTTCAGGTGGCATTTCAGCATCTAAGAGTTGATTTTCTTTGGTTTAGCCATTCAAGTCACAAAATGGGTTAAATACAAATGTAATAATTTTACAATGTATCCACTAGATGGTAGCCTATCCTTATCCTTACAACTTACCAATTCCATCAAGACATTTTATACAATGACCAATGATCCATTCCATCTCAAGAAATCTCATTGTGTGTATTCCTACTGTCAAGGAGATACTTGCCCAGTGGATCCCAGCATATGAGCAGCGAAATGCAACTCATAAAAATTCCTCCTTGTCAGAAATGCATTTGCCCACTGTCCCAGTTCAGACCTGCTGCAAATTTTAGTGACCCTTATGAAGTATCCAAGCAGTATAACCTATATAATCCTGGCATCTGCAGGTATATTTTTGTTATTTTTTCAAAATCAGAGCAGTCATTTACATTGGTCAACAATAGCTTTCCTGCTTACATTGGCACCTAAAATTATGATATTTTCTAATTTTAAGAAAACTTATTTAGGGCATGATTAGCCTTTTACTAAAGGTCAGATTCTGTTCTGAAAGTCTAAGAGGTTTTTCTGCGTAACATTTTTGAAAGAGAAAATCAATAGTGAGTCAATGTATAAGTCTTCCTCTGAGCCTTCCTGAAAAAGATCAGGATAATCATGAATTTTTGTGCCTCCTAAGCAAAATGCATTTCTTTGATCTATTTTTTTCCTAATACATATAAGAAAAGAGAGAGAGAAAGGGAGAGACATACATTATTAAGAAGTATCATCCCTGCTCACAATGGTATGTGTGTACCAACAAAGATAAATACAATCGCCGAGGACTTTAAAGGAGAGTTGAAAACAAAAATTACCGTGTTTTGTGCTGTGTGTGGCATAAACTGGTTGAAATGAAAGCATGCCACACAGCAGCTTTTCTGCTGTGCATGCCTCTAATCTCAGTCCTCGCAGTGCTGCCAGGTAGGAGGTCGCAGAGAGCAGCAGGTGTTTGACAGACATTTCACTTTAATGGCATTATATCAACATGCCACAAAATGTTGCAGTTGCCTTTAATTAGCTGCATAAGCATTTTATGCTTGTATATATATATACATATATATTACATATATGTATATATATATAAATATATTTCCAGCAATTCCACTCCAAGCTGGTTTCACCAGCCCATGTAAGGGACTCCAGGTGTGTCTGAAGAGGAATACTCACCAAGGCAGTTGACAGGTCTCAGACACTGAGGTTGAAGGCATTCAGGTGAAAACTTGGGACAGAAGACATCTCGAAGAGCCAGCATGAGCCCTGACTTCTGTCCAAAACTGGGAGGTGACCATCAACCATTACAGTGTGGCACAGATTGCAGGCTATTCTTAGCCTAGAAAACACACTGACTCAATACAAGGATATTTCCAGTGCTTTTGTGTCATGAACTTCTCTACTAAAACTTTTTTAAAAAAATAATAAAATTAACACAAGCCTACTTGGCAGGATTCCTCTGTGCAGATCTGGAAGTACATTTACACCCTAAATTGTTTTTACTCAGCAACTGAAAATGCTTCCCTAGTTTCTGCATCTCATTTGTATGATACACGGCAGTTAATAGAACACTTAGGAGAGTTATTAAAAATGCTCATTCCATACCATCTTTGCCATTTTTATATTATACCAAGGGGAGTGAAGCTTATTAATGCAATACTAAAGCCCTTCAGAGTTCTTACTACTCTACTTTTCTTGCTTGGTTCATGTACCATGAATTCATATAATGTGATCTGGAGGAAAAGAAAGGAAATATCATAAGGAAAGTCTCCTCTGACTTAAACTTGTGCTTGGTCATTCAGTCAAGACCAGGTAGAAAGGAAGCTGACCAGAAGCACATCGCATTTTTCAGCCTATCTTCAATCCATTATCACAGAGGAGCCACCAGCATTGCTGACAGGCCCAGCTTTGGGCAGCCCTGGGTCTATATTGGAGCTGGCTGGAATCGGGTCTGCCTGACAGATCTGGTCTCATCTCACAGAAAACAATCCTGCAGCTGCCCTGGTACCAAAACCTTGGCACATAAACCAACTGCATTTACTTCTTCATCACATCAAAAAACCTCCACATACTTCTACATTTAGGATTATTACAGTGACTTGTCCTACCAGACTACAAAGATGCCTAGTTGTTCTCTGATGCAGGCCTTATTGCTATTCCTGGATAATTCACAGTCTGGAGGACTGTCTCCTTCATATCCTACATCCCCTGCCAGACATATCAAAATCCCAGAAGAAAATAAAATGGAGAAATGCAGCCAATTGCAAAATGTGTTCATCAGTTGTTAAATTTTAAGTGCTAATATCTGACACAAGAAAATGGAGACTGTGTAGTGTGATCTCAGGCATTTTGTAATTTTGTACTGGCACAGGAAGAATGCAAACACATTGATGTTTAAGGAGAAGTCCCCAAGCAGCACTGTTGATCATTTAATGTAAAGATCTGCTCAGAGTTTAATTGCCTTTAAACAAAAAATAGGTGAGCACTATCCTGATTTTTAAAGAGAGAAAAAGAAAGTAGAGATTACACAGTCCCACAATAAGCATCAATAACGCTCATGCTGCAGCTACAGCATTTTGTACACCCAGTTTTGGGAAGGATACAGCAGAGGTAGGAAACAAGATGAATAGGAGCCTGATATGGTTTCACTGTGAAAGGAACCAAAGAGAATGGGACAGTTTAGCACAGACAGATGAATAGGAACAGGCAAACTGCTGTACTTAGTGTGTTATAAAGCAGGAAAATGAGATGCTCATAGCTATCATAGACTACATTGGTTTATTCTGAAAGGCTGGTTAAAGGAAATACCTTCTACATACCCTGCAATTAGTCTCGTTCAATTAGTCTCGTTGTATCAAGATAATATCAATGTTAAGCCCTAGTATGATCCAAAAGAAGATGCATCAGAAAGTCCAGCTCCTGATTTGAATCTGAATTTTACAGCTAGAATGAACTTGAATGTATCTGTTAAAAAGTATTCACTCGTCAAAAAGAGATTATCTGTTGCAGAAACAAGTATTCACAAATGACATCTGTATTTCATGTTTATCTGCTTCTCTGCACTATACATGAAGGTCACGGTTCCCACATATGATGACACTTATCAAAGAAGTCTGGAAAGAGAATGCCATTTCAAAGGAAACATTTTCTCTTGACAGTGACAGTGGCTATAGAGCAAACTGTAAATAGTTAGACTTATTTGACTAAGAAGGTCCTTAGGAGTAGAAGCTGTTCTTTAAATGGGTATCTTATTTAATCCAACATACTGTAGAAGGGTCAGCAAGGCTCAAATTCCAGTGTTTATGCCAACCCTGATAAGTAGGAGCAGCAGAACAGCAGTGCAGGGTGCACAGCTGCATCCCTGTGCTCATGGGATACCATTAATCAGACCATAAAGAACTACTCAAGAGAATCCACATCAACAAAAATGTTCACCTTTTTAAGACAGAAGGCCAGTCCCCCTTCCTTGTGTGACCTTTCACCCCAGTGTTGGTATGCTAGCAGGACTGCACAGGAACATCCTCTACCAGAGAAAATTGCCAAAGATGGAATGCAACCAGTGGTTTGAATTAGTGATCACCACAGTGGGGCAAAAGCAAATTCCCAGTTTTGCAGACAAGCCCCAGCTGAGATCTATGAGGCATTCAAATTGAGTCAGGATGATTTATTGGTAAGGCAAGTCAATCAAGTTGTAATTGATTTTGATTTGTACTCAAAACTTCACATGCAGCCAGGTGTTAGCTCCATAACCAGCAGGTGAGTTTCATTTTAAAAAAATAATTTGCAAAATACTTTACTGCAACATGAAAACTTGAAAGAAACTAATTTCTAAGTTGATCCTTAGATATACAAATTTTCACCAGTTGTTCATATAGTATGAAAGGCAAACTTTCCAGTATCTTAAGGTAGCTTTTGATCCTTGGGGAGCTAATGATCATTAAATAATGACATATAAACCCAAACCACATTGTGCTGGATAATCTTTCTGCAACCAGGCAGTTACAGCCACATAACACAGTGATGTGACTATTGATTACATTATAGGCTAAGCCACAGCTATTTAATTAATTTCTGTTGAGGTCTACTGGGTAATTTGCTGAGGAGTGCTCTTCAGGAAGCACTGTGGCAGCTACTATATGTTGACTTCAGGGGTGATAACTCTGATAGTGACCAGCAGCTGTTCCCCAGGAGACTGGGATGATGCGAGAAAATACAAGACTTCTTCAGAACATCTCATGTCTTGGTGCAATCTAGGTGAGATTTACTTATGGGCCAAATCAAGCTGAAAATCTGCTGTTAAGGTATCTTTGAGTTTAGCACTCACGTCTTCTGCCTCAAGTAGTTCCTTTTTGCCCTCACATTCCCTGCTTGTCTGTTTCTCCCCACACGCTTTCCTCACTTTCTGTTTCCACCAAACTGTGGAAGTGCTACTCCATATAGCACCTTGTTATATATATTCGCATATTACAGGTGAGGAGGTGCTGCCCTAAAGTGAAGGTCCCTAAGTACATGCAAGTGCCTTGATCCTATTGATTACAACAAGTATGTTAACTAACCCATCTGAAAATCCATGCAGGGTTTTTGAGCTGCAGCTATTTGTGCCAAAATCCCACATTTGGATCATCCAGTCACAACCTCTCAGCTCCTGTCTCAAACCCTTCAGGAGTTTTCTATACAGAATCATCTACATCTTCAGTTTTAATTTCCTTAAGAACCTTGAGGTCTGTACTCCTGCCCTCGAGCACTGTACTCCTGACAGAACTGAGCAGGTTGGCACCAATTTCATGCATCCACCTGGCAGTTTCTCATGGAGCAGACATTTACCCACACCTCACCTTTTTGTGTGACTCAACGTAAAAGGAGGCCTGAGTGCCAGTCAGCAAGCTGGACACTACATAAAGGCCACTCAAAGTGCAGTGTGGGTAGGAAGGGAACCATACCCTGTGCTACTTTTCCAAGATGTTATCACAGGGAGACAGAAGAGTAATTCATCCCTTCCTCTGCCCGGGAAACCTTGGAAGCAGCTTTGAGACAACTACGTGATGGCAGACAGATGTGAGGACAGGAGCACTCTTTTCCTCCTGGGAAAATTGTCTCATTTAGTGTGGAGTAGCTATGTATGAAAGAGCTCTCAGAGAGAGAAAAATCATAATTTTAGGTATCATTCAGTGAGGCATTGCTTCAAATTACTTTCTTCCAGCAAAAACCTCACTAGTTGAGTGTTTCGATAAGTTGCATCCCATGCAAAATGCAACATCCACTGCAGGATGGAGAAGGAATGGGTGTGCAGACCACCATGCACAGGGTACTGCACCAGGTGGTAAAAATCACCATTCAAATCATCTAAGGCAGCCAAGGAAATGGTAGACAGATTGTCCCCAGAGATCTGAGCAGGACAGCGTCTGTGCTGCACAAGAGGGAGAAGATTCTCACTGGTATTTAGAGAGGTTCCAGTGCTCCATTGCAGGGAGAGTTGAGGGTTTGGACCTGTTACTGTGTAAAATTGTTTTGGGGGGCACAAAGTAGTGTTCCTACATCCTGGAGAGGGTTGGACACTGCTCTGGCACCTCTTGAACAGGGAACAGCTCTGCCAGGCCACTGCCAACCCCGTTCTGCTCCTGGTGCTGCATGGAAAGCATGGAACACCGAACCCAGGGCTGCACACATAACCCAGACCTAAGGACTGCAGATGCTAAGGAAAAGCGTATTATTGGAGTGAGAGCCCTTCTGTGCTGGTCCAGCAGGAGCTCAGCTGCTTTGGACCCTTCTGGGAGATATTTGGATGCTACAAAAACCTACCATCACAAGTTCTGAAAATTGATATTTGGCTGTGTACCTGAATCCTGAGGAGCTTCCCATGTCCTGGACATGCAGAAAGTCTGTGGTGGAGCAGGAAATTTATCCTGAATCTCAAGCTGGAATGACTGAACCACGTTTCTTCCTTCTCAACTCACTGGAGACAAGAGAAAAATTAGTTTCAGACTTGTCATTTAGTGCTCAGGCAGCCCCTGAGTTGTCGCAGATTTAATTCAGGTACGCCGATAGTCCACAGAATAAATTGCATCAAATATCTAGGGCTACTGAGGGAAGGTAGCTGTCATTTTTTCATGTTCTTAAACATGAAAAAAATACAAAATTTCATTGGAAAAAAAAATTGGTAAACCTTTTTCCCATTCTTCAGGGGCAAAAAAATGGTCAATTTTTATCTGTCAAGTTTTCCTTCTTGATTTTTAATGTGATTTTAAATGGATTATGCAGACTTCATCCCAGGCATGCAATAATTATTCTGTCGATGAATGACTTATGGCCAGGGCATTTAATCGGGGACATTTCACATAAACTCATTTTCAAATACATAAATAAATAATCTCAGAAGCAACTGAACTCAGTATTAGTAGCTGAAATACACTTGCATATTTCTGAAGTTCACAGTCCCGTTGCCTGAGGAAAGAGCAAGAGAGTATGAGACATTATAAAGTGGCTGAGAAATACTGAATTGGTTGGAAAAGCTGCCTCTCCCCATTTAGGTACCAGTACTTGCTGTGACAGCACCCAGCAGAGCTTGGCTTTGGAACCAGAATGGCATTAAAATGTGATTGCTACAAAGGTGACCAGCCTGATACATGGACTTACATTCTGGGGATTTTTTTCTCAGGACACAAAAGAAAAGAGGAACCCTTAACTGAATCAAGCTGAAATGAAGAGGCCATGGTCCATGGTCTAGGCCGGATTAAAAGGAAGAACATGGCTAAAAGCCATGTGGTATGAGAACCCCCTTTTATATTCACTTATCACCAGCTACATAATGACTAATTAAATCCTTGTGGGGGAAACAAACACATAGGTTGGTTTTTTTCTGGCAGCTGAAGTGAAATTTTATTGATTTGACAACATTTCAGATAAATCACATACAGACTTAGAATGCAAGATTTCCATGACAAAAACTACAGTTTGAAAGAAACTCGGACAACTCCATCAATAGCAACTGATAGAGCTGAATATCCAGAGGAAATGTATAAAGTGGTAAAAAGGTTTTGAAGGGAGCAGGCGGGGGCTGGGTCAGAAGAATGCAAGATTGCCTGTAAGGAACATGTGATAAATGTAGATTTCGACATGTCTCTAAATTTGATTGTGCACAGAAGTCGGCTGAAATAAAGAATTGGAACAGTCCTAAAATTAAAAAATTTTATTTCAGCAACAAGTATTTGCTTGTTTGTTCAAAAGGAAGAAGTGGGGTGGCACGTGTTTGCCCAGAAATATTTGGAAGACAGTCTGAAAATAAGTCCTGGGGGTGTCAATATGGACATGTGTAAGTTTTCTATGATACTATGGCAGGCCCAACCAAGAAGAGGCACAGTGGAATGAAGAAGATAGGTCCTATATGGAAGAGCTGACATTGACCAGTTGGGTTTGAGACTCCTTTTTCTTTGCCATTTGGCCTCATAATGTCTATAAACGCATAAACCGGCTCCACTGTTACTATTATCAGAACAGTATCATAATTTACTCTTTGATCTACAGTATTAACTTCATGACTGCTCCAAGAAATGATGCTGAGGTGGAGCAGCAGGCGGAGTCTCTCACAGAGTTCTTCCTCCCTGGGGCAGGAGGTGTTGACTGGAAGCCAGAGTGAGCTCCTCAGTCTGCCCCAGGGCAGACAGCTTAAACAGACCTTGTGTATGAAAACACATAACAGTTGTAGGAAGCTGAAGTGAATCACGTCTCTTGGTTCATTAGCTCTAGCCCACAGTTCTCTCAGATACTACTGTCTGAAAAGCCCTTTCAGAAGCTCATCAAGTGCTACCTTCCAGTTTGGTAGGATTTTTGACTTCATCGTTAAAGAGCTGATCCAGGATCTATTTTTGCTAAAACCCTTTTTTAGCAAAAGCATGTGCTTAACTCCCTACCAGCTTTCATTTTCTGAGCATAAGCAAGTCAAAATCTTCTTTTCTATTACAAAGAACTCTCACACTCTTCATGCCATCATAGCACCCATTCACACCATGTTTTTTAGGTTAAGTTCATCTTTCTTGAACTGGGATGACTCAAATTGTGTGCAACATTCCAGTTTAAAACCATTTCACTATTTATAAGAACTTGTTAATAAATAGCAGTTTACCCAATTAATTATTTGATAGGGAAGACAAGATATGCTCTCAGGTCCCAAAGGCTCTTGAGTCATTTCTTGCACTAAAAAACACAACCAAGAATATATGGCAAGACCATTGGTGTGTAAATAACTATAACACCCTCACTGCTGAGCCTTTGAGTTTGCTTTTTTGGTTAGGCTGCTTGCTCATTGAAAAGGGAATATATGGGCTTATTTCTGGAGATGCAAGGTATTCAATGACAGTTCTGACCTCACGGATACATTCCCCTGATGTCTTTTTAGTTTAACCTGTGAACAAATGAGTTTTCTGTAATAATGATATTTGATTATCTGTCAATATATGTATTGGACAGTTTGTTTGTTCAATGGTGTGCTGACCATGGAAAACAATTATGTCCATATTTTTTAGGATAATATTAATTAGTCTTCATTGTAAATTAAGACCTTCTCTTCAGTAGTGCCACACTGACACCATCTCAAATGTATTGACTTACAACTGATAAAAAAGAAACGCTGGCCATCTAGTTTGTGGTCTCTAAGCAGGGAGCTAGAAGACAAACTATTCCAAGCTTGCTTGCTTATGATATAAATAATGGTTCTTTTACCCTTCAGTTGCTTTTTCTTTTGTATGTGTATTTTCTTCTTGCCTTCTCTCCTTGCATTTTAAGATGATTGGGGCACAACAAACTACAACAGCAAGCAATTTGGCACAACAATTGTGTAACAGTAGAGCAAAACTGTCAGTACTGGGACCCAAGAGCCACACTATTCATCTCTCATTTTATGTAGCACATTTTGATCCATGTACATTTTGGTTTAGTCTGATTGAAAGCACCAAAAATACTACAATCTGGCATAAGCCACAGTTTCCCCTTTTCAATCAGCAACAAGTCCCTTCTTCTCTAAAAATATGCAGTTGGACACTTTTATAATTTTCTGCCAAACATTTTGTTATTTTGGATTGTGGTTTTTCATGAGTAAATGACTTGGGGTCAGTTGGGCATCTCCTTCTTCCTTCTTCAAATACTGTGGAAACTTGTTGACATTTTGGAGTGAAGCAGCAGAAAGTTGTGCTGAACATTAGCATATTCCGCAGAATTCACTTAATTTACTTGATATCTTCCCTTGGATTTGTTCATCTAATTTGAATCTATCTTATTAGGCATTTGCTTTTTGCCATCAGGTGTGGAACACTTTTTGACAGCCACTGTCACACAGGGTAACATTTGTATACAGTTAAATGGAGGCTTAGCAATTGCGTGTCATCCTCTACCCCAGAGAACCAAAAAATTATGATTTCTGATGCACACAGATGCTTTTTGTCTTCAGGGAAATACCAAGCTACTCTCTTTGCACCAGCCTCTGATGCTGTTAATGTTCATAATTACTATATGTTTTCATAATAGCATATTACGGTTTTTTCTTCTTTATTAGCATTTTCATTAGCCTTTGTTTACTTCCTAAAATGAACCCAAGTTCATTTTAGTTTGCTTCCATGCTTTCTTAACTTTTTCTCACACTAGTAATTACCAACAAGTTGCTTTATTTTAGGCTGGAGCATTAACAGGCTTAAGCTAAGTTGTCTTTAAGGCTGGGGCCTATTTAAACACGTCGTGCACTTGGCTCTCAACAGCCCCATGACACGTTGCTACAGGCTGGGGCAAGAGTGGCTGGAAAGCTGGCAGCCAAAAACGACCTGGAGGTTCTGGTCAACAGCCGGTTGAACACAAGCCAGCATGTGCCCAGGTGTCCAAGAAGGTCAATGGCATTCTGGTCTGTATCAGCAATAGTGTGGCCAGCAGGATCAGGGCAGTGATTGTCCCTCTGTAGTCTTCACTGGTGAGGCCACACCTTGAATCCTGTGTTCAGGTTTGGACCCCTAACTACAAGAAAGATATTGAGGTGCTGGAGTGTATCCAGAGAAGGGCAGTGGAGCTGGTGGAGAGTTTGGAGTACCAACCTGATGGAGGAGAGGCTGAGGGAGCTGGGGTTGTTCAGTCTCAAGAAAAAGAGGCTCAGGGGGGACCTTATCACTCTCTACAACTATCTGAAAGGAGGCTGTAGTGAAGTGGAAGTTGATGTCTTCTCCCATGTAACAAGTCACGGGAGAAGAAGAAACAATCTCAGGTTCTACCACGGAAGACTTGGACTGGATATTAGAAAAAAATTTCTTCTCAGAAAGGTTTGTCAAGCATTGGAACAGGTTGTCCAGGGAAATGGTTGAGTCATCACCCCTGGAGGTACTTAAAAGATGTGTAGATGCAGCACTTGGGAACATGGTTTAGAGGTGGACTTGGCAGCACTTGGTCAACAGTTGGACTTGATGATCTTAGCAATCTTTTTCCTAACCTAAATTATTCTATGATCCAAAATGTTGGCTGAATGGTACCACCTCTCTGTGAATCTAGAGGGGCCAGAGCTTCAGCAGTTGTAAAGTATGTGTGTCACTTGCCAGGGTCAGGCACCCAGCAACAGGTAAAAATTCCTGTACAATCAAGGCAGGGTGATGTGTGTCCAAAGTTTATATCTGCACAAAAGGCTGTTTGGTCTCAGAAGATGTACCTGTTCATGTCTAGACTTGGTTGCTTATAAAAAGAAGATTAAGGAGTGAAAATAACCTCTTCCTTCTGAGGCATCTAAACACTGGATGAATTTAGGTCATTTTCTTTGCATCATCAAGACATATCCAGTGGTATATCAGATGTACCATGCACACACCTTGTGAAAGCCTCAAGAGTAATGTAAACCCAGGAGTTTACACATGAAAGCAGTGGGAACATTCAGAAAGACAATGTTTCGGTCTATCAGTCTTGATAAAGGCCCAGATGGGTAAAAATGTCAGCTTTATGTGTGTTCCAGCCACTCTCAATCAATCTCCTTTCCTATGTAGGTTACTGAGTGTGTCTTCCCCGAAGCCTTGAAGGCTTTAAATCTTGTGCCCAGAGTGATGCCATTATTTTCATGATAAAATTGATCCAGGCAGACATCAACTTTCATTTTCATGGTACCAGACTGGTGGGATTGTACTTTTCAGCTCAATGATTCTAGAAATTCACATTGCAGTGGTGATGTATTAAATTGATTCTCCTTTGCTTTATATATCACTAACACTGCACAGGGGAAGTGTTGTTTTTTTTTTTGCTTTCTGCCCACATTTGGTATGATATAACTGAATTGCTCAAAACCAGGGGAATTTAATAATCTCTCCACAAGGTCTTATAGTGAATGCAATTAGGGTGTTATAATTCAACTATTGTATTATTAAATGTGCTGAAAAGGATTCAGTGATTAAATGAAATGAGAAAAAATGCATTTTAAGGCCTGATGTGTGGCATGACTTCCCTGTTTCCTTGTTTTTTCCCACATTTGGTTCAGTCTGTTTTTTACTCTTGAAAGTTCCACTGCCTCCTCTGTAACCTCTACTGCTATCATATGCTGTATTTATATCTCATGAATGCTTTTTTGTCTCCTCATTTTTTCCCACTTCTCTCTCAACACTCGCACCTCTTCATCTCAAGCAGACTTCATCTGCAAGTTGTCCTGTCCTTGGCGTCTTCATCACCAGTCCCTTGCCAAATCCTCAAACAGTAGAACAGCTCTGGTCATCACTAAAGTGAACTGCAGGACAAAATCACTCAATGTCTTCAGTGCACCAGAGAAAATGGAAGGAAACCTGCAAGCAGGTAAGAACATCTGTCCAAGGGAGCAGACACAAGGTTCAAGCACAGTTTGTCCAGTTTGGTGGTGGCTTTTCATGCCAAGCAGCGTGCTGGAGTGGACAATGCAGAAAGCAGCTCTCAACACTATCACAGGTCTCAAAACCCCTGGGTATCTTCAGGCCACCAGATATTTCTCGTTTATAGCCATCTGCTTGTTAGACATTGAAATAACTTTCCCTGTGACATACTCTGACCTTGAGGAAGTTACTCACAGATTTAAACCTTCACAGATCCATAGGGAGTTGATCAATGAGTGCTGTCTGTCACCTGCAATTCCATTTCTATGTTACAGATTCCTTCTCAGATAAAGATATTTAATTTAAATTAATTATGTAATTTAGCAATTAATTTTGTTTAAAAGTTTAGTTTTCCAACTTTTCTTGAGTATTTTATAAGCATAAACACCCACCTCCATATTTATATGCTAGTGTCATAGCATCTTCATGCATCCATGATACCTAAAATTGTTGTCTTTGTTGCATGGAGAATAGCATTCACCTTAAATCTTTGAGGCATTGAGAACATTTCCAGGGGATGCCTTTCAGTTTCTGCAGAACCCTGCTGCTTCCATCTCTATCAAAGTCTGTGACAGTTCTCCTGAGGATTTGCTTCTGCAGAAACACAGGTGTAATTCTCAGCAACTCTGCATGTCCAACCTGCTGTGAAAATTACAGAAACTCAGAGCTGTTCTAATTTATTCTGTGCTTCCCAATGCCTCTGAGGGAGCAGTTCTCCAGCATTGTCCCATTTCTTCTCCCAGTTTCCTTCCCTGACACCTCTTGGACTTTACAAGGGAAATAGAAGTCATAAGGATGCATATCTACCAAAAGCAGGGAACCTCTGAGTGCAACAGCTACATCCTACTGTGAAGATCCACTGCCAATAAAGCCCCACAACCTAAGCAAGTTAACACAAAGGTTCCCTAGAGTAGCAGAGGCTCAAGTCCATTTTCTTCATAGAAATAATTGTTTAATCAGTTTGGGAAAGTGTGACTAAATGTTGATGTTCAATTCTCAAAGGGTAAGATGGAAAATTCCTTTCCTTATTGAACAATGTTTTAGCTATTCGTGCAGATCTCTTATGCTTGTCTGAAACATGGAGGAAGATTAGAGTGTTATAAACATTTCCCATTTCACTTGCCTTCTACTGGGGTTTCATAGCTAAACTTCTCCAGGGTAAGTCCATAATTTAAATAACACTGGAACATCAGAATAAATCAAGCTTTCCTTCCCAGGACCACAGGATGCCTGAAAGTCTAGATCCAAACTCATAGTTCTGAGAAGCTTAAATGTGGCCACATTATTGATTAAAAGTGGAGTTTTTCTCATGTCATTCCCTAAGCCTGGTGATTGCTTAGGTGTTATCTAACACACAGAATTACTTGAGTGGGAATCCATCGCATCAGGATTGCAGAGAGCATTACCTATCATATTGAAGCAAGTCCATTGACACTTGAGGCTTTTCAGACCATTCCAAATTAATATTGTTTAAATTAAGAACTCTCTGCAAATTTATTGGTAGGAATATTCTGATCCGTCATGCACCAGACTTTATGCTGAGGCCTTCAAACCCACACCCTTCACATTCTCTAGAATCTCCACCTTTATTTCACTTCTAAACTATCAATCTTCCTTCTCCTAGTCCTTTCTTTCATCCTATTTTCCTTCAAAATTATTTTTTCTCTCATTTTCTTGTCTTTCTCAACCTATTAAAAAAGAAATTGAACTAACATATTTACTGCTGCTATGATGTATATCTTCATGGTGGTCCACATCCCTTCCCAATACTGTATCTGGATTGTTTTTATAGCTCTATGGCATAGACTCTGTTCCACTGTCTGGGCAGTGTAACACAACAAGGCCTGACTTTTAAGTTGCCCTGTATGAATTTTAGATTATTATTGCTCATGATTAAGAATATTGAAATTTCTAGAGCATTCTTTCTTACTAAGATCTTGATTCAAAGATTACTGAAGCTAGAGGAAGGACTTCTGCTGAGGTAAACGGTCCTTACTTTAGACCTGGGCACTCTGGTTGATATAGTCCAAAAAGAGAACTCAACACTTGGGAAGTTAATGCGTACTAAATCAAATTTTTGAGGATGAGTCATCATTATACTCATCTCTGCTCAGTGACATTTAATAATAGTGTTACAGGTTTCCCAAAGTAACCTTTTACATCTGCATAAAAATGTAAAGAAGCAAATACTGAACCAGCTTGTTGTATAATGAAGAGGGTAGAAATTGTACAGCTTTTACCACTGTGATTCTTTTATCTCCTTTCAATTTAGCATTCAGAGTAGGTGCTTTTGAAATAGAAAGAAGTTTTCTTAAGGGATAACAACACTGCAGGGCTTGGAATTACACAACTGAATAAGAATATTGAGAAGGCTGCATACATCTCCCAGACAAACACTTCCAAGTAACCACCACTGGCAACCGAACATAGTCCCCCAGACCATCTTGATGTGAATATGGTTTCCAGAAAGTACTGGCTTATGCAACACTGTTGCAATAAAAATATTTATTTATAGACTTCTAATAGTTTCTCTGCCACAGTTGCAAATTCTGACTTCATTCTTGTTCCTCACTAGGGTATTATTTGCTTGTGGGGGAAGTACAGAAATACAAGGCAAAACAACCCATTAAATACAAAAAAAAAAGTCTATTGGATTTCATCACTTGTTATGCACTACTTTGTGGCTTTCCAAAGGATGATGTAAAGCATCAAACCACAGTTGTCTTATATATCCTGCAAGTTCTGGGATTTCAGATAGTCTGGTAGGTGCTAACTTCTCCCAAAACCATGACCTGCTGTTGGAAGAGAAGTATTGCTGAGTTCCCTGAAGTCATCTCCACTGGGAGATGGAGCTCATTTGGCATTTTGTGGGTTTTGTGTTGGCTCCTGTGCACAGAAGTCTCTCTGCCTGATCAAGCTCTGAGAAAAAAGACTTGTGAAAGGCTCACAGATCTTTTCTATATGAAAGAGCTCAAAAGTGAGGTTTTTTACATTTTTTTTTAATGCCAGCACAGGGTAAAAACATGAGGTGGATGAGCACAATGTGGGGAGAAATGTTTTATAGTGCTGGAGTCAGAGCAACTCCACACTTTAGGACAGCAGTAAGACAAAAATCTACAATGAAGCACAGTCTAACAAGTTCATGTGAGACTGACTAGATCACTACAGACACCGCGATCACCAGACCACTGTAAATATATTGGTGACTGTAAACAAATATTAGGAGTCTTAAAGCTGAGATGGATGAGCTGAAATGCCAGGTTTAAAATGGAAGTATCCCTATAGTCACACCTATTATTTAGGAGATGTTCTCCTAACAGCACATTGTAATGCTGTGATACAAAGGAAACTCAGGCAACATGCTGATTTGGTTTTTAACGTCCTAGGGAACACAAGATTAAATAATAACCTTAGAAATAATTTGGGACATGGCTTGGAATTCCACACACATTAAGCAGTGCAGATTTTTAGTTTTCCACAACCCACTGAGGAAGGGAGATTAACAAATCTGAGAAGGCACACAATGATCAGATGCTCCCACATAAACATGCTGCATCTCTGTATCAGCTGTAACGCAAGGGCTGTTTTTCAGACACAGGACACAACTCCTTGGATTAGCTGGTCAGACCATTTGCAAGAAGAGGTGTAAATTGTAGTTTTACTTGGTTTTAAATAGGATTTAAAAAAAAAAAAAAGCTTCAAGATGCAACTGTGACCCCATAATAGTGACCATAATGCATTCAAATTAAGTGTCTTTTCTTTCAGAGGAAAAAATTTCTAAAGTACACACTATGTAACATTTGATTTGTAAAAGTAGAGCTACATAAACATCAGCAAATAATTTAAAGAAAAATAAGGAGAGCTTCTATAATAGATAAAATGTGCTTTTGCTGTTGTGGAAGATGTTTAAGGACCACACATCAGAGGTTCAGGTAAAAGATATATTACACCAAAAGATCCAAACATGCCAATATGGATAAATGTTAGAATAAAGGAGGCTATTATGAGTAAAAAGGTATTTTTCAAAAAAAGGGGAATTCGTGCATAGGTGAAGAAACAGATAAGAATATGAACTTCTAAATATAGAATATTCATCTAAATTTGATATATATGCATGCTAAGATATACTAATGAAAGCAAGAAAGGCTGAGAAGCATCCGCCTCTATATAAAGAGGCAAAAAGAAAGAAAGAAAGGGGAAAAAAAGGCAAAAAACCTACAAGAAAGTTTGTGGGATTGAAACTCATCAAAGGGAAGCACATTGCAAAAAGCTACCCAACTTATTTGTATTAGCATGCACATCAGAAGCTAGAAAGTTTTCACACCTCACACATGGGGAATGAGCTTGAAAAATGTATTACAAAAAAGTGTCAGTGAAGATGTTTCAGGGAAAATTAGTAATTCAAATCGTAACAAATCAGGAGGTAGGATTTTTTTTTTTAACCCAAAAGCTCTGAAAGAACTCAGATCACAACAAAATTTAGCTTGAGTGATAGTTTATCTGACAGTCCTGTTTCATAACAGGACTGAAAAATGGCAGCCGTGACACAGCCTTTAGGAAAGCCTTGCAAGGGTGATTTTAGAAAACTACAGACCAGTAACCCTTACTCTGGCACCAGGAAAATGCCTAAAGCTATAGTAAAGAGTGGAATTGACAGACAAGGGACTAAGTCAATTTTGGAAAAAGCACCAGTTAGTCTTCTTGAATCTATTTTGAAGAAGTCAGTAAGCACACCAGTAAGTGGTGTTCAGTTCACTTAGTAGGGTTTATTCGTGGCTACAAAGCAAGCTCAGGCTTCCGACTCACAAACCCACTAGGCTTTGATGGAAGATGGATGTCTTTTCTGCTTTTATAAGGCATCACATGAGGCTTTCCCAAGGTTCTCAGTGATATCCCTGTCTCCACCAAATCAAATGGGAGTCTTGTTAAAAGGAGGACAAGGCTGGGAGCTTTTAAGTGTTTTCTGTTCTGTTTATGCATTTACAGTGGCACATCTTTCCTCCTTCATTTATTATCTTTCTTGACTTCCTTTTAATTAGTTATTTTTGTTTTAGTTCTATTTTTCTGTTGCTTATCACCCCAAGTGCCTCTGCAGGCGAGTGGGGCATACTGTGCCCTTTGTAAATTAAGTATTAATTACATGATTAATTATTATTATGTGCAGTTCCCTGGAAGGTTTTATACAAAGACAGTTAAAATGCATATATTCTCCAAGGTATGTCTGCAGAGTGATTATGGACTTCACACTTATACGAAGCTATTGATTTTTCTCATGTACTGTAGTCTATAATACCATATTCTGTTCTAAATAGACACCACTTTACTATGTTCTTCCTCTTTATGATCAAGTTTTGTATAAAATTTTATGGAAAGGGAAAAAAAGGAAGCTGCACAATTTCTCACACGTAGATAGAAATTTGTTTCCTGAAGAAAACTCTGTTCCCTTGGGAAGCAGGAAAATTGTACTTAACCTTTGTTTTCATTAGTTGCTCTATACTGCCATTTTGCTTCCACACAATGCTGCAATGACATTAATGAAGCTTGCAGGCAGTGAAAGGATTTGCACTCGTGAACTCATAAGAAACCTTGCAGGTATTTTTAAGCAAGGTCTGCTTTGGCGGTGGTTACCACCACAACAGCAGCTTGGGTCCACGGGGAATTTATGTTCTAATTTATTTCAGAGGCACTTGTGACCCTTTTGGATTTTTGTGCCTCCCAGTTTTCCTTCAGAAGCTGAAGAGCAGCAACTGCATGTTGGAGGGTCAGTACAGCCCTCCCTGGGCTCAGGGACACCCTGCACTCACCCCACTTCTGGGGGTTCATAGCACTCGGAGGAACATCCCTCAGAACATTTTCTTCTGTTCAGTAAAGCTGTGAAGGCAGATGCTTCTGAAAATCCCAAAAGACAGAGATGAAGTGATTGTCATGGAAATTTAGAGTGGAAGAGGGGCACAGACAACATGGACTGGAGACACTTCTCCATGGGGCTTCTCCAATATGGCAAGCCACAGTCCTGGAGACCACTGACACAGAAAATGGGGCTTCCTGCGCCAGGGAGTGTTTGGCTGCATCTTCCTTCTGTCTGACTCAAGCATAGTTCTCTTCCTCCTCCTCCTTATCCTCACATGATGGAGATGAGGGGGGGAAGATCTTCGTTAAAAGGTTCAATTTGAGAGAGAAATTCACATTCTCAACAGTACTGGAAGATTATCTAATCCTATCAAACCTCACTGCTACTGTCATAACAGATGTTCATCAGCAATAATCAAAACAATACAAAAACACATAACACCCCTCCCTAGGGAGAGGGATGTTCTGATTTGTAGATTAGAATGGTTTTTTTAAGACAAATTGTCATCAGGTTCTCTTCAAATGATCTTGTACACACAAGTAGAAAACAGTCTCCTCCTCATACAAGAGGATGGATGCCATTTGCCTCACTGACAATTAACCCCCCCACCCTAGAAGAAGAAATCCATCTGCTTCTATGTCTGTCCTTTAAACCATCTGGCACCGAACATTTTGCTAAATCACCTCAGTTCCATTTGTCAATTGGAGCCTTTGTGTGATTCTTGTAGGCACGTCAGGAGCCATATTAAAACCTTCTTCTGCCCCTCCTGTGGTCCAGGCTGTGGACAAGTGACAACAAGGTGATGGACGAGCACATGCTTGTAAATATTTGTACAATTATTTTATTTTGTGTACAGGTTCTTTTTTTAAAAAGCTTTCATACAACCTTCGGTTGTGCAGTAACAACCTTTGATTAACTCTATAATGATATTGCAAATCATGTAACTATCTTCTCCAGTTATTTATGTATGATTAGATGCAAAAAATAAATTATAATCTTAATAACTATGGTGTGGTGAGAGCAGGACTATCTGAGTTGCACTAGTGACCCAGGGGTCAGTATCCAACTCTGATGAGGTTCAGATGTAGATTTTGTACAGGCATAGATACTAGAGCCATGTAAGCCTTAAGACTATTTCTGCCTTGAATATGAGGCTGGAGAAAGCGGATGTCTGTGCCTATACCCGAACTCCCACTGAGACGAGGTAGAAGGAGAGAGCCAAGGCTGCCCTTTCACCCTGACAGGTAGGCTAACCACTGCCAGGCATCAGCCAATGCTGAAATGTGGTACAACATACAAGTAAGAGCAACTTTTCCCAAAATGATGAAACCGCACAATACAGCTGCCACCACAAAGTTTGTAAGACTCATTAGAGAGATGGAAAAACACTGGTAGAGAGAAACCAAGTAAGTAGTACTTTAGGTACTTGGCACACCAAGTAACCATCACTTGGAGGAATTGTCTCCAGCTAACCTACTTGTGCAATGGGAACTGGAGTTCTGAACAAGAAATCATGCAGGGAGACAGAGTGCGCAATGGGAACTGGAGTTCTGAACAAGAAATCATGCAGGGAGACAGAGTGCAAGCAAAAATTCTTCCTTCCAAGCAGCTTTGACATATGAATGTGAGTGCTGCTGGAGTGGAACATCTTCAGTCCACAGCTCACTCTGTCCACTAAAGCCAGTGCAGGGAAGGAAGGTGGTAAGAGATGTGAGCTCAAGTGTTAAGCCAGCTGCCCTCACTTGCCTTCATCCCTAGATTTCAGGCACTCTTCCATTACACATCCTTCAGTAGCACATGAAGCACCATCCCAAAACATGCAGGTGTGCTGAACAGACTTCCAGAGGCAGAAAGTGGCAGGAGAGGAAAAGTATTCCAGGCATTACAATGAGAGAAACGGCGCGTGCACTAAACAACAGGAGCATTACCTCCACTGCCCTTCCCTGGGGCTGAAGAGATCATCCTCAGCTCCCAAAGCCGGCACTGAGACAGCCCAGACTCCTGCCGCAGCTCTGCCCCTCATATCAGAGGACCCCACCCCACTGCAGTGCCACCCGGTAGCTTGGCCATGTGCTGGCTCCTGCCACTGCCTCAGCAGCACGTCCAGGAACAACCACAGCCAATGGTAAATAGCAGTTGTAAAGCAGGGATGTTCACAGACTCAAACTTTAAGTTCTGTCCCTAAAATGAATTGGAAGCATCTGGCTGTTTTGCTGTTGGTGGGTAATGATGCAGCCCCGTCGCAAGCCCAGATGTGATTCTACATTCCTGCAGCTGTTCTGGTGGGAGTTTCAACACCCGAAACATCTGCTATTGGGAATCAGAGGCACGATACTTACATGATCTTTTAGGGCTGTTATTTTTGTATGTTTGCAATTTTGGGGTTTTTTCCTTTCCTTTGGAAAATACATTCTATTTATGTAACATCACTTTCTGTTCGTCCAGTAGTGACCACACCCCCCATGAGAGGGTATCCCCACATAAGGTTGTTCTGCACATCTGCAGCACCATGCGTGAAATGCAGCAGATTCACATGTCACAAATGAGGTTTATGGGGACTGAAGCTGCAGAACATTATGGTCTGTCATGTAAATATATATGTTGGGAGCTGCTAAAATGAAGTCATTACTGTCTGCTGCATAAATATGTATCTAGACCATCTTAATAATACAGAAATGTCCATCTATCAGGTAATTACATACTTAGCCTGTGGGAGAAAAGGCTGTTTTGACATCCAGTAGTTACTTTAATGCATTAAAAAAAAAAAAATCATCAAGGCAAAAGAGATGAGGAGTCCATACCATGACTTTACAAGGACAATAAACAGAAGATGAAAGCATACAGGAGAAAGTGAATTCTGAGCTGTGGGGAGGTGGTAAAGCCTTATTATGCCCAGACTTATCTACTAAACTTCATAGGGGAAAAAAAAACGCAGTCTGACTGGGACCTCTAAATACCAGGATTAATCCTGAAGTGAAAGTTCATTATTATATTACTCAAACCCATTAGAAACAGATTTCTAATGGAAATGCTGACTTTGCGCTGTAACACAAGCAGTCAATATTATAATTTCTTATTTCCTGTTACCATGGACATCTAATACGCTGGAAAGAAACAGAGGACCTGGAAAATTTATACAAGAAACCGTGTCGTGCCATTTCTTGCCATGCTGTTAATTACAGTTTGGTTCCTGCTGCATGACTTGGCGCAGGTTCACCAGCCCCCTGCATCTGGAAGTCATCCCCTGCCCTCCCGCTTCAGGAAGTTATTCCTACACCTTTTAGGTGCTGCAGAGGACGTGCTACCCCACCAAGTCCTCTGTGTGCTGATCAACACCCACAAAAGCAATAGTCATTGTGCCTCTGGTCGTCATGTTATTGTAGAGAAGTGAGGCGCAGGGAAGCCATGGTGAGAGTCGCAGGGCTGGTGGGAGGGTCCATCTGCAAAGTGGCAGGCAGCACAAAACCCAGGGTAGAGAGGAAAAAGCCAAAGTAGCTGGTAAGAGAAGTTGAGGACACCAAGGACAAGGTGGCAGGTGCAGCAAAAGCATGGGGGCAAATATCAAGGAATGAGAAAATGGAAAGGTTGGTCAGAAAACGAAGGAAGGCAGTCTGGAAACTGCTGCCCTCAGAAACATTGCCTTATTCATGCACTGCATGGTGGGGCTGTCTGGAGAAGAGCCACTTCTGGACAGGGTAAGGGCTCCTGGGACAAACTGGGAAGCCTTGAATTATCCGCCCCAGCATAGGGAAGCAATGAGGTAATGGAGCTGAAGAGGGAGACAGGGGAGTGGAGGGAAAGGCACATCAAAGGCATCAAGCAGAAATATTATCTTCTTTTGCAGTATGGGACGAATCCTCCATTTCACCTTTCTATGTTATCTTTGGATTGTATTCAAGCAAGGCACCCTGGGTTGCGTGCTACCTCTCAAGCAAAGAAACTCCAGCAAAGCAAGCCTGGCTCCTCACTTTGGCATCTCAGTCAGCAGTAATTTATATTGCTGTTCCTCCTTAATAAAATCCATTGTGCACTCCAAAAGAGTAACTAGGACACTTAGTTTTTATTCCACATGCATCTCATTTGTCTTCAGCAGGTTCTTCCATAATCTCATCATTATTGCAATCACCCTCTGAGGACAGCTGACTTGCATTAATCAGCTAGGCCTCTCATCCCTCACTAGATTCTTTACAGTTTTACTGTGCCCTTGGGCATCCTAACTTTACTTGAAAAATTAATAAACCTCCCCTCTCTTATCTTACCTTATTAATGTCTGTCTTTGTAACCCATTATCCCTGCATCTCTTCAGTGACCATTTGAGGATGTGGTTACCACCAAAGGATTGTGCCCTGGTGAGGCAGCACATGAGAGTGCCCTACATAATTGAAAAAAAGAAAAAGAGAAAATGAAAAAAAAAAAAAAGAGAAAATAAAAAAAAAAAAAAAGAGGGGGAAGGTGATGANATGAGAGAAAGAAGGAAAAGGACCATGAAAACTTTCAACCAACAATATTGTTTACAAGAGAGAATAAAAATATGGGAGATGCTAAGAACACAGTAAAGACTATTCAGATTCTTCAAGGAGTTCCTTTTTGGTTCCTTTTTGCTTATGCATCATGTCATGTAAACAGCCCCTTGTCCTGCAGTCCCCCCATGCACATCCCAACTCCCACCCATCCCTTCCTGCTCCCCTTCCCTCTCAAGAACCCTATTAAACCTGACTCACTCATTTTGGATGTTTTCAAATCCTGGTACATTAATCACTTGTGTTTGCACACAGTTTATATGGGTTGTTGGTCATGGTCTGTAGTTATACTGGCTGTCTCCCTTGCTTACTTAAAAGTACAATCCAATTGAAAATAAAGATTTTGCAGGTTTGCTCATTTCACACAGCGATAGCAGCTGGTAAGTGTCTTTTGCAATTCATCAGAGGCCTCCCAGACCACCTGCTCTTGGCATCCTGCAAACAGCTGGCTCTGTGTAAGTACCATAAGCTATTATCTTACTCAATAAATAATGAAATAAAGAAAGAAAGCAGGACAAAACTACGTCTTTGTAAATAACATACATTCATGACTAGCCATTTCTCCTGTTTTGGGAGATGAAGAAAATCAAGTTAGGATCCTTTGCTGGCTTGAGCAGTACCTTAGCATAGAAGATGGAGATAAAGCAACACTAATACATAGGGCTCTGTATTTTCGCTCTTTCTTTCTTTTTGCAACCTGCTCTATTTCTGAAAAGGCCATAGGGAGCTTTCATGAAACTTCAGCTAATGTCACCAGATGTCCCACTATTGAGAGGTGACTCTTGGTCTTTGAAAGACTGCCCCACTTAGATTTTTTTTTTTAAATGAACTTTTGTCCTCTCTTTCTGGTCCCAAGAGTAGCTACGAGGTCACTTTCTCCTCCCCAATGCTCTGCTGCCCATGAGGCTGCTAGCAGGTGTCCTCCAGGCTGGGGGAAGAGCTGCCAGCTTGTCCATCAGGAGATAGGCTGGAGCTAAGGTCAGAAGGGTCATGAGCCGTTGGAGCTGGAGCATGAAACGCATCCCTGAGACTGGGAAGGAGCTCCAGAGGTGAGAAGGAGGAAGTAGATGATGGGAAAAACAGTGCCAAAGTATTCCCTCTGAAGACAAATAAAGGTTTTAATAGGAAAGTGCTGCATTTTGGGCACAAAGCCTGTATCTCATACGGATTTTTATTTTTTAATCTATGAATTCTGCGAGGCGTATCTAACAGATTTCTTGCGCTGCAAACAAAGGCAATAAATAAATGCGATCTGTTGCATGAATGATTTATATCAACACAATTTAAATTTAGGGTCTGATTTATCTCATTTTTTTAAATGGCCTCCTGTTTTATGTTTGCCATAAACTGAGGATGCGAGAGGTGGCAGTCAGAGACTTGACTGCCTGAGCAGTGGAGAAAACTGGGAAGTTCGAGTCTGCCACAGTTTGCAGACACAGAGCCACTCTTTCTCCCACAGAGGGAAGCCTTGCTCTGCAGGCTACCTCACTGCCTTTGATGGTAGTCCTCCTGTAGGAAGGTATTAATCACTGCAAGAAAAGATGTCTGACCCCAGCTCTTGCTGTTGCAAGTGAGGATTGAGAGAGGAGTGCTTAAAAGCCTGCTTTTAACATCCTGCAAAAAAAACCAAAACCCACAACTTGTGATGGTTTTCAGAACAATTATTTTCTCCCACCTGTCTTGCAACCACTCTATGTTATTTGCTACTGAAACTGCAGGCCAAGGTATCATTCCCTCTCCTGAAATCAGATGGAGCAGCTGGCTCCAAAAGTGGGGTGTAAGGGAAGGATCCCCAACTTGATCCCATCTGTCCCAGGCAGTATTGCTGCACTGGCACTGGGGTATGTCAGTTTGTGCCATCATAGATCAGTGGCGAGTTAATACCTTCCAGACACGGCGCACAGCCAGGAGGGGCGAGGCAGGTACTCTGCCTCAGAGAGATGTCTCTGATGGGCTCCTTAAAATCCTGTGACTGACAGGGCCATGCCATGCACTTCTAATGAAACATTTAAATATCCCGGGAAGCGTGGCAAATGTTCATGACATCCCTGCAAGTTTTTCTGTTTCACTGCAACCTTCCTGCCCTTTCTGGTCTCTCCTTTCTCTTGTTCTCAAGAGCAGTGAACTCCAGAGGCCAACTCACAGGTAAACATGAGATAGAAAAAAACCAGCCAAGCACCACTGATTTCTCCTTTTGGGAGATACTGGGGACAAACAGCCACAAAGAGAAGTCTTGAAAAAAACCCTGGTGTGAAGAGCAGCAGTGGCTGGTTTCTGCTAATGCCTTTTTAGCCTGATTTCCAAGCCTGCAACATGGAAGGTCATCTCTTTGGACCACTGGTATTCCAGCAGCAGGGCAGCTCATTCAGGGAGCGTGGTCTTATGGAGGGAACCACTCACCCCAACCTCTGCAGGTAGTGTTTTCCTGATAAAATGGGAGCAAAGGAGCAATGGGCTTTGTCAAGCGACAAGCAGTTAGGCTACTTTGATGAATCTGGTGAGGTCTCAGGACAAAAAAGGCAGGATGGGTGGCAGCACTTCTGTGGGTGTCAATGGGGTCTGCAGAGGGTGGAGAGGAAGATCTAAGTCAATTTCAATGAATGTTTTGTGGCTCCTCTCCTGTGGCATTTATGCACTTTTGCCATGGAGATGAATCCTGTCCTACTGAACAGGATGTGGTGTCTTGTGCTTGCACTAAGCTGGAGCCTGAAACAAAAGCCTAGACCTAAATGTTCTTCCATTCTGTGTATGAGATTTTCTTTATGCCCTATATCTTGCAGCTTTTTCTCTTTTTGCCACTAAGCATTTTCTGAAACTTGTGGCTAGAAGCTATAGTTTTTATGATATTTTTAGTACACTGGATGGTTGTTTAAAGTGCACCTTATAAAACTGCAGTCCTCAGCCAGCTCCCTATAAACTGGTTCTGTTTTACATCAGCCAGCTTCAAACCTTCCTTGCCATTTTTCACCCTCCCCTTTTAATAACAAGGCAATCTATAGCAACCATTTCTCTTGCATGTGGTGATGCAGCCTACTCAGAATTCAAGACAGGAGGCTTTTAGTTTCCTTCATTATTTCACCAAGACTAAAATCCTTCCGATACTATTTTCATTTTTAAGAGCAGCCTGGGTAAACACTGAAGATGGAATTAAGAATTTTGCTCTTGACGGAAAGGAGCTTGAATAAAATGAACATGGGATATAGCATAACCTAGCCAGGAACTGAAAAAAAAGCTAGTGATTCATTATGAGCACAGGCTCAGTCTATCATAACTTCATAACTCAGGCTCCAAATGTCCTGAAACACATGGGCAGTTCAGACCTCATTTCTGGTCTGGCCAAATCTGTGGTCAAGCTGATCTTTCAATATTAATTTTTGAGGAGTTTGGCTTTGCAGGCAGCAGCTTTTGTTTTTCTATAGAAAACAATGATGGGCATCGCTCAGAGGATATGAGCCTTGGTTTACATCTGCCCTTCAACGGCAAGGATATTTCTTTGAGAGTTAAATGAACTACCATAAGACCTGCAAAACCATATTTTTCCTGATGATATTGACTGCTGCTTTTTCCATCAGGACGGAACTATGCTAAGTGTCCTCTCCTGTATGATACTGATGTCTCTAATTAAGATGTTACAATACTTCTATTGGGGACTGCCTAGAACACCCAGCCAAGAGCAGAGCACCACTGCAGCAGGCACATGGCATATATATGTAATAAGAAACTTAATGCTGTGAAAAAATACCCATCAGTGAATCCCATTCATCACTTGTGCACCAACCTCAGTGGGACTTGTTTTCTGCTTGGATGGGGAACACATGCTTTCAAAACCTCATTAGGGACAAGACTGGGGATGCCAGAAAGAAAGTATTTTTACTCTCTCTATCATGGTTATTGTTGTTATTTTGTTTCAGTGTTATTTTTGCTGAGGGAATGGAGTATCAAACTCACTTGTGGAAGTTCCTGCCAGTCTCTTCTGAATATGATATTCCACTCCAGCTATTTAGTGCTTGCTTGCCTTTCTCCAAGCATCATCATGCACAAGACAACATGTTTTTCAAGCTGCCTGCATCTGCCATTGAAACTCCAATACTTTAGTTAAAAACTAAAAGTAAATGGAGGATATGGAGTATCAATGGGAGGTAGCACTCAAGCTGATGGTGCAGCAGTGTTAATTACACAATACTTTTATTGAGCAATTCAGTGGTAATTCTTACTGCTATTCCTCCTTAATAAGATCCATTGTGCACCATAAAATAGTAACTAGGACACAGTTTGTATTCCACATGCATCTCATATCTCTTTAGCAGGTTCTTCCATATCCATAATCTCATCATTATTACTATTACCCTCAGAAGACAGTTGACTTGCATTAATCAGACAGGCTGCCATTCCCTTGCCAGATTTTCTGCAGTTTTATTGTGCTTTTGGACATTTTAATTAACTTGAAAAATTAATTAAAAATCTTACGTTATTAATATCTCCTACCTTCCCCCTACTCAGTAATCTATTATCACTGTTTATCATCACTGACCGTTCAATTCCAGAATGGTCTTGTAATGGGAGAGCACACCAGAATGTCCAGGTAATGCTGAAATGATGGGGTGACTCTGAGACATCTTAAAGTGCTTGATTTGGTCTTTTACTTAAAGTACACAACTGTCAGAGAAGCGAAACCAAACAGCTACAGCTCATTAAAGACAATTCCAATTCCTTTCCACTCACAATCCAGCTTAAATGCTCAGTTCTTTCTTCCATGCTTGTACAGTTGGTTGGGGATTGCCAAAGAATAGATTGAAGGAAATTAAACGAAAGCCAACTCATTTAGAGATGTCATGACACATCCCTGAAATGTGGTCACCAACCATACTTGTTACAGTTTTACAATGTTCTTTATGAAAAAAAGAAAATGAAACAGAGAGCTATAGAAATTAATAAGGAGTCCATGGAAATTACTCTTAAAACATATGCCGTTTAATAGAGCAAAAACCTTTCTACTGGTATTTTGAAAATAAGCTACAGAACTCTGTAAAGAACAGTTGCCTCAACATGAAATTCTTTAGGGTAGTTTAAAATTCACAAGAGGCTGGAATTTTTTGTACAGAAAATAAAGTGCTTGTCAGAAAGGATATTTTTCATACATTTTTGTCTTTTGTGCCACACATCTTTCAATTGCCCAGATTAAATTATTACATTTAATCATTTAATATGATTAAATCATGATTGCTCTGGCATAAGCTAGACTATCCACTGGGCCATCTAGACTAACAGCAAAGAAGAGCACACCATGCCACGAGGGTGCACAACCTTGTCCTCAACGTTTCTGTTTGAGGTGCCAGCTGGGATCTCACCTCAACTCTTCAGCTCATACACAGTGTGATGCCCAGACTGAAAGATCTGGAAATAAACCAGAAGATTTTTGATTCAGCACACCATTATTTTTAATTGTCTCCATTTAGTGCCATCCAACCATATGTCAGTGGAGTCACTACAAATTACCTCAGCTCTAAAATTCACCCAATGTTATATCTTGGTCTTTTGTTAGGAAGCGCCAAGACAGACCTGAGCCAGTTCCTTAGGTTTTAGGAACGGGAGTCCTCAGCTGCTGAAGTGATAGATGATCACTTACCTAGGAAGAACTCATCTGCCTTTTCCCTGGGAAGGAGAAAGACAGCACCTGTTACTGTAGTCATCTACACAGGGTCATCTATAGGGAAAATTAAGAAATAAAGCCAGGTTCCTACAAACATCACTTGTGATGCTGAAGATCTTTCACAAAGAAATGGGGCCTGCTGGCAACCTGGTGAGAGTCAAGCTTTACTTTCCTAACAGTAAGGAAAGCTTGTGCCATGGTAAAAGCATTTGGCTCATGGCTTAGGAGATATGGATTAAATTCCACTCGTAGGTATCCTGTGCCTGCAAATAATTAGATATTGCCTGTCATGTTGCTCACCTGTAGTCAGAGCCATGTAAGCAGCTATAACTAACACTACTGCTCAAGGGAGAGAACTAACAGCAGGGGAAAAGGGAACTGATTATTGAAAATTCAAACCAAAAAAATATTAATTGTTCCCAACAGATAAAATATAAATATTCTGAGCAAGCACAGCACACTTGCAACTCCTCCAAAACAAGACAATTCCAAGAGCTCTCCATAAATGAGGATGGTGTAAGAAAGAGATTCCCAAACTGCCTGCAGTCTCAGTCATTCCAAGAACAAAGAATTTGTTTTTTAATTGCTGTCACAGTTTCATACACAAAGGCATTCACCCATTTTTCATCCAAGTAAATACTCATTTTACCAGAAGACAAAGGAGTGACCAGTATGGCTCAATTCCTAACAACAAGCACTTCGAGGTAGTTTAAAGCCACACATCCTACCACAGCCAGGAGAGAGGCTTCTGAATTATTTAGTAACCTTAGGCCTTTCAAAAGGAGAAGAAACTCATTGCCCGGTTCCATGGGACTTAGATGAAGTTGTGTGGGTACAAGTATTAGATATTTATTCACTATGGACTTTGATAAATAATTTATGGTTCAACTGCGACTAATAAGTTCACTGAATGGTGAAATCTCTGCAGTAAGCAAATAGAAATGTTTCCTCCGTCGGCTGCCTAGGTGAGGACCCAAACTTATCAAGGGAAACACAGGCTGCATTTTGTAAAAATCAGCCAGGTAGCCAGAAAACTTAATGGAAGTGGACTAAAGTATTCTGCTTCATAGTTATCATTATGGGCCCAGTCTTACCTGGTGTATGGTAAAATACAAGAATTATTAATATCAGCCTGGACCACTGGATCAGACAGGCCCTCTGGTCAGTACCACAATGCTCCCCACACAGCAGTGTCAAAGAGACAAAGAAAGTGTCTTGTTCTTACACTGAGCAAGCAAAAAACCTGTGGATCCTTCTGCTCCAAACCCAGTCAAAGCACTTTCAGCCATGAGTGGAGAAGGGAAGGGAGTTTTCCACTAGCGCTGCTAAATGTACAGAGGCAGAATTTATACACAATCCTAAATAGTGTATCTTTCTCATTCTTTTTAAATAGATGGTCCAGAGGCCTTCCTTAAGCCCCTTGTCCGGCTCTCCTTTTGAACTAACCCCATTTATCCTCTCAGTTGCCTGTGCACATTGTCAAGCAATAGTGACATCAAGTGGCCTGATCGCCAGCATTTTTGTTTCCCTGCTCATCCCAAGGGCAGATATTGATCGTCATCAATCCTCTGTGTAAACAGATCTGAAATAAATCCAGTATCAGACATTTATCCTGTGGAGGGTATTGCTCATCAACTTGATTTAAGTTATGTTTATACGTGAGTAAAGTGTGATTTACAAGAGACCTTCCAACTTTTCACTGTATGGTAGTTTAAAAGTTCTCTATCAGAAATACACCTGTATAATCATGACAGTAAGAAGATTAAGAGCCACCTTCTCTCATCTGATGTATAGCACATGTAGAGCAATGCAGTAGGAATGAGGATTATTTGTTGTTTGCATTTCATGAGTGCCTAGTATCCACCAGCAGAGATCAGGGCTATGTTGTGCTAGACACTGCAAACACATGAGGAAAAATGTTCCAGCACCAAGAGACCTTGGAGTTTCCCCGATGAGAAGTGAAAAGGGCAGAAGCAATCAGAAGGTGGGAAAGCACAAAACTATGAAGAGGTGAAAGCAACACAGTAGTGTAGTCCTGCCCCAACAGCTTCTGAGGAACAAGGAGGCACCTCTTACAGGGTGACATAACCCCTAAAAATATGAACGCAGTTGTGATGGCAAAACCATCACTGTTGGATGGAATATTTTCCTCCACACTCTTTCATCAGTAACCGTGATGGTGTATGTGAAGTATATTTAACCACCCTTTCAGGGGTTTCAGAAATCTTCAAGTTTCAGCAGCAGTGGACAAGGTGAAAAGCAACCACAAGCATACCAGCTTTAACCCAGTAATGGCAAGCCTAAGATCACGGAAGACACAAGAGAACTTGAGTAAAAACAATAAATAAGAGTGGTAAGAAGGAAAATGGTACATGATCAGGGATGCTTTCACCTTCCACACTAAAGGTGGTGGTCACAGCCATATGACTGCACAGCCTCTCTTGTCTGACTGCAGCTCTTCAACCTGAAACTGGTCACGGGGCACTTACCTGGATCCCTGGTTACCAGAGGGGCTTGAGGCCTCTGCAGTGCACCTTCAAGGATACTGATAGGCATGTTGGTTAACTGGCACCTGGTGCTGATTCCTCATCTTGTGCTAAAATCACACCTTGCTGTGGAGATATATCCATGGGACCATTTGGTTCCTTTGCATCAGAAGCACAATATGAGGGAGCTAGATTGCCTGCTAGAGAAAGTTTAAGGAGCCAGGTTGACCATGTATTTGTCCCATGTTTCTTTCTGTTTCCTGACATTTAAATAGCCAGATTCCCATTTCCTTGCCCCCATCTTGAGAAGTTAGCAGGTTTTCATACCTGTGTCTACTGATAGAAGCCATGTATGGGTACTCAAGGCCCCAAGTCCAGCTGAGAAGTGTCTCATGGCACACAGCAACAAGCCACACACCCAGAGTGACTTGTATGGCACATACACAGCAAACACAATGCCACACTGGGAGAAAGAGGCCTTTGGACCTGGGAGGCCCAGATTACAGGCCCCACCAGCCTATGCTGTCAGACAGCGCTGGTTATAGCTAAGTACAGGTGCAAGTGAGAGAACATGTTCCTCGTTATTAGTTATTCACCATGTGTGCTCCAACATTCATTAGTCTCCTGTTTAACTAGAGTTATTCAAGTAAGGAGCAGAGACAATACCATATGACTTGTGTGAACACACACACAGTGAATAATGAATAGTGGATATCCAAAGCGAACCTCTCACTGGACTGAAAATGCTTCATCCAAGCTTTTTAACAAACACTTAGGAATAATATTCCCATTGACAGAGATTGGACCTTGTTGAGAAACAACTGATGCATGCACAGAAGGAAAAAACAAACACCAACAGCCCCCCAGTTGACTCAATTTACTCACTGTGAATAATCTCAGTAGGCTCTACCTTCCTGCATCTATGGGAATCCTCCCTTGGATCCACAAGAGGAGGAAATATAGCTTTATATATCTACACACTATTCTTTTTTTGTTGCTGTTATGGCTTTTTGTAGTATTCTAGACAGTGGTAGTACTGAAATAATTTCCTCTGACAGTAGACTGTTAAATGGAGGCACAGCAGAAAAGTAGGACAATGTTGCAGCCACGCAGGGGCTCATTCACCCTTTCAGGTTTCAAAGGGAGGAATGTTCCTTCCAGTAGCAAGCTGCCCAAATGGGATGCAGGGACTATGCAAAATGAATGGAGATTCCTGAGCACAGACTCGCTCCATCATTCATGTCTGTTAGGGGGTGATATTTACTCTGGCTTTCTCATGTTGGGTTGTCATATCATGTTGAATTCAGTACACGACCCTGAAAGGAGAGGTGGCAGAATCAGAATGGTGAGACAACTAACAACGAAGGTTACATGAGCTGGAAATTCTCTCTTACAAAGGAAAAAAAAAAAAAAACCAACCAAAAAAACCCTAAAGCTAGCTATATCTCTTGACTATTATAACAGGTAGGCTGGGCAGATACTGACAAGCTATGCATGAATGCATAGCAGTTGGAAAACTGCCCCAAACAGCTTAGGGGAGCTGCTTAGAAGAAACTAATGTGTAAGACTTTCAAAGCAATCAAAACCATAACACAGTCTGAAATGGTTGCATCTTCTACCTTGTGTCCTGCCAGAAAGTGCTACGAGCCTTGAATTAAATCACAGAGACACAAGCTGAAGGTGAGGACCTGTAGCTACAGCTTAATCCTAATATAAAGCTGACCTCACCTCACCACAAGGATCTAGGATAGTGTTATAAACCAAATTTCACATCCTCTGCCATCTGGCATGGCACATAGCATGATCCTTGGAAAATATATAACCCAGCAGAAATAGAAATACATAGACCCAGGTTGCAAAAAGAATTTGTCCTTTGTAATCAGGATTGACTTTCATTCTTAACACACCTCTTTGGTCCATTTAATTTCGTATTGCTCTGTTTTGTTTTCTGCACAGGAGCCATGAGTAGTGCTGCAGATAGAGGGGAAAATCCCAAGGCTGTGTTAAAAAAAATTCCAGATGTAAAGCAAAATGGATTAATACACTTTTCTACAAAGTGGTAAAATGAAAACACCTCTGATGGACTTCCACATAGTTTGCCTCAGGCAAAGAACATTCCATTAAAATAAAAATACTTTTGGTTAGAGCAAATTAAATGTTCCCAAGAAGGAATAGTTTGAGGTCAAAGGTGAAGCCACTTTACTTGCACACATGTTTTCAATCTGTTTGACCTCTGTGATCAGCAAAGCTCAGATGTGCAAAGGGGATGAGGCTTAAAAGAGATTGGGAAGAATAAATACAAAGATATGCATAAAAAAATCTGCATAATATAGTTGTAAACTCTCCGTACTAAAAGAGGAAAAGTCGTGAGGAGTTTTTCTGTGATCCTTCTCTGGGTGATAAAAGACTGGAAGATCTCAACCATATTGCAGAATAATGTTTCTTCTCATCAGCTGGGACAGAAAGAATGACTCTTAAGCTGTTGTGGCAGGGATTTGTGTGCCTGATGGTGAATGCTCCTGAAAAGACTCTAGGGAAGTGGATCAAAAAGAAGAAAAAGAACAAGTGAAAGACTTTCTGTTGAACCAATGCTCCATTTCATGCACACTTTCCACTGAATATGCTCCAGCTGCTCTCTTGTGTGCAAGTTTTTGAGACAGGTTTTTGTCCAATAAACCAGGAGACTGGGACAATCAGGCAGAGGACAGAACACTGATGTTTTTCTGGGTGGCAACTTCCAACACTTTCCAACCTTTGCTGTGGCTTAAATCCACAAGGGATGAGCAGTGCATGCTCTGCCTCCTTTATGAGACTAACCTAACGTAGGGTCTTACTCCTGCGCTCTGGAGTGTCTCCTTGGCAGACAGGGAGGGTCAGGTTGAGCAACGGCAGGGAAAACAGGGTTGTGTGTTTTGCCTCAGTTTCCTCCCTTCCTCCTCCTCTACTCTCTACAGACACCATGAGTAAAGATCTTCTTCAGCACAATGTGAATGTTTTGAACCCAGGTTCAAATATGCCCAAAGAAAAGCAAAGCTCCAAACCAAGCTCAGCTGAAGGTTCTCCTGGAACTTGTTCACTTCAGCTTACATAGTCCATAATGCTACAAATTACAGACTCTTATTGCCAGCCATGGGTTTACCATGCCTGCTAACACTGCCTGTTCCCTGCCATGCCAGCTGGCATTTAATTGGCTTTCCCAACTGACTTTCCCCTGCAGCTCATGCTTGAGCGAGGAACCTCTCAGTAATGGCTGTGCCTTGCAGCCGAGCCTTAATCAGGTCAACAAGAATGGATTTTGCTCCACACTCCCAATGGAAGGCTGTCACATGAGCATAGACTAGAAATCCACAGATTTTCTGGACAAACTAGACTTACGCAGAAGCCACAATTTGTCAGATTGCTGTTTGGAAGCCAGTCAATTCAGCTACTCAATCTTTCACAACCCATCTATTTGCTTTGGTTTGGCCCCTCACCGTCTATGGCAGCTGTGTTTACTGCCTATATTGCTGCAGGAAAGAAAGGTGCTTTTCTTCTTTCCTAGGTTATTACTGCAGATTGATCCATGCAGATTGATGCAGCTGCAGGTTGCAGTCCTGGTGGCTAGCTACCCACCCACACTCCAGCAGGCACCAGCATGGCCAGTGCATCTGCTCTGCAGAGCGTCAGGCTCAGCTGGGGTGGTTTGGGGCTCATCTGGGCTCAGAAGCCTTCAGTGGCATTTCCACAGGGACTTTCAGCATTCTTTCTTCTCCTCAGCTGCTGTAAAGTAGCAGATAACCACAAATACGTTTTTCAAAAGGAGAGTGTCTGCACCTTTACTAACTCCTGATCAAGAACAGCAGCTGTGTTTGCCACAAATCCATGTTCTTACTGCTCCTGAAATCCCAAAGCCAGTGTGAATGATAGGACCTGAATAAAAGTCAACTATATGATATGGATTAAAATCAGATTAAAATCTGGAAGGCAGTGTTCAGAACGTGCACGAACTTTTAATGTGTGCTTCAGCTGCAAATCAGTCCCAAACTTCTGACCAAAAATCACCCTGCTTTGAGTCAGTCCAAAGATCACACTCCAGGGCTTTGGGGCAGTGGGGATCTTGAAATCAGGCTTGAATCATCCACAAGATCAATGCTATTTACACCTTACCCAATGGCAGCAACACATCCAAAATGGGTTTGCTACACCTCTCAGAGTAGCCAGGATCTGGGAGGTCAGCCTTTTTATTAACAGGCAAGTGTGTGCCATGTGAGGAACAGCAGAATTTACACTTGCCATCTGCAAAATGAATTACATGTTCCAGGCATCTGTAGCTTCATAAATTATAACACAGTGTCAACAGTGCACCTGTGAGGAGATTTTAGACAACAGGAGCAAAGAAACTGCCAGTGCACCAAGGGGATGCACAGGCGGGAACGTTGGGAAGGCATTTGGCTGCTACCTGCTTCAGCTTGCCCGAGCTTTTCCCTCCTGCGTGCCCAGCCGCCAGCAGGTTTGCACCACCAAGAGTCACAGAGAGTGCACACTTTTATCAGCCTTTTAAGTGCTGGACTCCTTTCTGTAATTAGGTGTGGGGATGAGGCTCTGCTTGGCCTTCGTCTGTGGTCCCCCTTGAGCATCACTGGTGAGGGGCCCTTGGGGGAGAGGGAGCAGGCAGGGGGGCCGGGGGGCTGGGGTTTTGCATATGAGATTAAGGACTGAAGATCCCGCTCACTTCGCTTTTATCTGTCTGTGTGCTGTAGCGCTGAAGTCTCTGCTTTCCCTGTGTTATATTCAGTGTGCAGAGTGACTCATCTGCAAGCACAAATTACCTTGCTAAAGTATTCTTAGGAGAAATAATTAGCCACAAGCACCTCCTCTCCAGCCTCCTGTATGTGCCTCCGGGGACTGGGGCGCTTGACATAAATCATTTAGTCCCGAGCCCTAGCACACACCTTTCCCAAAGGACTCCATAATTGGCAAAGTAGTTGCCAACCGGGTTTAAAGTGATTTGAAATTGTTTTCCATACAGCCTTGCTGATAGCAAAAGGTTTCCCCCTTTCCTCAAGCATGAGTTACAGTAACATGATTGGATGTAACCCGTTATTCAGTTCAAGCTGTGATTCTGATACAGTATAGACAATATAAATTCCCCAGAGCTCTGTGAGGCCACCTCAATGGTCCATTTAAGTCCAATTCAATTAGGCTCACTATAGTTCTTAGGATTTCTTAGGTATGTTTGCAGCAGCCTTGGGGTTTGAATGTGAGAACAGTATTCATCTAGGAGTTTTAAATTAGGTCTCAGGTGTCATCATTCTAAATGAATTATTACAGTGGTGTGTTCATGCCATTACAGGTAAGGTTATGTTAGTATCTCCACTCAGCCATACTAATGCACCAAGGGCTGGAGCTTGGTATGTAAGGTCCTTGCCTTACAGTGTCTGTTTTAACCTCTTCTTCAAAATAATAGGGCTGGCAGGCACCGAGCTGTGTTTAAAATACATGTAAATAGGTTGTTTACTTTCAGTTTCTGACTGATTGTCAACGATGTGAATTAGGAGGTGCTGTTACACCCGCAGCACCGCCAGTGCACTTCCCTCCAGAGAGAGTCGGGGGAAAGGGCCCCTGCCCAGCCTGGCTCACCCTCACTGCCCATGGCAAATAGGTGTGCAGTGAGGAATGGAGTGCTGGGATGGGCAAAGTAACCGGGGAAAGACTGCAAATCTTGCTCTTGCATTTCTTTCAGTTATTGGATTTTGTAGTTCTGGTTTTGCTTTATTTCCCTAGCCATAGCTTGTGGGGAGGGAAACATGAAGATGTGCTTCATTTTGTTTTCCCAGCTTTTCTCCATTTGTGTCTGCATCTGATCTCCCTCTGGTATTTAACACTCCCCTCAGTGCTTCCAGGAATGAGTGTGGTGAGGGAAGGGAAGCACTTCAGCAGCCCAAATGGCCCCTCCATATTTCATGTCTACAGATGGACACCATTTGAGTCCTATAACAAGGCAATGCAAATGACAGCTATATAGATGAAGCTTACTTCAAAGAAGGAAAAAAGAAGAAGCAGAGACGATGATTAATTTTTAGCAGGGAACTCTGGAAGCCTAAACTGGCATTTAGATTGAATCCTGAGACTAGATTTAAAGGTCAAAGATAACATGTCTTTATTGGCCTATATGTCGAAATTATTTTCATTGTTTTACTCTGGTCCCATCTAGTGGCTCCAACAGAAAGTGAGAGCCCTTCTCTCCATTGTTGTATTAGCTGGAAAAGCCACAGTCCCACCAAGGCTAAACAGAGAAGGGTCAGGATATATTTCACATGTGGAGACCTGCGAAACAAAGCGATCAGTTGGCCTTTACATGGTTTCACACCAGCTGTCAGGTCTCCTGGATCCAAGCCTCCTGAGACCCATACAGTACTTTCTGGAAGAGTATCCTACCTCTCAGAGCCAAAACCTTTTCCTATTGTTTTCACCCTGGAAATTTCACTTAGTTTATCTCCACTCTGATTTGCTACATCTTGCCCCTATGCTCCTGGGAGAAACATGTCAATATTTTGCCTGTGCTGTGTAGGGGAATAGTCAGAAGAAAAGACTCCAGATCTTTCCTCTCCTCTCTGTCATATCTTTGCTAGGGCAGACTGTAGCCCTAAGGTCCTTCTAAGATCAAATAAATGCCTCTAAGAAGAAAAGATCAAAGGAGAGAAAAGCTTAAGAAGTCACTAGTCTGGGTATTTCCTTCTATTAGAGTGGCCCATCATGATTCAAGCAGTCTCCTGGGTTACAAGAATTATGGGGTAAAGCATGTTCCTCTGGGGACAGAGGCCCCCAGGTGAGGGAGAGCATCTGTAGGGCAAATCCACACAGGCAGGGCTCACTTGTCTCACAGCCATCTAGAAGAGAGTCAGACCTCACCCACAGGTCAAGTAGCAAGATTAGTACCAATTATTTTCCACATTCTCAGCAGGGCTTATGGGCAGTGCAGCACTAGTACAAGCTTCTGGACACCTCACAGCCAGGGATTTGGCTGAGCACAGAGACATGGGATCTATGAAGGTCATTGTTCCTCCAAAGGCATTTGGGGCACACACTGAGGAACCACTCTGCTGTCTCTGGGCCTGAGCTGGGATATCCTAACTGCCTCATTATGCCATAGGAGCTTCTCTGAGGGATTAACACTAACTGGGGGATGCCTGCACTGTGCATACATGACCACTTAACCAAACATATTAGGTTACCTGCTAATTTCATTCATTTTCTTGTAGCCAGGTTCAATTTTTAATCCTAAGTTTTGTCTCCTCATTTTTCCTTGGCATCACCCTCACTTCTTTTAATACTGCTACTATTAAAGTACAGTCAAGGTCACTGCAGAGTGTCACTCCCGGGACTGTCCTTTGTTTGCAGATACACAAGGGAATTGGGTATCTACAAACAAATGATTTAGTCACATATGCAGATATCTTATTGAGTCAAGGCTTCAGTGAAAGGGAATGTGATAAAAATAAATATCTCCTAAGGAACAATGTTGATTTGCAACTTTTTACCTTGTTTACCAGAACATTTTTTCTGGGAAAGCCTATGACTTCCTGAAGCTTTATTTAAGTAATTCATTGTACAGAGGTGTTTTACCATTTAACTAAATTCTTTTGCTGGAAACACTTTTGGAAGTTTAATCAATGAAGATTTAGTAGGAAAAAAATAGGTGCCCACTTTATATCTTAAGGAAGGTAGGACATTTCACAGAAGACAAATCTTGACATCCCTACAGAGCTAATCTAAATCCAGACTGGTAACTGGGAGAAAAACCTTCCCTAAAACACAAATGCTCAACAGCTCTCTTTTGGACTCTCAGATCTAGGAACCAGTCTTCATCCTTGAGGAGCTTCTGTTCAACACAAGTATTGGAGAGGAGGAAAAGAAGAAAAATTACTTTGCCTTTGTCTCTCTGCTTGCCCAGTCCTAGTCTGCTGCGGTCTAAATGCTCTAGACAAAGAAGTATTCACAGGTTTGCCTAACATTGTACTGTCTGCGATCATTCTCTCTGGACAGACCCACTGCTCTGGGCTCACTGGTGTTTGTCAAATGTTGTGTGCATTGGGAGCACCAGAGGACACTTCCCAGCTCCCTAACTGGGCAGCCCAGTTGCACCCCAGCTGCTCATCTGGACAAGACCGGTCACATGCTGCTTTCCACACGCCCTGTTTGCCCCAGGAAGTGAGTGCAGGCTGGGGATGATGTGCTTTTCCTGGCTGCCTTCCTGACATCCCGCAGCTCAGCCCTGATGCATCCATGAGATGCAGCCTTCTCTTCTTGGCTGGACTCCCTCTGCCCTCAGACCTTTGCATGCAGAGAAAGGGATTCACTTTCTGCTGTGAGGGGGTGAGGCACTGCAAGAGATTGCCCAGAGAAGTTGTGGATGCTCCATCCCTGCAAGTGTCAAGACCAGGTTGGATGGGACTCTGATCAGCCTGGTCTAGTGGAAGGTGTCCCTGCCCATGGCAGGGGTGTCGGAACTGAATGATCTTAAAGATCCTTCCAACCACCATTGCCTGATTCTATGAGTCCATGAAGTGAGCAGCCACAGGAAATATCAAAGACACTCTAAAGCTACCTGTGGGGGATCCTGCTAATTTCATGACCGTTTTCTTCCATCACAAATAAGAAGCTATCACAAACAATGCACAGCACCGACACCCATAGCATCCAAACCTCACCCTCCCAGAATCCATACGGACCTTTTGCGTGAGACGGGGCTGCTCGGAGCCACTCAAAGCAGCAGATCCCGCAGTGGGTATGAAAATCCTTGTTCTGCCGCCCCATAGCTAACATCGCTCCTCCGCCCGTGGCTTTTGGAGGGTTCTCGCGGAACAACAGTGACATCCAGTGGCCGCGTCCACCCGGCCGAACCGTGGGATTCCTGCTGCCAGGCACGACCCGGGAACATTACAGACGCTCTGCCTTCGTTATGGAAAAAAACCCGGCGTGCAGAGAACTGCCGGGCTGGTGACAGCGCAGCCCCAAGGGACATGCGGGGCTCGCTTTCCAGCAGCAAACCTGTGCGCTCCTGAAGGCAGCTGGAGAGCCGCAGGTCAGACAGGGGAAAGCAGAAACTGCCCAAAGAATGAGGCCAGAAACGCTTTTGTGGCAGGGAGACAGTATTTCTGAAGGGGAAGGTCATCTCTATGCCTCTGGCCACTAGGCCCCCAAAACCACAAAAGAGATGGGGAGTAGCCTCACATGAGTGAAATTGTCCAGGTGATGTTTTTCCATCTTCTTGTTTCAAACCTCACAACTGTGCTTGTAAATCTTCCAGCTACAGCCAAGGGACTAAAGGAAAAAAAAAAAAAAAAAAAAGACAAATGCTGTGATTCTCCTGATATCTGCCCATCACCGGAACCTTGGCTCCAAAACAGTGAGTACAGGGAAACAGGCAAAATCAAAGGGTCAGTGATGCTGCAACCTCTCTGACTTTTTTCCCCCAACAGTCCAGCTTTAGTGTAAATGATGACAAGAGCTACCCTTAAAAAACTGACCTGAGGCTAAGTCTGCACTAGAAACCTCTGTCTGTGGAACCGCATTGGTTTAAGCAGTGACATTTTTATTCCTGTTTTTTATTCCTGGTAAATCCCTAGAGCAGGATTAGCTGTACTAGCAAAAGTTACTGTGAAGGAGTGATGGCAGGCGAGTTAACAGGCAGTAGTCTCTGCTCACTAGCAGTGCCTGGGGCATCCCTAGCTCAGCCTCAGTGGCCTTTTCTCGTGACCCTCCTCCCTCTGAACCTCAGCCCTTGAGCTGTGACTGTGCTGGCAGGCTCTGTGGCTGCACCAGCTCAGCTCTCCTGCTGCAAAGAGACCCTTTATCATCACCCTTGCTGTAAGATTCCTCATACAGCAACAGCCCAGTATTTCCAAGAATGTGCATTTACGGGCAACAGTACTGATTACAAGTGCTGCAAGGTAATTTGTCATGACTCCTACACCAATCTTTCCTCTAGTAAGATCTATAATAATAAAAAATACTCAGTAGGTGAAAAAAATGCCATCATAAAGGAGGGAGAAGAGCTCTGTGCACCTGAGTCATTCCTTGTGCATTAAAGATGAAGGACTGGAGTAACTACATGGGAAGCCACTTCCCAATTTCATTATCCTTGGCTGCACTGTAGATATCATAGCTCTAACATTTAAATAAGTTACATGGATGCTAAGAGAGCAATCTGTGACCCATGAATGTTGAGAAGTGGTTTCTTGGTCCCTGAGAGGAAAAAACCCCAGATTATTAATTAAGGTAAATAGTAGCTTTATTTCTAGCTTTTCCAGTTGCTCCAGGGACATCCAGAACTGTCAGTGAATTGGAAAAAAAACCAATAACTAATTGAGAAGTAAAAATTTGCTGTTACAGGTCATCCCCTGCAACCTCAAGCCACAGAAGGGGAACCCTCTTCTCTTAAAATTTCAGTCCCTCAGGCTGGTTTGACAGGACTTTAATATGACCACCTCCATCACCTACATGGTAGATCTGAGGGAGTACAGAAACCCTGCAGGTCTCCTGCTAGAGCATCTCACAACAGTGCCTGGGACATCCTCCTTGGTCCAGCTCTGCTTGTGCCTCCTAACAAACACTTTCTTTCTATAAATCCTGGAAATGGTTTCCTCATTAGCAGGGAATGTTTTGGGGATGCCATGGGCACGTGGGCAGAGCTGAACCTATCCTGGATGAGACACACCAGGACAGCCTGCACAGGTGCCTGTTCCAGAGGCATGTCTGCAGGTGCAACTCTCTGCAGGTGTATTTCAGGGAATACATGCCACTGATCTCATGATGATAAAATGGCTTTTTACCACTGCCACTGTCGTAGTTACTACTGCTGGCTCCCCTGGCAGGCAGGCAGATGGATGTTCTCCCTGTCCTCATCAGAGAGCTACACCCATTGCAGAGCAGCCACAGCTGTTCCATGTGTGAAGGCTAAGGAAGAGGAGAACAGACTCTGCTTTTCCACCCCTCATTTAGCTGCTGCAGTTAAAGGTGGACTGACCCAGCCTGTAAGAAAAACTTTCTCACACAAGTTGCTTGTTTAACAGTGTTGGCTACTGCTGCTGTCTTCCATCCCCAAGCCTAACAGGGAAAAACCCGTGGGAAACCAGCTGCTGCTGGATGTGTAGCCGCTCCAGTGAGGGGCCTGGGTCAGCCACAGTGGTGGTAACGCGCCAGGACTCCTGGAGCCGGGGTACAGCTGTCAGCACAAGAGGTGGGTGCCAAAATTACACCAGCACCTCATTAACCTGGAGAGGCAGCTCTGTGCAGCGGAGGTGGCAGGGATGGCTGAGGAGGAAGAGGCCAGGCTGCTGCTCGAGTGTCAAAGCACAGGCAATAATTGACAGCTACATGCTGGCAGGCAGCAGTGAAGGAGAAATCTGTGTACTTGTCCTCCCAACGTGAGGAAAGAGCTGCATGGTTCTCTAACAACCTCATTTCAGCATCATCTTCCTTTTCATGTGCGTAATAGCTACCAGCAGCGTCTCCTGTCAATTGCTGACAAAGAATCCCACCTGGCACTGTGCAGATGCTGCCTCATGAACAACAGGCCACCAGGAGAGAGGTGTTGAGCATTGGAAGATTTATAGGAATCAAACTCTTCTTTGCAAAAAAGAAAAAATGTGGGTGGCAGGAACAAAAAGGATGAGAATAGCAAAAAAGAAAACAGGGAGGAAAACCCTCTGTGAGGAAATACAAGAGGAATAAACTTACAGGAAAGAAGTCAGTGCCCCAACCAGACTGGTGTGGTGAATTTGGTCCCCTCTTTCGTTTTAAAACTATGTCAGGATTTTCAGTCATGGACACTGCCTTCAGATGGAGGTCTGAGTTTGCACAGATAGTTTCTACAATTTCTTTTAACTCATAAGATTTCCAAGTAGTTGACATTTCCTTTCCTTCAGGAAGGGCCAGTAGGTAAGAGGAAAGACCCACGCAGTGATATTTTACCCAGGTACTTCTCAATCCTTCCTTTGTATCAGTGTAAGTTCCAAAGGTGCTTTTCCTTGCCTCTAAATGTCAGTAAGTGTAGCACTATGTCTATGACCACAGACACTACTCTACAGTTTGTCTTCATTTTTCACCTTTTCGTTTTGTGGAGGCACAGCTTCTCTTGCTCACCTGGCGGACTGAGTCATCTGACATTACATTTGCACTTTCCCAGAGGCCAGCAGGCTTCAGCTACTAAGCCATCATCATCCAGCCTCCCCCTATGGGCATAATATGCTAATTTATACCTACAATCAAGCATCTGTGATACCATTTGTGCTGCAGATACTGTGGAGGGAATTGATGGTTATTCAGATCTTGTGTTAACTGAGGAAAAACTGATTTATTTCCCCACTGAGTGGAGCAGTTACTAAAACCAGTGTGGATGAACTCTGCTTTTTCAATGTGTCTTGGCTACATGCTAATAGTTTGGAGTCTAGGTGACTCATTCATTGGAGAAACTTTGCTCTCTGAATTATTCACTTATTCAGCCTACTAAGCCAGATAATAGGAGATGGCAGAGCCTCTCCTCATCTCTCAGAGGGTATATTAATATCCTTTAAACATTCATACTCTGCCCAAATATATACATTTCAAGATTTACTTTTGCCTATGTTCTTTTTCTGTAGTTGATTTGATATACTTTTATTCTAACTTCACTTGTACCATGCACGTTTGGCTGGGAATAGAGCCATACTTCTACAAAAAGAAAGAAGGTGGGTTCCTTTTTTAACACAGGCATCTTATGTGTGAAGATGCTCAGCATTTATCCTATATGATGGGAAACACCACCACCCTCTTTCCTGTCCTACAGTCATTGTCTATACCTCAAGTCACTTCAACTTTATTTTAAAACACGAACAACTCTACATTAATGAATTCATCACCATTTACATAGATTACAGTAGGTTTTCTCTGAGATAAAATCCAAGATACATATTACTCCTTGTGTGTATTGAAAACAGATTTCATGACACTTTTCTAGCTGTCTACCTTTTCCCTTACACAGATCCCCATTGGAAATTCACCTCCTGCCTTACAGTCCTTTGCTGGGCCAGGGCCAAGGCTCCCAAACTGCAGACCTCTTCTGCCTTCTCTCATCTTCCTAAGGGCCCTGCTCCTCTGTTTGCTTTACTTTCCTCCCATTTAAGCTACAAGAAGCAGATGAACCTACTACTCCCTCCTCTTTCCTTCTCGCACCTTCTTCTGTGCTGATCCTTCCTCCTGGAGCACAATCTTCCCACCACAACACTGGTCACACACTGTGTCTCCAGGCTGTTCCCAGCTCCTCCAGCAAAGGTGAATCACCAAAATCATGGCGTCATGGAGATTTAAGCCCCAAAATTGAGTAAAGTGCCAGAAGACCCTGCGTGCTGGCAGGGATTTTAGCATTGCTATTGCCCTTATCTGGGTATCACCACATAATTATTTATCACCGTAAATTCTGTTAATTAGGAACAATATTGGGTCCAACAACAGACAGACAAGACAAGTGTGATCCACCATCCTAGATCCCTCTTCAAGACTCACTTCTTCCAGAATCTCTGAAGGCTGATAAGGAGTCGCAGGTGGCTGAGATGTTTTTGATGTACTGATTTCATTTCCTTCTATTGTGGATCAAGGATGGTAACTCTTTTTCAGGCAAGGACCAGATCATTCTGTGATTATAAAGCACCTATCACAGTGAAACCTCAGTCCAGCTTGTCTGTCAGCCTCATGATATGCAAATCATGATAATATCTGATTGCATGCCTCTCCATTTGTCCCTCCCTTGGGGCTTCCAATACGAGAAAGTCAATCAGGGACCAAGTCACCCAGTGCATTGTCTATTGCAACAGACTCCTGTCCCAAGTTCCTCTACAAAATTAATATAACATGATAATTTGTAGAAAGCCTTCACTCAGACTGCCTTTTATTTCCATTTATTCTTACAATAGAAACTTAGCAAGGTCACATGTAATGATAATAATAATGAGATTAAGGGTAATTTAGAACATATATAAGGACATTTTCTGATCACAATAAGGTGAAACACCTCTTTTCTCCTGCTGAGGCCTATTTGCTCTGAATCATTATTTATCTCTGGCTCTTCACAACCCTGCTGTGTTAACACTGTTTCAACAGAGATTTTTAACTTTTAATGAAGGCACTATGTTGGATTAACCAACTGATTGTTGTATTCTGCATAGCTGAACCTTATTTTTCCCCTTCACTTTTTTTCAGGCAAAGCATTACATGTCATTTCAACCAAGCTGGTCTCTGAATGGACCACATTTAAATATCTGCAAACTTGCTTGCATTTTCTTCACCTAGGGATAATAAAGCAGCACATGAAAGCCGTGTTTCTGCTGTTTAGTGCTGAACAACACATTGGAAACAAAACAACAGGGCAGTAATGGGTGAGAGAAAGAAATTACATGGTGAGTGCTATTTTAAGAAGAATTAACACTTTCAAGGACAATAGGAAACCCCCAGGGGTTGAGTACAGCCTGTGGATATGAGCATGGGAGAGACCCAAAGTAATTCCTTCTTGCACAGCCAATGTAAGCCATAGAAATACCCTTGGTGTGTGGTTGCACCTTGTAGGGTCAAGAAGCAGCAGAAATCCAATGTATACAGACACTGGCAGAACCTAAAAGAAGAAAACAAGTCTTTCTCAGAGATATCCAGATTCCTGTGGGTCCATTGTACTGTACTATCTATGCCATCCCTTTGCAGCAGATGAATAAAGAAGGGAGAGTGTTAAATTTCCTGGCATCTATTTTAACACATCTTCCATTCTGGGACCTTAATTATATCCAGGTGGTGTCCAGGTGCAGTTGTCTGGACTATCTCCATTGGGCACATTTGCTTATAGAATAGTCTGGTTAGAGGCTTTTTTTGTTTTAGAAAAATGTGTTCACCTAGCCATTCATTATGGGCTCACACTCTTCCCAAATTTTCCCTATGTCCCCAAACTGAAAAACAGCTAATCAAAGCCATAAATAAAAGAAACCCACTTTGACAACTGAGAACACTTCTAACTAAGTTTGTACAATACATTGGGCATCACTGGTTTTTCCAAAATACACAGCAAGGGCATATTTTAAAGAGTGCAATATTATTGCTGAGATGAATATAGTTTGGGTTTTTTCTTTTTGTTGTTGAGACCACCAAATTTCACCATAAAATCTAAAAAATGCCCTGGACTTTATGAAGCAGTAATATGAGAAGAAAGAAAGCTATATTAATAAAAAATGATGGCACCAATATACAAGAAAAGAGTGCGAACAGAAAAAAAAAAAAAAAAAAAACAACAACCTGAAACAACATTTTTGGGAAGCAAAGCCATTTTCTAGTGATCAGACACTAAACTTCACCACCAGTTTTGGTTATGCCCAATAATCTCACTAAGATTCTTCCACAGCTAAGTGTTGTCAGAAATGTCATTATGGCAAAATGTGACAGCCTAGATGTGAGTTAGCAAACAAATGCTTCTAACTGTAATATGGTCTGACAATATCATTAACTGAGATGACCAACAAGCAGCTTCATCCTCAGCAACCTCCGTTCAGAAGATCCCAGTATGGACTTGATTTGGTTCATATCTGAGGCACCATAAAAGACAGATGATAAAAGAAAATATCCTTTAAGGAGTTACTACAAACTGGCTCAGCTTAAATTAAATGGGAATCACAAGGAAAAAAAAGTTTTATAAGTCATTAATTTGAAAGAACAAAAGTGCAGGTAAGTCAGCCAAACTAAATATTGAATATAAAGAAAACGTTCAGCTTCCCTAAGACAAAGGTGACTAGCATGCTAGAACAGGAAGGATGAGATAATATCCTGCCTTAAATTAGAAAAGCTTTGGCACAAGATTTTTCAAGTCTATTAGCAAGTCTCTTTATCTGATAAAGTAATAAGGTTATGGACAGTGCCATAGAACTGGGGAACAAGGGTATGACCTCGAATTAGGAAGGTGAAAAAATTGACCCATATTTACAGGTCTATTAGAGCCACTTGAATAGCTTGCTAGGCTTTAAAATAGCATTCTGTGGGGAGTCTAATTAATGATGCAGAGGTAAAAGCAATATGGAATAAAATGCAACATGGGTTTTCTAAAGGCAGACCTTGCCAGACTCACTTAATTTTCTTTTTTGAAAAGGGAACTATGAGGGCAGCAGGGGAGGTATTTCTAGTAAAAATAGGGAAGCATTCCTGTCTTTGTATGAGGCCCAGGTGATACCATATGGAAAACTGCTACAATCCTGCTCACCCATGTTTCAGGGAGATACCTTCCAGCTGGAAGAGGCACAGAGAGGTCAGTGGGAAGGTTAGGAAAATGGATGTGAGATGTCTGGCTGTTCAGCCTAACAAGGGGTGGCTGACTGGGGATGTGTTGGAGAGAAGCAACCTGGGGAAAAGAGACGTAACTAAAACAAAAAGCACTGTCAAGGAACCTATACATACAACACGGGCAAAACTAAATTCAGGCTGGAAGGAAAACGAGCTGCAAAAACTTTGCAGATCAAGCAAAGGTTTCCAACAAGAGTTGTGACACAGAAAGCTAACTACAATGCAGGCTGAGCTGCAAGTATGTGAGAAATGGCCCAATAAAGTGACCAGAGAGTCACTTTGAAGACTCTCAATGAAGATTGTCTTTATTTTGTCAGTTTCCACTCAATAATTTTCAAAGAAAATTGCTATGGTTCTACACAAAACACATACTCTGAACTAACTTTCAAATCAAAGTATTCAAATTAGTTCATGTTAACAAACTAGTACAAAACTAGCGTTGCTATTAATTTTGCTAGTGTCAGGAGTTGCTGCTGGCTGCTGACAGGATGCCGTTGGCCCTTGAAAGCCCTTGTCTCATTATGATGGGGCAGGGTATGATGGGGAGGTAAGCGCCACACTGCGGTGGATCCCATTTTGCTGCCTCAGAAACATTCCCCTCCATTTAAAATCTCTCTTGCTTTAGAAGTCTTCCACACAGAAAAAACAACTGTGGATTGTAGCACTCTACTCTCTCTGCTTTCACTTCCTCAGAGAATCAGAACTGACACATGGAAAGAAATTACTAAAAACAAAAGTAAAACTTGTTAATTTGTTTACACATCCAAAGTGTTCTCTCTTGAAGAAAATGGCCTTCACAGGTCCCTTCCAACCAAAATTATTCTGCAGTTATATGAAGTGGTGTTATAGGCCTTGTCAGCCTCTTTTCCCAGCTGACCCCTCTCATGGATGCTGGAAGCAGTTTGGAGCAGAAAGGCTCCATTCAATGCCAGGTACAGTCTATCTACAAGGGTGGCACTGCAAGACCAAGCCATAAGAAAACTGCTCACAGCATCCCCAAACTCATGAATGTTTGAGGCAAAAAAGATTAAACTTTGGGTGACAGTACTTTCAGTGGTGTTGAACACTCTGAGAGGGACATTATATGTAACCAAGTCAGCTTTGAAACCTGCTGGATTTGACACAAACTCTGCTGCATGAGGAAGGCTTAATTTTTTTAAAATGTCTGAGGGATGGCCTGCAAATCTGCAGCTAAGCTGCATTAAAGGTTTAAAGACCATTTATTATTTCCTACTGATCTAAAATCTTTAAATCACCTTAAACTCTTAGCTCACCTAAGATCTTAAAATAGAAGAACTTAAGCTCCCTGTGTCACTGTATCAAGCATTAATCTGATCAATATTTACTAAACTTATGCAGATAAAACTCTAGACTTTATATTATTAAAAAGTTGTGAGGTTTTAGAACTGTCATGACTAAATGTGGCTCTCAGCCGACTTTGCAAAGGCAGTCTGCATTCATGTGAACACTCATGCTTCAGAGATATTCTATTGCAGACATCCCTTCAGTTTGGGGACCCCTCTTCATCATTTATGAGGTAGGGGGCCACTATAATAAGGAATAATCAAATGATATCATACTAATTTTATCTGTATGATTAAGGAATGCATCCCACAATATTTGAAGTTTATATGGATAACTGCACTCCATCATTTTTGTGTCTTTCAGTGGGGTTTTAGTCTCACATTACACAATAATCACAAATGTTATGAAACATAAACAGGCTTGCAGCTTGTCTTTTGATTTATTTTTCAGATCTTAGAGAATCATTAAGGTTGGAATAGACCTCCAAGATCGTTAAGCCCAACCTTTGACTAAACACAATCATGTCCACTAAAGCGTACTGCAAAGTGCCACACCTACCTATTTTTTTGAATACTTCTGGGGATGGTGACTCCACCACTTCCCTGGTGAGCCTCATACCATGTTTAATCACTCTTTCAGTGACGAATTTTTTCCTAATATCCAGCCTGAACCTCCCCTGGTGCAAAATGAGGCCATTTCCCCTCGTTCTATCCTTAGTTGCCTGGAAGAATAGGCCAACACCCACCTTGCCACTGCCTCCTTTTAGGTAGATGTAAAAGCAATAAAGTCTCCCCTCAGCCTGCTTTTCTCCTCCTTCATTTCCAGAGAAACTTGACTTTCCCTACTCAGTGTTGTCTTTCACTTCCTTCTATCACATTTTTTGTTGTAAGTAAAGGGTAGTTTTGCTTTTTCCTTCTGTTCCCTTAATGAAACCACACAGATGAAAAGAGAACTTTGCTTTCCCCAGCAGTGAAGAGACGTCCAGAGCAGTTAAAGATGAGAGCAATAAAAAAAGGAAACAAAAGAAGCTTTAAAGAACTAGCAGCTCCTGTTACTGGAGCCTTGAACATAACAGTGGAGACATAACTAATGGCTCAGCAGAGAAAATGAGCTGCAGTACCTTCATATACCCCAAAAATGTAGAGGTGATGAGGCAGCCTAAGGACCCAGCCAAAGTGTGTGCTCAGACAAAGGTCTTCCATGCTGGCCCTCAGCTCTGCTTCACCCTTCCAGCAAGCACCTCAAGCACATTCACTCTTGATCAGTAAATAAACAAGTTATAGGCTGGAAACCTCCTCTGGCAAGATCCATAGCTTAATTTGAGGTATTAAAGAGAAGTAAATACTTTTTGGCTATAAATTGGAGCAGGAATTAAGCAAAAGTTTTCAGGTGATTTTTTTTTTTTTTTCAAAACCTGACATTTAGAGACATAAAAAGAATCAGAAGACATTGTCCAGCTTGGAACACACAAGCCCAAGGAAAATAATAATTTAGAAAAACCTCAATGTTTGTCATTATATGCAAAGATAAATTAGAATTGGAGGCCCTGCAGGCTCTGTCGTTCAGGTGCCTGTGCTCAAGGTACCCAGCTCTGGAAAGGTGCTTCCTTTGGTTCTCTGTTGCCCACCTCACACCTCTGCCCTCCTCTCTCCGGGGCAGGGCACGGCTTTCAAATTCGCCTCGCAGCTGTGGAGCTGTGGAGCTTCTTGCCTCTTAGAAAAGCTAAATTGGAGGCTAAGTGCCCTGACTGTCAGCAAAGCACAGCTGAGGGCAGGAGCCACCAGGCAGCCACTTCTCTTTGCAGGCTGCTGCCCCACCTCAGGCTCAGCCGGAAGCCCTTCAGGTGCCACAGTGGCAGCTTCCCTTTCAATTAACAAATCTAAACCGGGAAGAGCCATGGAAAGGCAGGAATTATGCAGGGCAGTCAAAGAGGACAAGGCAAAGGCTAATGGCCTGAAGCAAGAAAGAAAGACAATCCAAGATGAAAAGATCTTAATAGCAAGGTCCGCCAGAAAGCACCCACAAGAACTCTTGTTATTTTTGCTTTGGGAGGATCAGGGGAAGGAAGGAAAGGAGGTAACGGCTTCAAGTCCAAGAAATAAACAAGCACACTCCAGGAATACTAATCACTACAGAGAGACTTCAAGTTGCACCACTGTGGGTAAGGCAGTCCCCTTTCCCCTACCTGGCCAGAAATCTGTAACATTATCAGCAGTGCAAATGTTCAGTTTACACTTTTGCCTCTCTGGGAAGCTGACATGTCAAAAATTAGGAAGAATAGCCCATTTTTTTTAAATGGGCAATCTAGTAAACTACACCCATATTACTAGCATCCTTTTTTTAAAGGATCTAGTAAATTTGGAGGGGAAAAGAAAAAAATAAATACTGTCTTTAAACTCTCAGAGCTTTTCCAACCCAGAACTGGATATAGCATAGCACTGAATAGCACCTGTCCCTCTGCTGGTTCCCTTTCTCACCAAAAATATATCCAAGGAAATCTGTCTCTATGGTAATTGATTTACTCAGATGATTTCTAACACCTGAGAAACTATGTGAGATGAGACACCCAAATATGGCTCAAGGTCTTTACCAAAACCAGAGGTGTATTTTTTCTGTTTGCTGTTTTAGTAGGCAAGTAACTACTCCTCCTCACATCCCCCATTTTGTTCCAATTTTCTACCTGTGCAGATATGCCATCCCACGTTACCAAGCAGCAATAAATCTCTGAATTCACAAGAAATAACTTGCATAAGGGCAAGGGTCTAAGCTCTGGACATGGGAAGAATCTCAGAAAGATATGAAATCACCGCTTTACTTCAGTTTTGGTTTAAACTCTTCTTTCTTCAGTCTCTTATATGCACATATTCAAGTAGCAAGGAAGACATAAATCTCAATGCTAGATGGGAAGAATATTAAAAAATATAATATTACCATTCCTTATCCAGACAAAAAACTTACAAGCATTTACATACAGGTTCTCAAAGCACTCTAATTCCAGTTCCTCCAGCATGGTAAAGAGGAGAGATACAAACCAGGTGCAAGGCTGTAAGAGGAGGTGAATCAGAGGCCAGTGCCATTTGCTCTCATTATACCTGATGTATAACAATGAAAAAATTATATTGTGACATTAACTAATGTGAACAACCCAAAGATAAAGAACAGAAGGAAACAGTGTGTCAGTATAATGCCACAAAAGTCAGGTGGTGAATTAACCTGAGATGGCATTAGTAGAACAAGCTGAAAACTGATTGATCTGTATACACCAGAAATTATTACAGAAATAGAATAATTCAAATTCATATATTTGAATATATATAATATTCAAATAATATTCAAATAATTCAAACCCTTAAACTTCAGAGACTATACCCTTTAACTTCCTTGTCTTTATTCCAGAAACTAATTTGGCTAACGTCCTGTAAAGAAGGTATTTTGCACTGACACACTGTCTTCATAAGTACTTGAGGATTGACTCTACTCATTTGTCATTTGTCAAAAGCAGCAGAACCAGTTGAATGTAAATGTCCCAGTGGGGAACTCCACAAATTTTAACAGTTAGAAACAATTTCCCACCTACAAAGGATTCAAGACACAGTTAAAGTTGCTCAGATCTCTAGAATTCCAGGGAAAGCAATAGAACCAAGATCTGTCTTACTGGTGTAGTTCCCCACCCCCAAAAGCTCTGTCGAGCAGATCCCCTTGAAGTTGTCCACTGTACAGATCAGGCAAAGGCCTACTCCATTCTGGTTTGGCACAACTTGGCTGTCTTGGTAAACCTCCACTGACTTTAGTAAAGTTAAAGCTCTGATCCATACGAAATGACTGAGAAACATATCCAAATACTCATATTGAAAGCTGCAGTTTCATTGGTAGTTGAAGCTAACCCAAAACTAAGCTTCTGACAAAGGGCAGCAAGAAGGGTAAGAGAGATGGACTTTTTTAGCAGCAGCCCACAAGTAGAATAGCATAAATATCTTAATGAGAAAAAAACCTTCTATATCAGAAGAGAGGGCACTTTTTTCTGACAAGTCAATGCTGAGGACCTGCTCTCAGCTCACTGTGACTCTCCTTTTCCATGGGTGACATAAGGCTCTGCTTTAAATTCTGAGCACAGGATGATTTCTATGCAGAGCAACTTAGGAAGAAGTTCTGTGCTGACTTATGATTATCTGTGTGACTAAAGTCTTCCTTTCTTTGCCAAGGTAATAAGCCCTTCCCCTAATCTTTCCTGCAGCAGATTAAATATTAGATGTAATACAGCAGATCTGGTGGCAGTTTCAGCAGAAAGGTGCTGGTGTCATATCATGTAGGATTGTACATATAAATGGTACCTTTTGAAAAACCCACGGATTTGCAAGGTTTAAAAATACCGTGTAACACCAGTGACATCTGCAGGAACATGCTGGTTGGAACAGGGACAGGGAAAAAAAAAGCCAAAATGAGGCTTCTGTGAGAAGCTATTGTAAGGAAAGCCAGCAGATGCACTCACAGTGCCTGCAGTCCAGGCATATTTAAGCCTACTAGGGCATATTTAAGATAAAAATTTTGGGTAGAGTTGTTTAGCAAGGAGAGAAAGCAAATCAACAAGTATACATATAAGTGAAGACCAGAGCATCGTGCCAACATTTAAAGGCAAGAAAGTTTGATCCAGTTTGAAGTATATCAGCCAGATCCTAGGAAAAAAAAGGCCTAGAGGGGAAAAGTCTCGGAAGGACAATACCTAGTGATTACCAGTGATATACGAAATAGTCTGGTTTTTCCACTTCTCTTTTTGCACAGTAAAAAATTGAACTTCACCTCTATTTCTCTCATTACATGATGCTGTTCCACTTTTGCCATACAAAAATCCAGCCACTCTACTTTATACCAGTTTGCCCTATTTAAACCAGGAAAGTTGTTTCTAATGCACTTCATTAACACTGCTGCTAAAACATTGTGTTTGAAATAAATGCATGCAGGTAGAAAACAAGACCAAAGCAAAAAAATTGATTTTTCTGCTCTGAATTAATTTGTTGTGTTTCTCAGCGTAAAATGTCTTTTATGTTTAGTGAAAAAGTTGTACCAATATGACTGGAGAACTGTTGAGCAAGGCACAGAGAAATATGTGCTACAGCAAATCTATAGACACTACAACAGTGTGAAGGAACATGAACTACCTGATGCAAAATGGGAAACCTGGTAATACAGGAGTACAAGAAATGTGATGAGTCTGCAAGGAAAAAAAAATGCAGCATTCAATGGTACAATTGAAGGGAAGATTGATATAAGGATAAAGTATTAGGATAGAACTGGGGAAAAAATGTAAAGAGCAGGATCTGGAATTTTTTGGGGGGAGAAGGGAAGAGATGCTTTGAAGTCTGAACTGACAACCTTCTGGGGAGGCCTTGATCAGACTGGATTTGACCCACCGGTGTGATTTCTTTCTGAGAGACAAGTGATATCACAGACTATGCTGCTGCGGATGACTTCAGTTCCCCAGGTATGGCTGGGGCAGAACATGACAAAACATGAAGTGACAAACTGGATCCAAGGCCAATCTCAGAAGTCCAGTTAAAGCCTCAAAAAATGCAGAAAATGGAGCTCAGAGCAGCCTACAGGCCCTCATGTATCTCAGGCCGGTTCCACCCCAGCTGAATGATGCTCCTAGGCCCAAGGCTGATGTAAGGAGTGGAGGTTCAGGGGAGTCAAGTCATGGCAATTAAGTCCTTAAATCCTATTGGGTGCCTACAGGGCCCTCACACAAATAGCCATAAGACTTAATTGTTCGTGACTAAGGTTTCTCAGCAACAGGGCCTGCATCAGTTCTTTTTGTTAGAGCCCAAAGAAGATTTTTTATGAAGGACTAAGTTGTTGTTCAGTAATGAAATTTAAAAGTCACCTCTCCAAGGTCCAGACAAATTCCTCCTAAAAAGCATGGCACTGTCTTTTATTCAACTTTGGATTTTGGTCTTAGATGCACATCTGAATTTTGTTTTGTTTTATGGTTCTATCAGTCCAAGGGAGAAATTAAATCTGCATCTGACAGTGGTATCAGATTTTGCCTCTAGCCATCAGCCTTATTGATGGCTTTCATCAGCATGGATCCCAAGCCACGGCTTGCAGGACCTGCACTGATCACGGGTTCAGAGCAGGTGTAGGAAGAATTTCATTCCATCAGCATGAAAGCATTACTTAGGTCAGTAAGGCAGTTTACTTGTGCAACTTCCACAAGGACTCACTGTCCACAAGAGTATTCTTGGTCCAAACCCTCCCCCTGACTGTTCCAAGTGTTTCCACAGCCTGGCTGAAAGATAAGGGGTACAATGTACAGAGATCTTGTGAGATCCCACTTGGAGTTCAGCATCCAGCTCTGGGGTCCCCAACATAAGAAGGATATTGACTTGTTGAAGCAGGTGCAGAGGAGGGATACAAAGATGATCAGAGGAGTGGAACACCTTTCCTACGCAGACAGGCTGAGAGAATTGGGGTTGTTCATCCTGGAGGAGGTTGTTCAGCTCCAGGGAGACTTTGAAACAGTACCTTCCAGTACCTAAAGGGGTACTACAAGAGAGCTGGGGAGGGACTTTTTGTAAGAGCATGTGGTAATAGGACAAGGGACAATGGCTTTAAAGTGAAAGAGGGCAGGTTTAGATTAGATATTAAGAAGAAATTCAGTTGTGGTGAGGCACTGACACAGGTTGTCCAGAGAAGCTGTGGACGCCCCATCTCTGGAAGTGTTTAAGGACAGGTTGGATGGGGCTTTGAGCAACCCGGTCTGGTGGGAGGTGGCCCTGTCCAGGAACAGATGATCTTAAAGGTCCCTTCCAATCCAAACCATAGCATCAGTGCTATGATTCTGTGCCTTTCTCTGCTGGAAATAATTTCTACATCAGAAGAATGAAGAGACTAATCTAGGCCCTAACCTGAACAAGTCCATTTTGCTTTCCCACCAGCTTCTTTCTGACTCCTCTATCCTACTAACAATAGCTCAGGAAAAGTGAAGGAGATAAGACCAACTAGATTCACAACTTATTTCTCAATACAGTTACAAAGGCTGACTAAAATAAGCCAGAGGTACTACTGAAATGTCTGCCCATGCCTCTAAAACCAAGTTTGCACCAAGAAGCCCTATCCAGTTAGAGTGTTTATTCTGACAGCTTCTAATATGTCAAGTCAGCCCAAATGGAGTCAGCATTAGATGTTTCACTGCCCCTCAGAGCACCTAAGCCTGTCCCCCGTATCTTATATCAACTAACCTCAACTTGCTTTTCCTTGGCTTTGCACAGGGAACTGCCACAGAATTCACAAGGCCTCATATGGCTTATAAATAAGTCCCTGTTGATACCAGCACTCAGCTCTTCTGGCCTGTACCAAAGAGTTGCAGCAGAGCAAGTAAAGGATATGAGAAAGGAAGAGGAAGAACAGAAAAAAATGTAATATGTCATAGATGTAAGAGTATTTGTCCTTATCTACACATGGCAATAGCTAAATTTCAAAGATGTCTTTTTGATAAGCTAACCAGAATGAAATCTTTAACTCTGTATTGCTGACACTGTCAAAAACATGTCTTATAAACATTAAGGAGGATTTGATCTAAAAGCTGATACAGAAGGATCTATTTGAACATTCAATAATACTGACTTTACAAGTTGCATTTTAAAAGAATGACAAAAACTTTGCAGGTGAAAGACTGGTACATGCTGCACTTAAAGAAAACAGGTGGATGTAGTGGCTCTTATGTTCTGACATGCTTTGGATATATATATCAGCTGACTTTTAACAGTAATTACAAGCCCAACTCATTGGCCAAGATCCTATAACAAATGCAAAAAATAGGTCTTCAGAGTAGTTTCTGTTGAATATTAGAGTTCTCATCTCGTATTTGAGAGACAATACTTCTTACATTGCTGCATACATGTGAATTTGTATAAGTAGAAGAGTATAAATTATCCTATAGTATAGCAAAACATATAACTGTGGCTAAATGGTAGTTCAGCCCAGAAAAACATTCAGAAGACCATTAAGTAAAATATACTAATATAGTGCATAAATGTACAATAAATAAAACCAGAAAATAAAGTGGACACCAAATACCTCTCATATTTCTTTAGTTTTCATTCTTCCATTTATTTCCTAGCCTTATACTTACTGACATGTGATGAAAAAATTATTTCTATTTTTTAATTATACCTGTTTATTTAGTAAGGAAGTTAGTACCTGTTAATTCCAGAGCCATGCAACTAAATAACCCTTAATAGTACGGAAACTGTGCATTGAAAGAAGATCACCTCCAAGTTGTCTCAGCTCTCACCACATATACTACAGGCAGCCATCAAGGTCAGACATTTTCCTGGCTCATGCAGAAGAACACACACAGCCTTACACAGTGTGTAAGAAATATACCCATTTATCACTACCTCCAACTAAGGGCTTGTAACAGAAACAGAAGGGATTTTCTCCTTTAAGGAGTAAGAACAAATACTACTCTTTCCTATGATCTCTCAAAACTACAGCTGAAGAAGGTTGGTTTCTTGCAGAACAGTTGGGCATCCACAGAAATGCTTTACACACTTGAATTTTCTACTGCTGCATCTGAGCAAACACAGCAAGTGATGCCCTTCTGCAGAAAACACATACATCCAAGTTTTTGAAAGTAGTCACCATTTGCTTCTGATGGCCAAAAACCTTTAGTGAAAGGAAGTAATCATGCTATGTGCCTGACAACAAAAGTCATAACTTTGCTGGATGTTTCATACAGGCAAAAATCAGGTTCTGAATGCAGTGCAAATTGTCCAAAAGAAATATAACAGAGAAGATAGCAACTTTAGAATACTGTTGAACCTATGGATAATACACAACTTTATTGTATTTTTAACTAATATCACCTGTGAACACAAATATAAGCTGTACTGCAAGTGAAGACAGCATCTTCAGCAATCAGAATTAAGATAATATGGATAAACTACTAGGAAAAGTCAGACAGAGGCAATAGCCCTTAATAACAATTAAAATAGCTAGGAAAAGTTACACAAACCTTGAACATGTACATTTTTCTGCAGGAGAACATTTCACAGAAGGCTTATTTAAACTTTCCAACTATTTTAATCTCCTGGAAAAGACTAATTTCAAACAGTGGCTACTTACATCCCTCATCCAGCTCCTCTTGGACATTTTCTTTTTACTTCTACAAAGAACCTAATCTCAGTGTTGCAAACTTTTTGCGACATAAGATTTTCAGAAAAGCCATTCGAAATTTGACATGACAGAGAGGGTAAAGAAATGGGTTCAAAGAGGAATTGATCCACAAAAGCCAAAAGGTTGCTTCATACAGGGACTTATGGACACAAGTTCCCTGGCAGGCCCCACGAATAATCATTAATAAAGAGTATGGGGCCCAGCAAATGGCAAACACACATACAATTATGGCAAGAGACTTTGCTCTCTTCTTGTCCTGCTGCAGTCTGGTCTTTGCACAAAAGGAAACAGAAAAGTCATTTTCTGGGGTTACAGAATCGTTTCTGGATGGAGATGAGCAGACAGTTACCAAAGACTCTTTCTTTGGTCTCGTGGAAGAAGAAACACTGTCCTCTGCTTCTGACGAAGGAGATGACGCCCCTGGCCTTGGCAAGCCACAAAACCTCCAGGACAGGCTGCTGTTCCCTGGGGGCTCACAGTCCTGCACACTGCCACGCCGCTGGCGCCGCTGGATGTTATGAAAGATGTGCACGTTGAAGTAGGTCACCAAGAACAGCGGCACAAAGAACTCCAGGGTGGATGCACACAGCAGGAAGTACCAGTTGTCGAAGAACTCGGCGTAGCACTGATCCACTGCTACCACACTGTGTCCGGCCACGTGCTCCCAAAACAGGACGGCTGGGCCGTAGAGGAGAAAGGCAAAGACCCAGATGGCCACCATCTTGATGGCAGGGTTGGATGATATTCCCTGCTGGGCTCTGTATGACACCTGAGAGGGAAATAAACATAAAAAGTTCAGATTTGTAGAGACTCATTTTGGAACTAAGAGAAGTAACAGGAGAGGAACTCAAGAGATGCTTGGCAATACAGAGCGGTGGCTGTGCTGATCAGCTGAAGCTCAACCAAGCATCTTTAGTTTGTTGATGGTGACTGAGCATAGGGTTGTCTCTCTACAGGTTAATGTAGCTGTACCAGGGTCCAGGTCCAGAGGATGAAACACGATCATCAATCAGCACCTAGTAATTTGGTATGCCTTGTTTGAGACACTTATGGTCTGAAATGCCAGAGGAATTAGAACTTTATAGTTGTTCAGATCTCCCACTCACTGGAAACTGTACTGCTTTTTACAGCATTTTTCAAACAAATAACACTATGCATCATAGTGCTTGACAGAAATGGTGGCACATAGATTTAACCTATAAGAAAATTACTTACTGGACATTTCATGGGGTTGAAGGAATAGATACCACCCCTGCACCATAGCCTTTAGCTGATGAAACTAAAAAAATCACCCATTTTCTTTCTTCTCCACCCACTCCAGGGGCAGTACATATTTTCCAGTACATGTTGCAGCACAGATAGATATATTGTGGTTCACATCCTGCTCCATCCTTTACATAGGATGAATGTCTAATTCCAGGACCTTTGACATCCAATTGAAAACAAAAGTTTGAGTTAATATCACTAGAGCTATCATACAAATGTTTTTAGGTCTTAATTACATTTGTGCAGGTGCTCTGAATTTTACACTTTATACATGCTGAGTCTTTGGTTTTCCAGCATAATGTTTCTTACATGACAAAAGTTTTGTGGCTGATTTCCTAGATTTTTCCTTAATTAAAATAAAGTAATAATATTTAGTAAAAAGGCAATTATAGTACGTTAAATTAAATATCACTAACAAAAAAAATGACTGAAATTCTATCACATGATCATACATCATGAAAAAGCTGGAACCTTTAGTTCTCTGTGACATTCCCTGTCACTTGAGCTAAACGTGGCTGGTGACAAATGCTAGCCTCCACCCCTAGCATAGCCCAAGACATAAAGCACACACCAGGTGTGTAGGATTCTCTGCAGAAAGCAGAGACAGAATGTGTCTGAAGTTTGGGGTTCTGCTCCAGACACCAAGAGGAGTTTATTGCTGCATATCTATAGGCAATGATTACAGTCTGCGCCTTGTTCCACTCTGTCTGTTTGCTCTTGCTCCCAGTCTTCTCCAGGATCATTCATGACCACATCTCAGTCTAGACACCCTCCCTGCTGTCCTTTATTTCACTGCCCTAGCTCCACTCTTTTCCTTTCATGCCTGATTTTAGGTCCAAACCCAAATCAAATTTACTCTGAATTTCATCTTTCCCTGCTCCTTTTTTATCAATCTGCTGCCTTACCCTTTTTACCCCCTAGCCTGCTTCTCCTCAGGCAGTAACACAACAGCAACTTGCAGCAGAAATTGTGAGAAAAGTCGTGGTTGACCAGCTCTGTCCTGAAGCATGCTCAATATTCACCCCATCTAGCTGCAAAATATCTAATAATCTTCACATGTCAGTGTATTTTTGAGGGATATTATCTTGATTAAATTTGGGCTTATAGTCGTCCACATGGCAAAAGTTGGTGAATATAATCCTCCAAGGGAAAAAATCAGAGAAGCTATGAACAGGGTACTTACAGCTTTAGTAACTGACAGGAAACGGTCATAGCTGATAAGAACAATGTTAAATACTGAAGCTGTGCAGAGGAGATAGTCCATAACCAGCCAGAGCTTGCAGATTCCTCTTCCCAAGTGCCATTTCCCTGTCAGGCTGTAAGGGATGTAGAGGGGCATGCAGAACACACCTATGGAAAGCAACCACAAAGACACCATGTGGTTCATATGGATTGCAGACTCCTGGAAGCAGAGAGACACAATATTCCAGTATTTGGGTAAAAAAATCAATGAATCTATTAAGGTGCATATATAATTTATATACCAAAATTCTTAAATTCTCATGAAATCTGATGGTGACTTTGTAAGTCTTCGATCTTAGCATGATTTATGCTGATTGTTGGGAAAAAGCTCAAAGCAAATCAGCAAAGAAGGATTTAATGAAGAAGAAAACTCAAGTCTAACCAACTCAGACTCTGTAAAGGTATATAATTAGTGCTGCAGCATATATGCACTGTGGTTGCATTCAGATATGTAACCATCATTGTATTTCCTCTATTCTTTTATCTATTTTAGAATTTTCCTCCAAACACATCTACAGATGTTGCCAATGGCAGTTATCACTGTAAGAATGGTTAGCATTTGTAAGCTAAAGACAATATATTGGGCAGTCTATGTGGTGTTTGGAAATCTCTTCTACTAGAGATAGTGCAGACACAGCAGAATTACGAAACTCCCATTTTTAAAGAGTGTTTTAATCTCATGCTTGTTCTCCACCTGAGAATAACTTCAGAACTACTTTTTGGTTTGTTAAATTTGTGGTTTTTTTCCAAAAGACCTTCCACTGAAATACATAATTAAGAAAATCATGCTTGTGTTTTAAGCCAGCAACTTCTTAATTTTAACACTAATATTCTTTCAAAAGTGTGGTGCAATAGCTGATGCTACATTCCTAAAAATGCTGATCTACCAGAGACAAATAGAAAATTATATGCAGTTTCAAGGTCCATTTTAAACTCTCCAGATTATTCTTTTTTTGACATGTCCGTCAAGATCTTAGAAGTTACTAAACATATCCAGGGTGATGTGGTCCACTGACAATAAAACTCTGGGCAATGAACCGACAGACTGTTATCAACAGGGAAATGCTCACATCGCTTTCAATACTGATGGCTTGTTTTAACATACACCTTAAATACAAGCAGCACCACTTTGGTACTAAATACTCATTTTTCATGGTTGCTGATGACAGCTACTGTTCTCATGAACTGCAATGGGATCAATGTTTGGTACCATGTCAAAAGGTAATGACTGCTTTTAGCTATATACATATAAATATAGAGGCAAACCCCAGGTTTTAAGCACTTATATTTGAAGCTATTCTTACTTTTAATAATTAGTGGGCACAAAAGATGTGAGTCACATCCCTGGAAAGATTCCAGAGTTTTAATAAATTAGAAAAAAAAAAAAAAGAAAAACAAACAAAAAAAACCAACACCACAGCAATTTCAGAAAATAAAGTACTCCCTGACCAATATCAGAGACAAAATCTTTGATTTGCACAGTCTGTATAGGCCAATGTAATACTGATGGCAATCTTTTCCTCTTGGCTGATTTAAGAATGCATGAGGCCTCAGCCACAAAGAACTGATACAGAAGGTAGATATTTAACTCTCTTGATTAAACTATGAGATATGAGGAGAAACAGATTTTGCAGAAGACTCGAGCAATGAAATGGCTGCTCCAGCAAATTGTGTGCCTTAGCAGGAGAACAAAGGCTTCATTCATATGCATCATTTGGTTTCTGCCCCATGGGGCGAGCCCCAGAACAAGGCAAGATATGTTATAAATGGCATAAATAAAGGAAAACCTTAAAGGCTAAACGAATACACTTCACTGCACAGCACTGACAAAGGAACAGCATTTGGGGGGATGGTATTGTCAGAAGTACAGTAGGTCTTCTGGCCACAATTTCCTTTCTCATGATTCAGTGAACACTGATCTCTGTGACCATCCTGAAGAGAAAGCCTCTTATGTATGGGCTGTTTCCCTGGCTCCAGCCATGGAGAAGTGCTGCACAAGGCATTCACACCCTCACTTCCTCACTTGGCATCACCAGCCAGGACTGGATCCATGGTGGCTCCAACCAACTCTCCTGGAATTCTGCAGTGACACTCTGGGAAGAGGGGTCCAATAAGGAATATAGACAAGAGATGCCAGCAGGGTGTGACTGGTATCAAACAATCCATCAGATCAAAAGCCTGTGTTAAGCTGCAGCCAGTAAAAAGTCCTGATGATAAAGCATCTTGTTGCAGTGTAATACATTCATTAAACATTAGTACTATGTAGAGAAGTAATTCATTTACCTGGATATATCATACATAGCTGTCAAATATAAGGGGATGTTCTGAAGTGTGTGATGGACAGTCTTACAGGAGAGGCAAGGGTAAATCATAAACTGTAGCAAACAACCTCTTCAATTAGTATTCACATATAATAGTTGCTCCTTTTTCTTGAAGCAACATTAAAAGTATTTATATGAAAAAGGATGCATTTCTCATTATAACATATTTTGAGACATATTGGGCTGTTAAAATACTTCATGCAGCTTCCACCATTCCTCATCCTTCCCCCAGACACAGCTGGGAAATTGTCCTCTCAGAAGAAAACACACAGAAAATAAACACCATTGCTTCTCCTAAGACTCCTACAACACAATTAGCACACGGCTCCACAGCTGGGACTTACCCACTGCAAAGTCAGAAACAGCAAGATTCAGAAAGAAATAGTTACTCCGATGCCTGAGGTTTCTGTCCATAATGAAAGCAAGGATCACCAGGATGTTTCCAAGGATGGTCACCAGAGACAGCAGCACCATGAGGAAAGCCAGCAGCACCAACACACCCAGTGAGAACTCGGAGCTCGGCGGCTGGGTGGGCCAAGTCTCGTTACACGTTGCAGCCACATGTGGAGTTTCTGCAGTGCTGTTGTGCATGGTGGGTATCCAGGTCAGGTCAGTCTGGGAAGAAAGTTGTATCTGGCAGAGTTATCCAATAGGTTAAGACAAGTCTATCAACAGACTGGGCTGAATGTTCACACACGGAAAAAAAAATCACAATATCAAAAAAATGGAACACAAGACTTCAAGACCTGGACTCTCTAACATTTCTTGATCTGAATGTATCTATTGTCTTGAAAAAAAGACACATCATAAGCAGCAGTAAGTGCACACTTTGAAGTAAATTATCTGCTTCTTTCCTGGACACGGATCCTTATCTACTGATGTCAAAAAAGGTTGTCTGAAAACAACTCTTCACAGTCAAGCAGTTTGCATATTAGTGATGTGTGAGCGGTTTTACACATCAAATTGTGCTGAAGCAAAAACCATATCTCATTTTCATCTCCACAGTGGTGAACAGGATTAAAAATATTACAATTCTATTTCCCTTATAGTAAAATGTAGACACTTTTCCACTTGCTGCTATACCACTTCTTAAATTTTACAGTTAATAACAGAGAGATGTTTCTTAATGTTGCCAGTTACAGAGCATTTATAACACAGTTATATGCAGCAGAAACATCACTAATACCTCTTCAGTTCATCCTAATCAGAAGCTCTGGACAAAACAAACCAAATACTTGGACTTTGGAGGTCTTTATAGTGTGGCCCATCTAATCCTGCACCTCCCAAGTAATCCTAGATAAGGTTTTACTCCATGAAGTATCAAGCCTTTAGCCCTTTGCAGATATGAGAAAAGATATCCCTTCCTCATCACAACTCCATTTATTTGGTAGGAGTGCACAGAATTTGGCAGGCCATGGCTGTGGCTGACAGTCACTGACTCTGTAGCACCATGGCACACCCTGTGACCAGCATTTCAAACTGCAGCCATAATGCCAGCTGCTTGGGAAGATGTCGGGCAAGAAATGAGGAAAGAGAGGGTGGACAAGATGTGGGGAGGAAAGATACAGTGCTCTGGTACCATACAGAGGAACAAAGGGAATTATGTTTTAAAGAGTCATTAAAACAAAAGGTGTAGGGTGACAGAAACAGCAGAGACTTCAGGAATGGCAAAATGTGGCAATGAGACACAACTGCCTTAGGTATGTGTGCACAGCTGCAGCCTGGGAAGCATAGAGGGGGTACTAGAACTTCCTGTGCAGTCACCAAGCCACACTTGACATAGGTGACATTGTGGTTGCAGAGCTCAGGATGAGGGAGGTGAAGTCTTCTTTAAATAATTCAAGGAAGCTTCTGGACCACAGGACGTGCTTCTTGTGTAGGACTTTAGTGTTCATGGCATCTGCTGGAAGTGCAACACAGCAGGTCCAAGCAGTGAACAAGGTTCCTGAAGGCTGTCAGGGGGAACTTGCAGATACAAGTCCTGCGTGGGTCAATGGGGGTGATGCACAGCTGGATCAGCTGCTCAGTGGTGAAAAGGGGCTGTTTAGGGATGTTATCAGTGCAGACTTGGCTGTAGTGATGATGAGGTAGCGGAACTCAAGATCCTAAAGTGGGTGAGGAAGAAGACTAACAGTATAGACTGTGGGCTTCAGGTGAGCAGACTTCTGTTTAGGAAAGTGGTAGTGGGGATCCCATGGGAGGCAGATCCGAAAGACAAGGAGCTCAAGAAGCTGCAGGCCTCTAAGGACAGCAACCTCCATGAACAAGAATAGTCCATCCCAGGTCTCAAGAAAATAAGCATACATATCATGACAGTGGCTAACCCTGAAGACTACAATGCAAAAAGGCAGCATGAAGGAGTTTGAAGGAGGGACAGAATACAAAAGAGATATTTAGAAATGTTGCCTGGCCATGTAATAATGATGTTAGGAAAACAAAAGCTCATCTAGAGTTGATGCTTGTAAAGGACATCAAGGACAACATGAAGAACTTCAGCCATTCCATTAACAGCAAAATGATGAATAATAAAAATATAGGTGCCTTGCTGAAAGGAACCAGTTATTCAGTCACAGCTGGTGCAGATAAGACTGAGGTACACAGTGCTTCCTCAGCTTCATTCCTCACTAACTAGGTCTCCCTTTCCTCCATCATTAGTGAATGAGTTCAAGGATGAGACCTGTCATGAGCAGGTGAGAATAAAGCAGGAGTACTTGAGGGGACTTAGCCCATAAAAGTCCATGGAACACACTGGGCTATCAAGAGAACCAGGTACCACCTTTGAAAGGCCACTTTCTACCCGCTTAGAATGGTCGTGGAGATGAACGGAGATTCTCAACAACTGAAGAAAGGCAAATGTTGTAATGATCTTAAAATGCTGCCACAAGGACAAAAGGTCAGATTGTCTTTAGCCCTTGGGAAAATAATTGAGTGAATCCTCCTTGAAGTTATTTCTGAGGACCTGGAGGAGCAGAAGGTGATTGGGAACAGTGAGCATGGACTTACCAAGGGTAAATCATGCCTGAGCAACTTGGTTGTCTTCTTTGATAAAATTTTTTGATATTAGATTAGTGGACAAGGGGAAAGTAGTCATTTGCTTTTAAAATTAGGGAATAAATCAAATGTTGAAGTTTTAATCATAGTCCTTTATGGGGCTGAGGGAAAAGAATCTATCTGGTACTTCCTTCGGAAAATAAAGGACACAAACTTTAGGAGAATCATTAGGGTTTCATACTTGTTCCATAAATAAACAAACGAAAGATAACACAATTTCTTCCAACATGTATGTTTTATTTGTTGGGGTTTTTTAAAGCCTGAGAGGGCCAAGTGAGAGGAACAGTGGTGTGGTTTGAGTTGAAGCCCAGAAAGTCATATACCTACTGTCACCATGTATTTACAAGGCCTATTGAACATCTGCAAAGACAGAAGAAAGTTCAAGGATATGAAATGGTGAAATTGATGAGTGACTTGATAGAGAGATCTGGGTTAGAAAACCATTTGGCAAGAAACATACATTTGAGTCAGGGCATAAGAACAAATGCTGAATAAGTATCTTTCCATAACCCTGAAAAATTTATTATTTATGATTTATGAGGGAGAAGATTTACGATGCCACCTTGACCAAGACAACTTTAAAGCTGTGGGCACAGCAACCCAGTGCTTGACTTACCCTGGGAGCACGAAGCAAAATTTTCAACAATTAGAAAAATACAACAAATTCTTCTAATACACAGGAGTGGTGTGAGAAAACAGTTTGAACAATGTGTGTGTAATACAGACTCTAAAAAACACTGATCTCTAGGAGCTTCACCATGCTATGTTGTTTCAAATTTGCTGCAGATTGTGCTGCCTGGCAAATTCCTTGACAAACTAGTTTTCCAGCACTACAAAATGCGGACTCAGTTTACCTAGTCAATAATTTTGTTGATTATTTTTCCAAAATAAACAACTCGTTCTTTAAGCACAAAATGCAAACTGAACTTTCACAATAAAAGCATAGGGACAGAAAAGCAGACAACTCAAATACATTTTTATCTTGGGCCTGCCTTCCATTTCTCTGTTTAACAGATGTTTAGTACACCAGCTATTCTATAAATGTTTTAGCTATGTGTGTATGTTTTGATTTTTTAAGCACCACAGTAAAACAAACCCCACAAAATCTATGCCAGTGCCACAGCTCATGACAGTAAAAACAGCTGTGCTGAATCAATGACCTCCTCCTGAAGCTGCATCTCTCTTAGCAATCAGGCTCACAATCTATAACACTATCTATGAGAGGCAAGGAAGAACAGCAAGAATGAATGGTGAAAGATAATCTTTCACCAGTGTGAAAGCTGGCAAGAGAAGCCTTCAGTTCCAGACCTCTGAAGAGAAATACATTCTAGCTTTTCAAAGCCATCAACTTTTGTGCTATAATTAAGCTGCTTCCATGCATTTGAATTGTGTCTGCAAAGGAGTACTTTGTCAACAGTCAAACACTGTTATGACAACACTTCTACAGCCAATTTCAAATTAGAATAAAAAATATTTAAATTGACTACTGCTCTTCACTGTTCTGTGCATCAGCTTTCTCTTTCCATATTTTATACATTTTTATATCTATAAACAAAGAGGAATAAAATTACATAAAAGAAGAGGAAAAAAACTTAGCCAGTGACTCTCACTTACCCATCCATGAAAGCCTTCTGAGTGAGTTGGAACACGACTCAACACACAGTAAGAAAGTTTGGCACATGGAATGGGGTGTAATCAAGCTCCATTGCTTCCTCCAACACATCTACTCACTCCTTTCAGCACTGGATATTCAGCTGCTTTGTTTGTTAAGAGCTTCTTAAGACATCTCTGTGTCAACTTCCAAACCTCTGTAAACCCCATTTTCAAGTATGGCCCTTGTCCCCCGATAGAAAAATCCAGTTTGATACTTGTTCCGTGGCAGAAAAAAATCCATATAATGTCACAGTAACAGGACACAAAGAACTGATCGAGTATAAAAATCACTCTGTCACATCAAATTTGTTTCAGACATTTTGATGGAATATCTTTGCACTTGCAAAGCTTTACGCCGGAGAGGCTATTGTCTATTCTCGCATAGCCAGCCAAAATCATAAATCCAGTATGAACTTAGCATTGCTTGCTCTGCTAATTCAACAGGAATGTGACCATGTGCCCAAGCCTAGCCTTTTAGGCAATCACATAGTGCACAGATCTGGCACTACATATCACTTAAGCGTGACCAGAGACAGCCACTGTCAGGTGAAAAAACAGTACGGGTGAAAAGACTAACAACCATTTATATCTGTGACAATTTTGATAATCAATCTCAAAATTCTCTTATCATGGAAAATTTCATTCTCTGAAAACCATTCAGAATTCCTAACTTACATGTACTGTGTCCTGCAATGCCAGGCATGAACTACATTAAAATTTGGCAGGTTAGGCAGTCCATTCATTTGCATATTGCTCACTGCGGGGATTATAACAAGGAGAGGGCACTCTCTTGTCTTCATAATAGTTTATAAAATGAAAATATACTGCTTCTGTGAGTACTTTTACAACCTTTCAAAAATGTAGCTGAATTGCTTCTTCACTGATAGCTTTAGGTTCACAAAAAGAATATAAATTTTACTTCAACATATACATAAGTAGGTATGTCTGTCCAGTGACTCTCTGTGGAGACAATGGTAGAAGAGTTCTTTCACTGTGCCAGCTCTATATATTTAACAAAGGAAAAGAAAAAAAAGGGAAAAAATATACCTCACACCCACAAACCAAAAGGACATCCAGCAAAAGTCGTTATTCTTTTCAATGCACTAGATGGTAGTTAATCTGGCATCATATCAGCAAAACCGATAACAAAATCCTGAAAATTAGCAGTATCAGGGCAAATACATAACTTTGCTGCACTCTTAACCAATGTCATTATTAAACAAATGGGTTTTTCCTCTGTTTATGCTGACAATACATATGAAAAGGTATCACTAGGCTACAGGAAACTTATCTGTAAGACATTTATTTCACCTCTCTAGACAGAAGGTGTGTTACCAGATCTCAATGTTGCAAACTTTTTGGGACATAATATTTTCAGAAAAGCCATTCGAAACCTCATGTGACAGAGAGGGTAAAGAAATGGGTTCAAAGAGGAATTGATCCACAAAAGCCAAAAGGTTGCTTCATACAGGGAGTTATGGATGCACTTTCCTTGGCAGGCCCCACGAATAATCATTAATAAAGAGTATGGGGCCCAGCAAATGGCAAACACACATACAATTATGGCAAGAGACTTTGCTATTTTCTTGTCCCGCTGCAGTTTTGACCCAGTCCTTGAATAGAAAGAAGCAGAAAAGTTCCTTTTGAGAGCTGTAGAACTGTTTTCTGTTCGAGATGGACCATTAGCCACCCCTGCTGGTCTCCATGACCTCGTTAGTGATGAAACACTGTCCTCTGCTTCTGACGAAGGAGATGACGCCCCTGGCCTTGGCAAGCCACAAAACCTCCAGGACAGGCTGCTGTTCCCTGGGGGCTCACAGTCCTGCACACTGCCACGCCGCTGGCGCCGCTGGATGTTATGAAAGATGTGCACGTTGAAGTAGGTCACCAAGAACAGCGGCACAAAGAACTCCAGGGTGGATGCACACAGCAGGAAGTACCAGTTGTCGAAGAACTCGGCGTAGCACTGATCCACTGCTACCACACTGTGTCCGGCCACGTGCTCCCAAAACAGGACGGCTGGGCCGTAGAGGAGAAAGGCAAAGACCCAGATGGCCACCATCTTGATGGCAGGGTTGGACATTATTCCCTGCCGGGCTCTGTAAGACACCTGCGAGGGAAAAGGACATGTCACGTATTCAGACAACATTTTGGAAAAATTATGTCAAAAACATATGTAATCAAGCCAAATATAATATTTGTTCTGTATTTCCCCAGACACCTCAAACGTCTTCACTGTGTAAGGTTCTGAAAAACTGCTAGTCTTGTTCTCCATACACTGTAGCTCTGTGATTTATTTTAATACTGGGGATAGGAGAGGAGCAGAAATGATGGCTAAATTACCATTTGGCTTCCAGGTATGAAAGGACATAGCTTGTTTCCACCCATAGTAAAGCAGCAGTAAGGAATTGGTAAGTAATAGGTTTATGATTCATCAGCCCAGGCTCAGCAGAGGGTGAAAGCAGCTGTGGGAGTTCCCACATGCCCAGCAAAAGTAGAAGCCTCCTATATTAGACAGGTTGCCATGTGAGACTGCAAACACCAGACAATGTAATTTTTCATACTGTTTCCTCTTGCCATAGCAAAAAAATCTATCCCAGACATATACTATAACATCCCCCGCTTTATTAAATCACTCTATTTTAACATTAGCTTTACCTTGTAAACAGCTCATTCCATTACTGAAAATCTTGATGCTTTTATATCTACCCAGACAGCATATTAAGAATTAAAATCAACCAAAGTTAGGAACTACAAGAGCTAAACCCTGTAATAGCCCAGCCATACTCTTGATCCCCTGCATCTTTCATAGCACAAGAAGACAAGTTAATGAAAAGCTGACAATTTTATTTTCTCTATACTCTCCAACATTTGGAATCTCAGGCTGTCCTCAGAACTGCTGCCTTCCTCAGCAGCTTCTTGTACTGTTCATTAGCAGAGCACCTGCATGCTACACAAAGAGCAATAAATAGCACCTTTACAGCCACACACCACACAAGGGGCATTGTCCCTATTTCACCAGCAAGTATCAGAGCAGTAGCACAGGGTTGTACACAATGGTTTGGATTCTCTGTTTTAAATATCTGTAGCCTGAAGATTCAGACTCCTCTACATCTTAAAGCATTGTATTAGCTCCATGCACAGCTCCAGGTCTGCAGTAAAGAATTTGCTGCCCTTTGCAAGACCACAAGCAGCTCAATTTAGAGGCAGAAAACAGGAAGCTCAGCACAGCTTAACAAATTGTTAAGTCTGGAGTGACTGGACCCTGGCCACAGGCTAGATTTGCAGCAGAGACAGAGGTGAATCCCAAGTCTATGAGGAAGCATGGTATCTTTTCTTTGGATAACAGACTTATTTTACATATTCCTGGACTCACTCCATCCTAATTACCTAAAGAAGAAAATCAGAATGTGATCATGTAAATGAAGACCATCAGCAATTGCATAAGAACATGGATCTCAGTTGGGTTACAGGGGCCCTTTTAATTTAAATGTTTCACATTCTGAGCTCTGCAACTTAATAAATGTCTTAAATATAGGGATTTTTATACTTTATTATTCAACTTAAAACAAAAAAGACAGCAAAAACCAACTGTAAAACTACACCACTGGGGAAGAAGAGAAAGAGATTAGGCATCATATCGGCACTTCCCAAATGAGAACCTCCCAAGCTAATATGACCGATGTCATTCAAGCAAGCAGACTCAGCCTGGAGAAGTGAAGACTTTGGGATGACCTGCCTGCAGCCTTCCAGGACCTGAATGGAGCCTAGAAGAGAACTGAAGAGGGACTTTTTACAAGGGCGAGTAGAGACAGGTCAAGGGACAATGGCTGTAAACTGAATGAGAACAGGTTTAGATCAGATAATAGGAAGCATTTCTTTACTGTGAGGAAGATGAAGCACTGAATCAGGTTGCCCAGAGACATTGTGGATGCCCCATCCCTGGAAGTGTTCAAGGCCAGGTTGGATGGGGCTCTGGGCAACCTGATCTAGTGGGAGGTGTCCCTGCCCATTGCAGGGGGTTGGAACCAGATCATCTCTGAGATTCCGTCCAATCCAAATCATTCCATGATTCTATGACCAAATACCAAGGAGAGCTTAGAAATGGTGAATATTTATTACTTGATTCCTTGGATATCTTCTGAAACAGAAGAATGACAACACTCAAGAAACGTCTCTTACCACTCCACATATTTTGATTAATTCTTCTTTTTGATTCAAGGGATTAGTTTCCACTCAACTGCTCATTGTCAGCATATGTCAATCACACCGTGATAATGCAGATCCTCATCTGATCTTCACTCAGTCCATGTCACACATCTCTCCGTACCCTCTTCTTACAAAATTTATCCAAGCCTAAGCACATTCTTGACTCAACCTCGTTTTCATCACCACCACCACTTCTAATGGCCAAAGCCCAAGTTCTCCACATGCCTGCTGTCCCCTTCCCACCTTGAGCTTCCCACTCCTGTGTAGTGTAATTAAATAATTTCTAGTGCAGGCAGCACGAGGGTAACACTGAAATCATAGGCAAGACAATGTCCTATCTCTAAGTCCCAATGCAACATTGAAGCATCATTGTTTCTCCATTAAAAAATGGTACCAATAACAAAGCACCATTTAGCTTAAAGTGTTACCTGTGAAACACTCTGAGCTTTATAGAAATCTTAATATATATATAAAGCAATAAATAGAAATGTTATTCTTACAGCTTTTGTAACTGACAGGAAACGGTCATAGCTGATAAGGACGATGTTAAACACTGAAGCTGTGCACACGAGATAGTCTATAACCAGCCAGAGCTTGCACAGGCTTCTTCCCAAGTGCCATGCCCTTGTCAGGGCATAAGGGATGTACAGCGGCATACAGAACACACCTATGAAAAGAAACCAAACACACACATCAGTCAGCACTGCACTGCATGAGAGCAGAGAAACATTTCTGCAGTACCTGAAAAAAAGCATGATCAATACTGACTGGAATTGCCACATGGAAGGCTTTGTATTATCCTGAAACCAAAGAACCTTTACTACAAACTAGGCACTAGTAACGTTCTTACAATTAATAACTCTCTGAAAGGTGTATCGTGTTTATTGTGTATCATTATTACTTCTCCATTACAATTAACATCACCTGCTACAGGAAGGAGCAGTCGGTTGCTTTACCTACTGAAGTAAACACTATTCTGTGTTATCTGCTGAAATTAAAACAAAAACATCTTTCCTGCAATGTAATTCACTGTTTTCTACAACAAATTATCCAATTGCCATGCTTCTATCCTCTTCAAGCATATGTGTCTGAAAGCGTTCCAGAAGTAACTTTTTATAGAAGTATAAGTTTCAGGCTAATTTAAAAAACTATATGATCAAAAGGTTGACAAGAACATCACAGTTAATTAAATACACCCAGCCTAACATTTCTTCTCATCATAAATCTTGATAATAGCCACTTTTTGGTGGTGAGCTGATAGGATATTATCTATAGGAATTTACCAGACTGTAGGAACACACATGAGTGACCCACCCGCACCCATGGCTATCTAAATTTAAGCTGCTAAATCCACATGTTGTGAAAGTGCCAATATGACCTCATTTTAATGGATTGCGAGGTGATCACCCTACACAGAGTCACAACACAGCCTTGGGAGGCTGAAGAGCTAATGGTGCAGTCAGCTGTGATGCAGAAATGCAGTGAACAGCATTGATGCTGCAAAAAAATGCAATCACTGCACTTACAGACCAACTGACACTTGGTGCTTTGAGCAAAACATTATAAATTTTAACATGCACATCGGGAAAAAAGCTGTGGTTTCAACTTTAGATTTACTACATAATAGTGTGTACTCCTGTAACGGGTACTGAAGAGTATCTTGAGAGTTTCCATTTCCATAAAAATCTTACAGTTCCTGTTGTTCTCCCTCTACTAAGAATCAAGAGATCTCTATTCAAGTCCAGCTATAGGTCCAGAAGCACAGAGAGAAAGCAAAAGTCACTGAATGTCAAAAGCAGCTACATTAGACATGTTAAAAGAATAAGCAAATGACTGCAAACTTTTGGCAATTTAGATCAAGAAGAAAGTAAGGATAATTTAGGCATACCCAGAATCTAAATTACGTAGCTACAAAAATACAAATCAGTTGGACTCTAAAGTCAAAATAAGGCAAAAGCAAAGCTTTTAACCAAATTTATAATTAAAAACTAGACATTCTGCTAAACAATATCACAAACCAAAAATTTATGGAAAGTAGATAATGCCAAGTAAGCTGCACTTCCTTCTTTGACAGGGAACATTATTTACTTCGTACTTCTCAGCTAGATTTGTATTTCAGTATATCTCAGAATTTGTTCAGTATGATGCTAGATTGTGAGTCAGATGAGAGAACACCAGTTTGTCCACTGGTTTTCTGCTCACTGCTCTGCTTTTTTCCAGTGCACTGTAACTGGAGAGCAGGCAGCAAGAGCTCTGCAGCACAGCAAGGCAGAAATAAGTTGGAAGAAGACATAAAGCATATGCAGGAAGGTATCAAAACATTATACAAGGAGATCTGGACATCACAAGGATAGGACTTAGAAGCTGTGCCCCTCACAGAACTTCTGGCACTGACAATAAATTTCAAGAAAAGCTTCTTCTGTTCTTTCAGTATACTTCTTAAATGTGTACATAAACAAAACCCCTCATATATATATATATGTTGTGATATGGCAAGTGAGAACACAGATTTCAATATATAGCCACAACTATTTAAAACCATCCTTCTACACACTCCATAATTTAACCAAGACTTATAGCAAAGACACCCAACACTTCACAGAATATTGCAATACATTAGTCTCCACCTGAGCATCACACTCGTGTTTTAATTGTAGTTTTTCTCAGTATAAGTTTCAAAACTAAATGTGTCCCTATGTATAAATATGCATGTAGCATCAAACTTCTTAGAAATTGCTTTATTTGTAATTTTTACTTACCTATACAAACACATATTCCTAAGGTATTACTCTAGATAAAGCATGTACAGTAAAGGTTTTAAAAATAGCATTTGTCACTATTTAGTCACAAACTTCAGGTGATGATCTGTATTGTGTGACAGCAGACTGAAATAGATAATATTGACCATGTATGCAAGACCTCTCAGAGGATATAGGCTGTATTTGGTTTGACTATCTAAACTTCAGCCAAAACTCTTCACAAACAACTCCCATTCTTTGTTATTCCATAAAATTCCCACAGTAGTATTACATCCTGAAGCATTAAACATTACCTGCTTACCTAAGAAAGCATCCCCTTTTTTCCAAAACATCATAGGTTGCTAAAATACTTCATGCAGCTTCCACTATTCCTCATCCTTCCCCCAGACACAGCTGGGAAATAGTCCTCTCAGAAGAAAACACACAGAAAATAAACACCATTGCTTCTCCTAAGACTCCTACAACACAATTAGCACACGGCTCCACAGCTGGGACTTACCCACTGCAAAGTCAGAAACAGCAAGATTCAGAAAGAAATAGTTACTCCGATGCCTGAGGTTTCTGTCCATAATGAAAGCAAGGATCACCAGGATGTTTCCAAGGATGGTCACCAGAGACAGCAGCACCATGAGGAAAGCCAGCAGCACCAACACACCTAGTGAGAACTCGGAGCTCGGCGGCTGGGTGGGCCAAGTCTCGTTACACGTTGCAGCCGCATGTGGAGTTTCTGCAGTGCTGTTGTGCATGGTGGGTATCCAGGTCAGGTCAGTCTGGGAAGAAAGTTGTATCTGGCAGAGTTATCCAAAAGGTTGAGATTCATAAGGAGTTGAAATAGGATGGGTCAAAAATCCAACATATATCCAAAAAAAATTGTCTCAGGAGGGGAAAACATAAAAAGCTTCTGATGCTAGATAAGATTTTTAAAAGCATGTATAACTCTAGCAGAGTTCTGGTTAAGAAATATGCACTTTTTTCAGGCTCATATTTTAAAATGCAAGTTCTTCTTTAAGCAACCTGATTCTTATCTGTGGAGATCAGGACGGCTGATTTGAGGTTCCCTCTTGCTTTACACCCTTCCTTATGTGTTTTGCTTGCTAGCATTATATACAACTTTTTCTCAATTATTTTTCTTAATCTTGCACACATCTTGTACACATCCTAATGAGAATTTAAATTACTTTTTAATTTCATCCTTTTTTATCTGACATTGTTGCAATTCAGCAAGCCTGTGGTGCCTCTCTACTGTGTTATATTTTTTTGCTGGCCAAAGGCATGGTCAACTTTGTTGTTGCTGTTTTTCTTCTCCTTTTTATGGACTCTGAGGCTGGAAACTGCTATGATGTAAATAAGCATACATACAATTACTTACCAGAGCAGTTAACCTGTAATGGTCCAACTCGCAGAGATCAGTTCAAAACACTCACTGGAATCAGTTTCAAAAATCTTAGCAGCAGCCTCAGTGACACAGCATCAGCCGCTGTTGCCCCAGAACCAAGGAACTAAATATAGACTCCCTGAATAAGAATGAAAGCTTGGTAATTAACAGGATGAGACTTTTATTTCCACGCTGGTGGGAAAAATCGTGTGTCTTCAACAAATGCTTATATTTTGTATGAGTAATGAAGCCACTTGCAGAGAGCCGTGAGTATTCTACAGTTGTAAAAATTCAATCATTTTTATTATGGGTTCAAAAAACACTTTGGTGTCTAATTTTAGATACTTAAATTTGAAAAACGTTGGCTGTCATGTCTTTGCATCTGTTGTGGCAACAAATTCATTAGCATTTGCCAAGTGCTTTTACTAAATGTTTAAATGGCAGTAGTACAAAAATGCAAAACTTTATTATCCATGCAAATATCTTCACAGCATGTATGTCCATCACTGGTTTAAGCTTTATGGCATGTCCAGGTACTGCAGAAAACACACAATGGCACAATTACTAAGTAACACCAGTAGCCTTTCTTCTGCTAGCCATACTGAAGCCTCAAGACAAAATTCAGCAGTTTCACTATTTGTCATGAGAGCCAGCTGACCTTGCCACATGGCTTAAATCTTGGAGTGATTCCCAGGAGTATATAGCTGCCTAATTATATTCCTTCTCCCTCCCTCAAAATTTCTTTTTGGATCTTAGATCTAACTTGGCTTTTTGAAATCTTAAATATCCAACTCTTCCACACCATTCTTGGAAAGCCTGTGTGTCGCAAGGCATCTACAGATCAAGTTAGATAGGAGATCCACTTCCTGAGTTTTTAGAATTTTTTGTGTGTGTGGCTATGACTATGATTAATTCAGTCTAGAACACGTCTAGCTAGAAAAATATTAAAGTAGCTACTAAACTGCTTTCATTTTTTACTGAAATAGACATGCTAGGCAATGAATGCATAGCAAAGATGAACACACCAAAAGGATTCACAAGGAAATGTTCCATCTTTCTCTACTGTTCCTTCCTTCCCTGACATTAAAGAAGAACACATACTAAACAGTAGAAGCACCACCCTGAATTACCTGCAATACGAAGAAACTACAAACGGTCCAGAATTGGTATGCTGCCGTAAGAAAGACAATTATCTTCACTTTCAAAAGTAAAGGTTTTAAAAATGTGACTTTTCATATTTCAGTATGGAAGATTTCCAAATGCATGTAGAACATTTAGAGGAAATGCTTGACAGTGAAACCACCACACAGTTCTTCAGAAGGTACTCAGCTAATGAAGTACCCCAATCAGAGAGCAGATAGAAACTCTTGGTTTGGTCATTTACGTTGGAGACACAACAAAAATAAATCATTCTGATACTACCTTGTAGGAAACTCTGATGTTGTAATGGCTAATCTATTTTCAGCTGTACTCCTGATTCATTTTCAGAATAACAAAGCAAAAACAGTAAAATAAAAAGATAAGACAACAGAGTAGCCAAAAAGACAAAATAAAAACCACTATCCACCTTTTTCTGATAATGTTTGATTCTTCACTGGCATATTTTTATGACAGGCAATTGTATTAATTAATTCTATTATCCTTTTTTTTTCCCTTTTGCCAGATAATGAAATTTGTAACTCTTCCACAAGTGGGCAGTATGTCTTAAAAACCTTACAGTATTTGATAACAAAAATGGTTAAAACTGCTGCTTCAATTTAACATTAAAAATAATGTCCCAGCAGAATTTAAAAAGTTAAGCGTTGTTGTCAGACATTCTTGTAATCTCCTTCCCTTGTTGTATCTTCTTCTTAGAATAAAGGAAGTTTAAACTTAGGAAACGCTTGCACACAAAAATAGGAAGAGAATGTAATTTATCTAACCAAAAGTGTCCACAAGACAGTTATGCAGCACTCCATGCTCTCTCTGAAACAAACTGTGTGAAAATAAAAATGCATTTCCACTCTGATGGTCCATTTCCAGACATTTTAAAGGACAGGAGACTCATTTTGCTCACTGAGTGTATGGTCTATTTCACTGGTTCCTTTAATTATGCAACATGAAATTCTCATTTTTTCAACAGGTTCCTGGAATGCCAACTGTCACAGGAAAATCCTCAAAGAAATTCTGTAGTAGTTTCATCACATTTCTTAGTTCACTGCCCATGTTCAGTCCATCTTATGTCACCAAGCAGGCCCTATCTAGCATCTGATCAGGAATTGCACGGGCAGGACCAGGCACTCTTAAACACTGCACTCGACCCCATGCTTTCCTTTCACAAAATAGTATCTGGAAGTGACCTGGTGTATGACTGACTCTAGTCCCACTCTCAATACAACAAACTGGAGAATTCAAATACTAATATAGGACAGGTATTCAAATCCAGGAGTGAAGAAGATGAGAAATCCACATTTTCAATTAATCAACTTGTTTGGTGGGAAGGGGTGGGATGGAGCAATGGTTCCAGATGCTGCATTATACTCATAACAAGGTGCTCAAATATGTAAGAAACAGAAAACTTGTGTCTAAGGTCTACTTCAGAACAAGAGAAGAAATCACAAAACAAGATGAAAATATATCTATAACTTTACTGAATTCTCTTCTGAATACAACACGTCCATTCTATCAGATAAGGCAATAAGATCCAGGTTTTCATTGTATAAATATGTGCAAAATAATCTTTTAAAGTTTTTAAAAAATAAATTAGTGTTCTGTTCTCTTCTTGTTGTCCTTCCTTATCTTCTTGCTCTTTCCGGCTTGTCTAGATGATTCTTCCTGAAATGAAAAACAAGCATTTCAAAATTTAAAAAATATTCTTGTAAACCACAAATATTCTCTCAAGGTCACCCATAAGAACTATTTTTAATATGAACAATATTCACAGTTCACTGAGATTTATGAAAATTTGGACTTGTATAATATTTATCCGTTCACACAGGTTGTATTAGTTTTCTTCTGCCTTCATCTGACAGTGGAAATTCACACAATTTCACGTGCAAACGCCTTCATTCTAGAGGGCAGAAACCTACCGTTGATGGTACGTAGCTGTATTCCACAAGTACATTTCTTGCACAATTGTTTATATGTTTGAAACGATCTGGTCCCAAGAGAATACCTCCATACCAGCGGGACACCACAACCAACACGTTGTGGACATTCAAAATCTGTGAATAAAAGAAAGCAATAAAAGTGGTTATCTTTTAGTTGAACCTGGTTTCCTATTGACATCAATTTGAAACACCAAAAAGGTCTACTATCCTGTATTTTAAAAAATTACTGAGTTACATTTCTTATTCTTTGGTATGATCAATTATTACTCTGTCACGAAGCAGATTGTATATTCACATTTTTGAAGTGTTGGTGGATGAGGCCAATAACAGCCAGGCCACAGGCATTATACATATGGATACATAAAATGCCATAAGCTAGTACTGTTGGCATGTGCCTGTTAGCAACCATTAATAATCTCTGTTAAGGAGAAAAAAACATTATCTGACTAATTTGAACAACACTATTAGAAGAGTCTATCACAGTTTGTGAAAACAGAAATGTTCTTAGAATTTTAAAATTTAAAAAATAATGAGAAAAAAAAAGAAAAGATTGGAGCATTTTCTGTGGCAGGCTACAGAAAGAGTAGAGTTTTCTACTCTACATTTATGTATTGGCCATAAAGCCTATGTATAACAACTGCTGACAGTAAACAGGATGGAACTAATCTAAATACAGTTTCTTGTAACCAGAAAGTGCTATCTTGAAATGCTGGTCTTATCTGAAACAAGATTAATTTCTACTGCAAAAAAAAAAAAAAAAAAGAACACAAAAATACCCTGTAAGTTCAGCAACAATAAATGTTTTAAATCATCTAATTTTCACACCCATATGTCATAAGAGCTCAAAACAAAAAAGCTACAAGATCTATTAATATCTAGAAATCAGCCCATAAACTACTTTAATCTTTTCCTGTGGCTGAAAATTGAACTTTCCTGATCACTATCTGACTATCCTTCTAAAACAGAAATATTCCCAGTAACTAGGACTACAGATGGAGAAAGATGATCCATATAATTTACACACAATCACATTTGAAAGGGGATTCTTCATGTCACTTTCTAAACTGGATTTGTACGGAATATTAAGCGCCTAGACAACTTTCAAAAGTATGTATTAACATGCTGAGAAAAAGCTGGTAAGCTCAGAACAAACTGAGGTCCAGTAACTGCCAAATTGTTTCTTTACATTATTTTCATAACAATAACGTTTTCACACTTAGCACATATTAGCATATATTACATAACCTAAGTTTGTTTACTTATTTAACCTTCCCAAATCTGGTTTGAGTTATTTAGGAAGTTTGAAAAAGTTCAAAATTAAAAATGTCAAATGTTTCCATCAATTATATTTTCTTTCAGAAAAAAAAAAAAAAGGAAGTTTGGGGAGGAAAAAAAAAGTCTCCAGGAATAGGAGTGCAACATACTAAGCAAAAGAATATTCAAACAAGAAAAGGAGAGGAAAATAAAACTCCTGTTGTGATGGGGACATCAATCTAAAATAAAAATAAATATTTTGTCTGCTCACACAGCTAAGTGACTCGAGGCACAGCATTAAGATGCTGTTCCCTGTAGTTGTGCTATTTTAATTACGGTTTTACTAGGGCTTGCATCTTGAACCAAAATTTATCAATCTCATCTCACATTTAGTAGCACCTTTGCTGAATATTATTTCAACACTTGAAGACTAAAATATATGTGAGTATGAGGGCTAAGGACCCAGAATAGGAAACAGCACAACAAAACATTATCTAAATGATCAAAACAACTCCTTCACTCCTTTTCTATTTGAAGTTCTACTCTGCAAGTTCATATATGGGTGTCTTTATTATCTTTCCTACTCAAGGAAACCACATGAGAGATTGTGCACAGGTCAGCTGTTATATTCACACAGTCAGCTTCTCCCAGGCTTCATTTTCCGTGTACATTGCACCACACAGGAAGCATAGGAATTAAAACTTAGTTATCTTTTAACCCATTCAAACTATTGTCACCTGTGAAACACCACTTGTTTCTATGAACTGAGACTTGAAAGTGCTACAGTCTGTGTTTTTCCTTTCACCTTGAGAAAGCAATCATCTGGCTGGCTGCTAGCAGAGCAAAAATTGAAATTATCTTCTACTAGCTTATTTACATTGTAGTGACTTTAAAAATCGATTTAAATTCAAGATTTCCAGAAGTCAAAGATCAATTTCTACAACCTGCATAAGATGGAGAAGACGTCCACCTGCTGCTGTCTCTCCATCATCTTCACAATCCTGTAGGAATGTCTGCTTATCTTCACAGTATATTCTTTAAAAGAAAAAAAACCCATAAAATAGATAAAAAATGTCAACCAACTAACATTTCTACATGATCAATAAAGTCTCAGAGATCTTTCATACACGTGTATCAATTCTAATTCTCTACTACAGACATTTACATGAAAACAGGATGAGGCACAGGGTAAACCACAAATGTTTATCTGTACAGTAGAACAAGTTTTGAGAAGCTTTTACACAGACTTTAGCGACTTCAGGAAAACTCCAGAGTCATTACCAGTTTAAGTCCTTAAACAGAAAAATGCTCATGTTTTTAGCCAAGTAATTACATCTACCTGAAACCAACTTTATCAGCTATAGGTTCAAACTATGGTATAAACCTGGAAGTTGGAAGAACTTGGACAAAAACATTATGAATAATTAATTAGGTCTGTATTTCAGCAGCAACATGAAATACTACTGAAATTTGCCTTTGGATTCTCCATGTCATCTCCTTCCTCAGGGGGCACTGCAGTAAACTTTTGACTGTATTGTTTCATAAAAAGGATAGCTGACCAGGTCTAATTTTCCAGAAGTAATGCTCAGAGGTCTACTGCTTGTTACAAGCTTATTTCCTAACTCCTGAACTTAGTTACAGGTGACAATATGAAAGAGGCTTCTAGTACCAGATGACAAAGAAGAAGCAGTAAGTATGTGCTTCTTCTTCTTTTTTTTTCTTTTTTCTTTTCTTTTTTCTTTTTTTTTTTTTTTTGAAGTGGATTTGGATAATATGAGTGAAAGAAGCCCGACCATAATCTGTTAGAACAGAAATGCCCTCTTTACAGAAACTTTTTACTTAGGTAGAAGTTTTTAATTTTTGGCAAAATAAGCTTTCACTTGCTCTCATTTCATGTTTCATTAGGATCACACCAGGATGGGCATGAATGGATCAGCACCTGTACATGCTTTTTCAGATGACTGGTTCCTCCAGTAATGAAAGGGCTCCGTTTTACTGTCACTTACATTCCTCAGAAAACCTACACTGCTATCTGGACTGAGACCAATTCATTTCACATAACCGATGTTCACAGAAGTTGCCAGAGGCAGATGACTGCCAAACTCATTTTTACCTGTTTCTCATAATCCCTGAAGTTTCTCGTATTTCAGCTGAAACTTCATATGCCAGATGTCTGCATCAGGCTTTCTGATTCGATTCTTATTTCAACTGAACATTTTCAGCTATTTCTAAATATAAGGTTGGGGGGGAAAAAGAAGTTACTTCATCCAAGTAAAAACACATTTAGTTCAGGATGATCTAGTATTTCCATGTTCAGACATACTACACAAAGTATACCAACACATGTTCAAATCCACCTTTTTTTTTATTTCTAATGCTGCTCACTAACTTATTTCCTACTGTATGTTCTAACTGCTTGACCTCAAATTCAAAATAACACCTGCAACATTTACCATACAAATAAGAACCTACTCCCTAAGCAAAGAATTTCTTTTAATAGCAAGGAATTTAATAGGAAGGAATTTCTTTCTCATGTTCTTCACTCATTTGTCAAAGAACACTAAAAAAAAAAAAAATCTCTGTTTGTGCCTCACCTGTATGCATATATGTTGTGGGTAGCACTTGCAATTTTCTTGTTCTCATATAATTTTTCAAGAACTCTTTTTACCTATAAAAAACAATAGGAAAAACCTTCCTTTTATAACAGGGATTTCATACATCCCTCTCAATATCACTGCTAAACAAACATCTCCCTAGTACCACAAAGAAACGGTTTTATGCTTTGACACAAAATGTTCAGCATGATAACTTAAGAAGCAGCTTCTCAGTACTCTCATGCTTGTTGTGCTGAAAACAGCTTGTCCCTTGAATTTGTACATTGTGTATGTTCATATTGTTCAAGATGTAGAAGTGTCAAATTGCTTTATTAAACAAGAGGTAGTAAGATCCAGAAAATATTTTTAGTCAATATTAAGTATCAATTGCAGCTGCTTACTTTTTTAACAATAAAGGTAAGCTGGAAGAGAACACAACTTGACATGCATATTCCCACTACACCCTGCTTTTACTTATTTCACAAAAACATGATGTTTAGAAAGCTCTACTACTTTTCAAGTTTTTCCTTTTCTCTCAAACATGCTTTTTTTTCAGAGCTTCCATTTCACAGAAAAAAACAATAAAAGAAGAAAATGTCCTATTAGGGTTCTGAAAGTGTCAGTATTTCCCAGGAAACAGATATTCCCATCATGTCTATCTCTTTGCTCTTAAGAAGTACCAAATTCAAAACATTTACCAATATCAGTTCACCATATGTTTCTAAGTAAACAACCTAGCAATCATTCAGCCCTTTCCAATGGTCTAGGAAAAAGAAGAGCTTTTGATTAAGACACAATTTTAGTACATAATACAAAATATTACTGATGTTGAGAAAGCTTGGGAAAACATGCCTGGCAAGTAAATTGCCCTCCATTCAAAAACAAATGTCTCAGAGGAGTAATCAATAAACCTATTTAATATCTGCCTTAGCTATACTATGCTATTTCCAATTCTTCTTGACGAAATTCAATTGACAAAAATTACCTCAAATAAAAGATATCTCAACAAAAAGAATCCTATTATTAATGGAGAATATTGCTTCAGACATCTGTCATCTCCTTACTTTGAATACTGAAGGAAAACATCTCGTATTACTTAATATACTTTTATAAACAGGGACAGTAAGTTGAAACAACACGTTTCAATACAAGGACTTAAAGCACAAATCATATGAAACGATCATCACCTTTGACATTACTTATTTGCCAGCTACCAGGTTCCTAAAAGCATACTTTAAAGATTCATTTTTGTGCTACAGCTGCACCTTCTTTAAGTGATTCTTTAAATATATATATATTATCAATGAACTCTGTTGCTTTAGAAAGGGAAGAAATGGGAATCATTGGCTTAACGTATCTTTTTCATTTTAAAATACTCTCACCCTTTTATCATGATTTGAAAGTAAGATTGTTCCTACATACACAAAACCCCAAATGAATGTACAGTATACGTGAACTTGAAAGGTCAAAGTGCTCCGGAAGGGATGCTGGGATTTAGAGACCAATTCTTATGCCCATACTAAGTAAACTGTTAAGGGGGAAGAAAAAACAAAACAAAAAAACCTCAGACACCTTCAAACATTACAGCTTTTGTATAGAGGAATCAGCCTAAAAACCCTGTCAATGTTTTTTCATAGTCACTGAGCATGTAGAAGATCTATCTTACGTGGACACTTCAATAGGACACTTCAAGCACTTGACAACATCCCTTACAAAAAAATTCTTAAAATAAAACCTAAAATTCCATAAAAAGAAACAGAAAAATCCTCTCAAGGTTTAAGTCTGAGTTAATAAAAGAAAAGAACAGTAGTTTCCCCACTAAACAGGGATGATAAAAGGAGGCTGATGGTAACAGATGGAAAGTGATGTACAAAAGAAGCCAAACCCCTCTCAATTAGGTCATGATAAAGATTTACTTATGCACAATCCAAGTCTGTTTTTCAACAGAATTCCTTTCTGAAGGAGGTAAAAGATTTACAAACCCATTTTAATTCCTTCTCTAGGTAACACCAAGGTAGACTCGGTAACTTCCAAATATCTTATGATAAACTTGTCAACATCCAGAAGTCAAATTACAGTGTTCTTATTCTCTTATATCTAACTCACTTAGTGGTAAAGAATAGCAGGAAGCAGAGCTGTTATTTAGATATATTCAGTTGATAGTGAAACCCAGAAACCAATGACTACTCAGAAAATATTACCACAGAAAGATGCACAGACAGACTAACATATCTGGCAAATCCCAAGTATTTCAGTAACATTTTGTCAAGTTCAAAGTACAGGCAAAAAGAGAAGAACTGATCTCTACTAACTTGTCTGGTTGTCACCACTGGAGCCAGATGTGCCTGGAAAGTGCTCCTTCGATCTGTGATTGGGTTTCCATGATGTATGGGGGGTAGTTCTTCATCTATGGGTCACAAACAAGGGAGTGTTTCTTTTTTCTCTTAAGAGTACAGAAACAATGTATGTGGCTACAAAAGTAAAGAATGTCTCAACTTTAAAAAAACAGGACTTGTTAAAGTGAAGTGCAGAAAATGACATACAAACCCACCAAAATATGTCACGCCTTTTAGTGAGTGTTATTAAATTTTATTATAATTCTATTGTCACTAATTTTACTCTAAAGCTGAGTAGAAAAGCAGAATCTTCGGGCCTCTTTTAAATTATTTCAACAGAATTAACAAGAGTGTATTTTTTACCTTCCTGACTTTCAGATGTCATACAATTTAACATTTTAATTTGATCTTCTTGAATGGGCTTATAGTCTAGGAGAAAATCATCTCCATCATCTTCATCAACTTCTTCAGTTGTTTTCTTAATATCTGGTTCTATTAAGATACAAGTAGTGGAATTTATTACACATTTTTTGCAAGATGAGCAAAACAAAATTTCAAACTCTTTTTCTCAAAAGTCTCTGGCTTTTCAGTTCAAAACAGTTTGACATTACAAATTATTAAATGCAGAACACTAACATTAATTACAATAAAACCCAAAAGTACTCAGCCCAGTATTAACTAAAAATTTCCTGAAAATTAAATATAAAATACTTATACTATGGGATCCTTGCATAACATCTTCTGTTTTAATACTAAGTAACAGTATTTCTAAGAAAAAAAGAACAATAATGTTTACTATTTCCATTAAACATTTAAAATGCTACCTTTGATTTGAATTTAGATCTCAAATTAAGCTGATGCTTCACAAAAACTCCAATCATTTACTGGTCATTTGGGGAAAAATGTAAAGCTGTTACTCAATGCTATTTTATGAGGTTATAAAATCATTAGATTTGAAATGTCTCTGTCAACATGATCCAAGTATTCTGGGATTCCCAAAATCCTGTTTTTCTTCATGCATAGAACATCCAAAAAATACTAGTCAATAACAAAGGAGGAAATATACAGGGTTCTGACATCTGGATTTAGAGCCAAATTAATATATCACAGTTTGATTCCTATCTAGAGGGCCTATCTATGATGTAGTTATGATGCAGTTTTTATAAGATATGTATTTTCCACTAAAAACAGAGGGGTGATAAAGCAAGCTCAAAATGTCTTGAAAATCGTCAGATGGAAGCCATGAGGTTGTGATCAAAATACCCAAACTTCCAATATTGTCAGTAAAATTTTCACTGCTCAATGCCCAGTCCTTTAGTCACATAAACAAAAAATCACATCTCCAATGTCAGTGTTGTTACAACAAAATGCGCAGTTTACTGAAAAACTAACACTAGACATGAAACAACACTGGAAATAAAACTTTTTTCTCCTCTTCAGTCTTTTATTCCTCACAGGACAAAGATAACACCCCTGACAGAGAAGAGTAGTTCTGTTTTCTTCTGCCATATGTGCATGCATGTCACTCACACATTTCATAGCAGTTTAGTATTTTAATGTACAAAAAACCCCCACCATTTTTTGAAAGAACAACTGTGCATTTACACAAACTCTGTAAGAACAACAGCAGAAGAGTCACTGCAGCTCTACCGATGATGTCTCATCCCAATACAGCAAAACAAACGGAAGGATGAAAAAGTGAAATGATGGAATACTTGGTCATTTGTCTGCATATTTCACTGAAGTTTATCTTCTCTTGAATTCCAATCCTCCAACAGTGCACTCAACACCAGAAATTAATTACTGGTGTGAATATTTCCCTTGCAGAATGGAGGACAATGCATAATGCACCTGTGGGCAGCACTGTCCTTTCACACAAGTAATTTCATTCCTGAGAGAACTGAGGACCTTGTTCCAGTTCAGAGGCCACCCCCACCTTCTTTTCCCTACTGCTTTTTAAAACGTGACACTACCGCCGTAAAACAGTAAGCCATGACACTGGAGACTGTTTTCTGATATTTAGATCCAATTCAAAAGTGGGCATAAACTAACTTGTACTGAAATCTTACTTCGCAGTGGAACAAGAAGGAAAATGAAAACCCCAAGTATTCTCTGAAGTACCTGGATCTGAAGACTGTGCCTTTTCTATCAGAACTTCTCGTATCTTCTCCACCCATAAATACAGTATACTTTCACCAAGATTCTGTCTGGAAGAGAAAACTCACGGTAAATGAAGAATAACTTTTGCAGATTTCACTTGGAAAGTACATCAAATAACATCCAGATTTCAGACACACAGAAAGAGAACATAAGCTAGTGAGATAAAGACCTTAGGCAAGCTTGTGTAAAGTTCTGTCTCAGCAGCTCACTGGGTGAAGCACGTATCGGTGGACTGTGATAGTAGGTCAGTGGAGCATTGGAAAGAAACACTACAGTTTGGGTAACAGGCACTGCTATAGGGCAGGGAGATAAAGATTCAGGTCTAGGAAGCTTCAGTCAGGGGTCACAGTTGTGTATTAAGGTACTGGGTGAGGATGGGATGAACACGTTTTATACATGCATGTTAGGAGTTAAGAAATGCTTCCTTTATGTGCAGCAGGACCCAAACAACTCAAAATGCATTTCAAATGGTTATAATGGTTATAAACTGCGCATGTTTATCTAAGAAACTCAACTAAAGATTTAGGGCCATAAATATTTCATGGCTTCTCATTACTTTTATTCTTACTGCCACCATCTGGGCACCAGGTAAGTAACAAAATTACATCTTTAAACTTTGCTTAATGTATACAGCACTACTGCTGGAAACAATCAAATTCAAATAAACATACATATTGTAAGAAAAATATTCAAGCAAAAATAAGGATTTTATGAACTTGAAACTCTGACTTCAAAATCCAGACAGACTCCAGAACAATTCAACACCCTGATTTCACACAGCTTATTGTACAGAAGCACTGCTTTAATACCTGAAGGTAGACTTTTTTCGTGATGGAATGAGATTAGAAAAGGAATAAAATTTCCCTGTTTTACAAAAATAAACAGCAATTTGTCCATCTATCACCCAATTACAGTTTCTGAAGAGTTGCAAATTACACTTTGTGTCTCCCAAAACAGACTTGTGATCCATAATTATCCATTTTTTCCATAGCAATTGACATTATAGTTCATGTTAGTTTAGACTGCAGACCTACACAACTTAGATCTCTATGGACTAGAAACCTGGTCAAACACAATGTAAACGATGCAGAGCACCTCTGTTCATCTGACAACCATTCAGTCATGTCGTGGGTTTACCCAGGAAGGGTCAGTCTTGCAAGTGACCTATGGTGCAGGAAGCAGTGCACCTTGCTTCCTGGGAAACAGAACCAGTGACCAGCTAGTTTTGAGTATTGATGGGTATATAATCCAATTAAAAGTTGTTCCGCCTCCAGGAAAAAACCGTATTTAAGAGAGATACACCTGAGAAAAAACCCTTTTTCCTGTCCTGTTGCTGCCAGAGAAGCAAGTCCTGTGCTTCTCTCTCTGGTAAGACTGGGCCCTTGCCCTTCCCCCCCTCCCAGAGCGGGGCGGGGGGGGGCGGGGAGGTTTGGAAGGGAGTTTGCAGCAGTGCAGCTGAGCGTGGGGAGGACCCGGCCTGAGCT
>VZTJ01003242.1:2534890-2545047 GCA_013397795.1 Orthonyx spaldingii
GAAAGCTACTGGTGTGGGAGGGACGTTCCACAACAAGCAGAGATCTTTTTCTCCTGGGCAGCTGCTAGTTGTGAGGCTGAAAACCGTAAGAACTGTATTTCTTGTGGAGAAGTCAACATGGTAAAGCAGGAGAAAACTCCTCTCCCTAAATGAACTGAAGAAAGACTAATTTAGAAGTGGTAAACTGACTGAAAGTTGAAGTGTTGTTTTTTGTATTGTCATTGAGAAAAAAATGGAGAGGTGGGAAGAGCAAAGGTATTCTGAAAGTTTTGTTCTGGTTCTTATTTTTTTTTCCTTCCTTTTAGGTCTGTTAATAAACTTTCTTTATATTCTTTAAAGTTTAAGCCTGCTTTACCTACTCCTACTCCTTATCTCACAGCAAAATTAAATAAAATCTGGTAAGTGTGCTGGCGTTTAGCCAAAAACTCAGGTGAACGAACTCAAACCACTACAAGTCACTGAATAGATAAAAGGCTTTCACAAATCCTGTGCACATCAGTGACTACTCTAGGTTTTTAAATGGTCTAAAATGACATATATGGCCCAAAGCACAAACACATTCACTTACTGCTGAACAAAGAAAGGTGAGAGCAGACCAAAGGGGGCTCTGACCAGCACCTGATATAGACAGAAAGGAGCTGCAATCGACTGAACTAGCACAATTTGACAGCCTAAAGGACTCCAGAGTGGTGGAAACAAAAAAAGAACCATGCTCAGAGTCCTCACGTGCCAACTTGTGCTAGATGCTCAGGTCATTTAAATAACCACCTACAGCAGCTCTACCTGTGGTAGAGACTCCACCAAATCCTTTGAATCTGGACAGCATTAAGGACAACCTGTCCTCTTTGCTCCATTGAACAACTGTGGTGAATATGATCACACAGAACTTTTCACTTAAAATCCTTGTGCATTTTTTACACTGCAAATTAGATTTTATTTGCTTAAATGATCTGTTGCTTAATTAGCTAAGAAACCCAGTTAATCAAAGTAAAAAACCCTTATGCAAGCTACATGCTCTCTTCCTTACGGCATTAAAAAAAACATTTCCTATGCAAGATGCTCAGATTTCACTATCTGGGGCATGAATGTGCTTCCTTGTATTTTTTTTTTTTCATTTATTTTATATTATCTTTGGGATCTGAAAGAAAAAAATAAACCATATAAAATTACTACCCCACTTTCACAGCAATTCAAAATCATGTAATTTGAGTATTTCTAAATGCTGTTTATTCTCATTAATTCATTATGCCTTGTTAGCTGCACACTGTGATAATAAACAGTCCACAATGTTCCAGAATCCAGTTAATAGATTCTGCATGTGTTTATTTTAAAACCTCCTTATCTCTTAGCTTTTAAGAAAAACTGGTATGCCACTTATGCTCACAGACACAACCAAATGTTTTCACATCCTGTTTTTTAACATTCAAATGCAGGACAGATAGGAACTGAAAATGCATTGTCTCCTTTTACTATATTCCAATGTTTCAAACTTACACATATATTTCTTCCAAGCTATTTGCTAGTTCTGTATAATCTTGTCCTCGAAGCCAAGGGGCACTAGAATGAAAAGAAATGCAATGAAAATTGTGCTATATGCTGCTTTCAACATTCCCAAATAAATGTGATAGACATCTTGAAAATATAACTTTGCCAACCATCAAGATTCCAGCTGTAAACATCTTGGAAAAAGCAGGATAAAGAACAGAATATCCTTGCTGGAAACATCCTCCATCACTGGTATACTTTAATTCAAGGAGTATTTTAACTAAACTTCCACTTACAGGTAAACAATTAACAGTGGCAATTCAGAAAACACAAATGTTTGCAACAAAGCTTCACCTACTTTAGTTGGTAAATAGGTGGCTCTGCAGCTGGATATCCTGGCGGCAAAATCACCTGAAAGAAATTCAGTATATGTATTCATTGAACTACCCTCAGCTAGCTGAGCTTTACTGAAGGACTCTGATGGCAAGCACTAGGACTACAATTAGTGTTACAAATGAAGAAAAAAGTTGGGTATGTTGTTACAGAATTACAAGAACAACTGAATATCTGCATTTAAAATTCCAAAAATGGTAATGCATACAATTATGTTTTATGGGGCAATTTACAAGGATGCAAAATAAAGTACAGAAAAAAATGAAAGAAGCTGTGTAAATGGTTACTGGACTTAAATAAGCAGCACTGGACTTCCCTAAGTAGACACTTCAGCGTTTCTTATGCTAAGTAAACTTACTGCTTTCAGTTCTGAAAACATAAAGCAAGGAGTTGGATCAATTAAGTTGATCCAAATTTCATTTCGTCCCCACACTTTCCAGAAAGCAAATCTAGAAGCAACTGCAGCAGATTCACTAAGACGTAAAATCGATTGTAAGAAACATTTCAGAAATTAGTCTTTGGTGAAATACACTGAAAAGTTTTGGTCAGCTGTGGAATTAGGATATGCAACTACTGAATATATCACAAGCATATTGATCTGTTAAAGGAATTATCACTGGAAAGTCTTATCACAGATTCTAATCCAAAAAGCTTCTTAATCCATCTGAGTAGATAATAAACCATATTTAAAGGGTTTCACCTGCATCAGTCCAACTGCAAAATTTGGGGTAAACTTCTTCCCGCCACTATACCTGCAAACAGAGGGTCCATTTTGGTTGATCAAGACAGTCACTAATTTTAATGCAATAGATTTTTTCATCTTCATCAACAACACACCAATCATCACCGTAGATCGATGAAAGGGCTTCAATTTCATCTATCTAAAAAAACCAAAAAAAGCAAAAGTAAATACTCTCCCATAAAGCCCACACAACCTTGTGTGCCAATCATCTTTTCATCTTTTTAAAGTCTTGCTCTTCTACAACTTATTGACAGATGTGACAAGATTCACTGCACTGGAAGGCAGTAACTATTGGAGACACAGTCCTGATTCACAGGACTTAAGCTGTGCCAGGGGAGGTTTAGGTTGGACATTAGGAAGGGTTTCTTCACAGAAAGGGCGATTAGACACTGGAATGGACTGCCCAGGGGGGAGGGGGAGTCACGGTCCCTGGAGGTGTTTAAGGAACGACTGGATGTGGCACTCAGTGCCCTGGTCTAGTTGACACGGTGGTATTCGGTCACAGGTTGGCCTGGATGATCTCAGAGATATTTTCCAAACTAAAACACCGTCATTATGTAACTAATCTCGGCTCAGTTCTCTCTCTCTCTCTCTCTCTCTCTCTCTCTCTCTCACACACACACACTCACACAGCCACACACCCACCAGCTTTTGAATTTCTGTGGACAATCCTGTCATTCTCAGCAGTGACAGGTGAGCAAGGTGACAGGAGGCACCTGCCAACACATTCCGGGCAGCTCCCAATCGGCGCTGCTCCTGGCTGGGTCGGACCCCCGCAGGGAAAAGGCCCCGAGAGCTTGGCACTAAGCTCTTCCTGAGGAAGAGCGGATACTCAGCAAATTCCCATAAAGAAAAAACGGAGAAGTGCCTTCCACGCAGAAATGAAACACCTGAAGTGGGTCGGCGGTGCAGAGGTGCCACAGCGGGCACGGAGCCGCTCACGGGGCCGGGGCTCCCCAGGAGCCCCCTGAAGTCAGCGCTTTGCCCGCAGCCCCCTCGCCCCCTCCGCCGCTTACCTGCTGCTGGGCCCCTTCCGTGTCACTGGCCGCCATCGGCACCCGAGGGAAGGAGGAGGAGCAAGGGAAGGAGAAGGAGTGAAAGCACAGGGAACAGCCCGGCGCCGGGCCGAGTGCGCAGCCGTGGCGGTGACGCTGCGACCTCTTCCTTCCGCTGAAGGGAGAGAGCGGCTTGGCGATGGAGATCTTCTGTGTCGCATTGCTACACAACCTTTATTATATCCGTCTTGTATACTTTTCCATTATTCCTTACATCCTGTTTTTAAACTAAAGTGTGTGAGCAGTTCTGTTTCTGTGAAGATTTTACTGATGCTGCCGTTTTCACCTTGCATTTATGGCACTCGGAATGAACACTTGACATAACTACACAATTTCCTTTAAAAACTATTTAAAAGAGTAACAGGTGTTCCAAGCAGTTTTCATTACAGTTCTAGAAATCCATTTTTTTTTATGCGTTTCTTTGGCAAGTTTAAGGCATCGCTTTTAGAGACAAGCACTGATCAGTAAAGATCTCCTTACATGCAAAGCGTGGGTTTTGCCGGTTTTTGCAGGTTTTGTAGTTTATGTTTTCTTCCAGTGTGATCTTGTCAGGAAAATCCACAAACACCAGAAGTTTGTGTCCAAAAAGGAGACAGAGGAGTTCTGCGACTTCATTCGAATAAGGGGAGAGAGTCCACAGGTGCACACGCCCGCAGGTTTTCTCTCTCAAGGTATCAGAGGGCGCAGGATGCAACTGAGTAGGGACACAACTAGCACTGTATTATCAACTACATAAATTTTGGATGAAGAACTACTGGTTGCGCAGCGGTTCTGCAGAAACTATTTCAGAGGTAGAGGGAATACAAGATCGTTTTGTCTTCAGTGTCACGGACAGAGTAGGCTTACTTATTTTTGAAACCATAATAAAAAGAATATACCCAGTCTCAGAACATGACAAAAATGCACATTTTATCAGACAAAGTCACGTATTCCAGTTAATTTTAGAAGAGAGACACGTGCACAGACAGAATGAGTTTATTGTTTAAACAATTGTCTTCTGACCAAAACATAACTAAAATCCTTAATCCAGAAGGACCTAGACAAGATGGTGCTCCATCTGTTCATCTTAATACTAAATTGCCTTATAAATCTAAAGAGAGACCTATGACAAGTCTTAAACTTTCTGACAACAATGTCTGGTGCTTGTGCTTTAGAAGTTGCTAGTTTTGACTTAGTTGAACAAGTAACTTTACATTACTATACACATTTTTTGTTATTAAGTAACTCAAAAATTTTATTGCCATTTTTTATGACTGTTGTCTATAAGTCATATAAAAGCATTGATATGAAAGACTTCAACAATCTGCTGTAGGGCCAGGAAGAAACTGTACAAAATAAGGAGGCACAAAGAATAAATCACAAAAAGTGTATGGACTGTAGACATCTCTGACAGATTTATGAGGACTCGCTAATTTCCTTTCATTGTCATTTATATTTGTGACAAGTCTTAGTAAATAGAAATGGAGATAAATGTGGCTAATGAGTCTCCAGCATATTTATAGATACTAAATAAATAACAGAGTAGCTGAACTGATATGGCGCACAGGAGTATTTACCGGATAATTAATGTCTTTGTCTGTCTGAAACATTCCACTAAATATGAAATACATATCCACAGCTCTCAAACGAGGGATGACAGCACAGTAGAGCTTACTAAACTATTTGGGGTATTCTTTTAGTATATAACTGAACCTCACTGTTCTTTATGGTGAGGCATCTCCCAAAATTATACTCTTCACAGCAATGCATTAACTTTGATATTTAAAATGGTTGCAAAGTCTAACCTTTGGTCCACCAGTTCAGTCTTTGTGAGCCACAGATAGCAAAGAAAAATATTTAAAGCTCAAATCACATCAATTAAGCCAAAGAAAACCCTGAGGTCAGGGAGCAGCCCAAATCGCTACCTTGAATTCAAATTCTTTTTTCTGTCTTGTCAGGGCAAGATAAAACACTGGGTAATTGCTCATTCCCTTCTGCAACTAGAGTCTAATACTAGAGCACAAAAAGCTTAAACAGGATACAAATAATACTCATTCAATCAGGATTGAATCACAAATAAGTGAAGAACACAGAACTAAGAAATACAGAAGAATTAAAGTTTGAGTAAAATATCCATAGCCCTGCTTTATTTTGCATACAATAGTTCAAACAACATGATGCATTTTCAACTTCTCTTTTACAATTAAAAAAAAGAGGAAGACTGATAACAAATAAGGACAATGTCATGTTATGTCAGGTACTACTGATTAATGCCCTCAGTTCTGGACTCTGGTTTTGGGCAGGATTTTCTTCTACTGAGACTCTTCCAGTAGTATCTTAAGAATGGCTTAAGGAGAGCATTTTGCTATAGTTACTTACCAACAGAACACCAAATTTTCTCTAATGCTCCAGTTCCACTCTACATGCAATAGAAATCTATATATTAGAATAACCTTCTATAGAAATTCTATAATAGAAATCTTAATTGGGTCATCCAATAATGTGCATTTATCCATTTGAGGACAAAGTAGTTCATCTGATTTCAGTTCCACAATGATACATTTAGCTAGGTTGTAGTCTAAACTGATAACCATAAATTAGCTATAAGGTTGGTAGGTATAAACTCTCCATATGCAGCTGATTTATCATTTTGGCACTAAAACCAAACCAAACGGATTCAATCACAAGAACAAGAAAGTGTATTAAACAAGCTTAATTCCTGGTCTAAAACTTATGTCTGGTAAGACTGAGGAGAAGCATATGTACAGATGACTTAACACCTTGGTTAGAAATGTTTCTTCTCGTAAAGTCACAACCCAGTTTTTGTGCTGGCTATAGCAGGGTACAGTTGCCTTCTGTAGAGCTACAGAAATCCAAAAGCTTTTTATGAAGGAGTAACTGATAGTAGATTTTAGGAGCCTCCTGAGACAAGAGGACCAGCAGTGAAGTCTCACATATGGCTCTCCTGCCATACCTGCATTCAGATAAAAACGGTCATGTTAAAAGGAACTCTTCTCTGTTATCGGATTTTTTTCCCACTAGAGGATACCTCCAGAAACCATCTGAGCTTGCTTCAGCGCTGCTTTGAGCAGCAACAAGCCTTACTCATTTCAGGAGGCAATCCAGCTCACACCATCCACAAATTCACTATATTATATGGTTATTTCCTGCAAAGTATGAAAGAAGCTTCAGCAACAGACTCACATCTGCAAGAATTCCTATTGCAGGCAGCTCAGAATAACATGAACATTTGCTTTGATCACTCACTAGCAGTTGCTCTTGGTAATCCAGAGAGATCCACAAGAATCATATCTGAGAGTGTCAGCACATTAATTTATTCTCTGTGTCTGTCTTTTGCCAGCCTAGTAAATAAAATCAGTATGGAAATATGGCAAGGACCTGTGCTTGCTGCACTGCTTTGCAGAGTTGAGAAGCAGTTTCCTGAAGAAGTGTACCAGGGCTGCATGAAAGCTGCTAAGGAGCAAATTTTTAATATTGCTGATGAACTAACAAACACACAGTCATTTAATACATTACTGTGTGAAAACAAACCTACAACCCATCATGTATCATTTATTACTTCCACTTCCTATTTCCCTCTGTGCACTCCCTTGCCTAGTCATATATCTCAAATTTGACTAGTATGCTCTAGTCTGAAGAGGAAGAACACAAAGTGTCAGAACAATAAAGGTTGCTGCATCACAGAATCTGAGAGGATATAAAAAATGCTATACTGTGAAAATCACAGACAAAACAGCTCAGCGAGTTCTGTGCAAGGCTGTTTGCCAGTGTGTTCAGCCCTAAGATGGGACGTGTTTCATGCTTTCTGAATCATTAATTTCAGCAGGTTATTTGAAAAAGTAAATACATGGGGGGGAAAAAAAAAAAACGAACCAAAACAGAGAAAAGAGACACTTAGAACAAAACCTGGATATCAGCAACATTCTTTTCATTTCCACACTTCAAAGTCCAAAATGCACTGGGTCGTTATTATTCTGGGATGTGCAAGGAGGCCAAATTCCAGTGAAAAAGAGACACCCTTTGAAGATGCTCAAAGTAGGAGTGTAGTGATCCTGGCCAGGAGAGCACTGTACATGCAGGGGTCGGTGATTCACAGTACAGTTAACTGGAGCAGGCCCAGTCCGTGCTGTGCTGCCTTCAGGCCTGGGCTGTGGTGCACAAAACCCTTGGAAGCAAGATTAACTCCACCAGCTTCTTGGCACAGAGTGCAGGCGATTACACCACCTGCGTGGCCTTGCCTTTATTTGGAGCATAGCAAGGAGTGAACCTCTCTTGTGAACATCCTTTATGAACAGGTGTTTTCTTGTAAAACACCTGAAATATGTCAAGCAAAGATGGGATCTGTGCAGCCTGCTGTGGGAGAAGTCCATCCAGGGTCAATCCAATGCTTCAGGAATGTGGACATCATGACTTCTGATTTACTTGCTATCTCTGTTGTTCTTTAGTCTTTTTAAAACATTGAATTTATTAAGTTATTTATTTTCAGGCCTTTCTTACTCAGATTCAGAGAAAACCCCTGCACTGACTGGCTGAAGGGTAAAACTGAACTGTAAACTCCGTGTTGCATTGCAATGGGTTATAGAATAGGCAGGTGACAATACCTCTATTTCATTATAAAATATGTGAGAAATATGCGGTGATAATATAAATATTTTAAGTTTGTATTCATGTATGCAAAATATAGTACAAAATAGGAAAAGGTTTTATTGTGAGGTTGCTTAAAGCAGTTATGGCATTGTGAAAGATGGCTCAAAGTCAGAAGCAAGAGGAAGAAGTAAAGGAAAAGGTATGCAGGGATGACACAGCTAGTGCTTTCAAAGTCAGGGCAGCAACTTGAAGCCCTGCTCCTAAGAAAAGAAAGTCAATGTGATCCTTCCTTGAAGCCTCTCAGATGTTATATAAATATTACTAAAGCATCCCTGGAAGCAGATCTCTTAAGCAAGATAAACTAATTAAAAGTAACAAAAGGCAGCAGAAGTCCAAACATGATAAATTTATGTTATCTCTGCAGATGTTGAACTTGTTCTTTTCTTCTTTTTGTCATGGCATTCTTCAAACGTTAAAATATATATGTAGCTATAAACAATACATTAAAATGATGCCTGCCTCATTATTTGTGTCTGAAGAGTTTCACAAGAATTGCTCAGATTTAAACATGCCCACTTTTGGAACAGAAGTTTCACCCTAATCTTTTGTGATAGTTTCTCATGTCACCTGTGGCTCCTGCCCTGCTTTTTCAGTGCTCCTTCTGCATATGACACAGACTTGGTCATGCCACAACACTGCAAAGCTTCCCTGCTCCCTTAATAAACTCTTGCAGGATTTCAAACGCACTGTGGGAGTTTTCAAAATGCAAAACCCCTGTCATGTGCTAGAGGCAGAAAAGCAAGGTGCCAGCTCTTCGGGTGAAAGGTGTAGTGGAGAATAAGTAAGGGGAACGAGTGGTGGGCCACAGGGCCTTGAAAAAAGTGAGTACTTCACTTTTTGTCCCTGGTAGCACCCAATTTCTCTTTTTTACGCTGCTTTTGGCTGTGCTGTTCTTAGAAGGACCGCGTGTATTCACAATTTCCTTTCACCTGCACCACGGTTGTATAAGCCACCAAAGCGACTTCCAAGAAGACCCTTTTTCCCCCTCTTGCGACGCACCCTTCTCGCAGTGTTACAGTCCTCTTTGACGCCAGTCTGTCCCCTCATCTCTCTGAACGCCGGTCGGTGTCTTTGCCTCGTTGCCGCGTCCCGCCCCTGCCGAGGGCGCTGCCCGGGCAGGGCGGAGCCGAGGCCGTGCCACCCGCAGCCCGGGCCGGCGACAGGCACTCACAGCATACTTAGGCTTTGGAAGGGACCTCTGGAGATATCGAGTCCAACCCCCCTGCCAAGGCTGGGTCACCCAGAGCGGGTGACACAGGAACGTGTCCAGGTGGGTTTGGAATGTCTCCAGAGGGGGAGACTCCACGACCTCCCTGGGCACCTGTTCCAGTGCTCTGACACTCTCAACGTCAAGTTCTTCCTCATGTTGAGGTGGAACTTCGTGTGTTTTATTTTATGGCCATTGCTCCTTGTCCTTTCGCCGGGCGGTACTGAAAGGAGTGTGACACCGCACCGCAGCGGGCACAGGGCAGTACCTGCGGGGCAGCCTCGGGGTCGCAGGGGAGCCCCTTGTCCCTGCTTGGGAAGACCGGCGGCCGCCGCCCGCTGCGGGCCCACAGAGCGGGGGGAGGCGGGCGCAGCGCCCTCGACAGAGCCTGGCTTCACCCCTGCCGGCTTTTCGGGCGGGTGCGGCGAGATACAGATCGCCGGAGCCGGCTCCTACAGGGGGCCCGCTTGGCCGGTGCCGGTGCCGGTCACGGGGGCGGTGCAGCGGCCAGGCGGGCGGAGCCCTGTCCCGTCCCGCCCCGCCCGCCCTGCGCGGCGCGGGGAGCTGCCGGGCCGCCGCTGCCGGTCACATGTAACCGCGCCCGGTGCGCGGCGCACAGCGCGGGGCA